>OX608082.1:63789059-64389059 GCA_951509765.1 Sphenella marginata
GGTTTGCCGACCAATGATCTAAAACGAGTTTACCGTAGCAGGGTACAAAAGCCACATACATACATATGTACATACATATGTAGGTTCGTAAAAATCAATATATAGAAATGATTAATACAGGATACTAGAGTACTTTGAATGCTGAATTCGTATCCACCTTCGGAATTTAATAAGATGTCGGTATTCGGCCTTAACCTTACAATAAAGCTAGTACTTGTTTTTCGTTATTATTTAAGGTTAGGGCCGAACCACCATTATAAAATTCCGATGATGGATTCGTATAGCAGATAAATAAATTTTGAAAAAGGAACTCAAGCGAGTTTTGACGCTTGTTTTGTAGAATTTAAGAATTTGATTTGATCTTTTTTTGTCCAGAGATTTTTGCGTTTTTGGTCAATTAAAAAAATAAAAATGTGAAATGAAAAAACTAACGTTTAAATGTTGATAACTCTAAGACGGTTCATCTGTTGAAAATTTGTATTCAAAATATTTTATGGGGAATTTTTCGCTTGTTCCAATAAAAAATATATAAAATATACAAAAAATAGGGCGGGCACCTATAATGTATAGATATACATATGTAAATTTTTGTACTAAATGAAAATTTTAAATAATTATATTTTTTTTTTTTTCTTACAGAATGTTGATCATAAAATGCGTTTCCGTTCAAAGAAGGGACAATTGCCATTTATCGAATTGAATGGTGAGGAAATTGCTGATTCAGCCATTATTATTAAAGAGCTATCAGGACGATATGAAAAAAATTTGGATGCTGCTCTAACAACAGAGCAAAGAAATGTTTCATATGCCATGATTGCTATGTTGGAGAATCATTTAATTTGGATAATTTTCTATTGGCGCGCCAAATATCCCGACAATGTACTGAAAGGATATAAAGTAAATTTACAACATGCACTTGGACTACGTTGGCCAAATTCAATATTGAATTTCGTATTCAAATTTACTTTTGGTCGCAAGGTTTGTAATAATATATCACAATTATAATTGTATCTGTAGTACTGATGTTGGTTTTTGGTGTAATTTGCTATAACTTCTTTACTAACTAATAATAATAATAACATGCACATCATACATACCTAACTTCATACATACATATAAATCATCATCGTGTGTTTTTTATACGAACATAATCTTTAATACAGTTAGAAAAAATCTCCATTACGTATGTAAATATTGTATATGAGTCATTAAATTATAAATAAACCAATAAGTGGATGGGGAAAGCAAAAACAAAACTAACTAAAAAAAAAAAATTATTCATTAAAAAATCATATTTAACAATTAATCACTTAAGTTGCTTACACTTGCACCATATTTACAATTGGCTTATCACATGCTTCATTGCAAATATGTATATAAAATTGAAACGCTTTTCGCTTTCTCATATCATAACCACAAACAATAAAAATCAGCAAAAAGGTACACTGGCATATATGTATGTATGTAAGTATGTATGACAATATTTACAGCTGTGCAAAAACATAAGTACACATACAATTATTTAAAAACCAATTTTAAGCAAAAATATTAACATATCCGGTAAACTTCGCTCCTGTCGAAAAGTTCCTTCCTTACATTTCAAATATTATATGTACTCTCTTCGTTCTTCATCTCTTGCGCTCTTATTCTTTCAAATCTCTAATAGAAATTTAGCCTTCTTCCAATAGTTTTTTTAGTGCGATGGCCCATAATCACAACCGTTGCTTAACACACGTTTTAATTAAAATCTTTACTTAACTTAAAAAGACATTCGAAATGTTGGTCAATCATTTATCAAAAAGAAATATCACAGGGTCCCCTTATAAAAAAAATTAAGTTGGTGGTATAAAGAAATCTTGTATGTTTTTCAAGGTCACCCTGTGTCAACTATTTTATTCACAAACCATAGCAAAGCTGTGGCAACAAACATAGACACAAACCGTCATTTAAAATTAAAACTCCGCGTTAGACCTAAAATATATTTTGAAATAGTGTTTATTTTAAAATCATGTTTAATCAGACAAAACTCTCTTTTAACTTGACTATGATTATGGGTCCTGGTTTATTATTTTTTTGTATAACACTGTATTTGTTTGTAACAAATGCATTGTAAGAAATATTTTAATGATTTGTAATCGTTACAAAAAAGCTAAAAGTGAACTCAAAGGTATCATATTTGCAGTGTGTCATACACACCTATAAAACTTTAAGGCAGAGTATGTAAACCAAAAAAACCTAAATGTTTCCTTTGTCGTAAGTTGTTTTCATTCAGTAGACCAGTATCAGTAAATAATTTGATTTGAAATGTTTGACCTTTGATTTTAATGAGCGATTTATTGTTGTAATTTTAGCTTTTATTAAATTTACTTTACTGTGTTTTAAAATCACGTTTTGTGTCTATGGCTGTGCCATTCATTGCACAACGCTTATCCCAAACTTGAGTTTGGCGTTTTTCGCTTATTGCCAAAGCTATACTAGGATTCGTGCATAAAATAGTTAACACAGGGTGACCTTGCAAAACATGAAACATTTCTTCTTACCACCAACAATCTTTATTTTTTTTCATAAGGGGACCCTATTACCTTTCACATTAACTAAAATCTCTGTTTAATATGACTGATTGACCAACATTTTAAATGTCTCTTTAAGTTAAGTAAAGAATTTATTTAAAACGCGGGTCAAGCAAAGACTGTGATTATGAGGCCAGTGTGTTTTTTTCTTGAACACAGGGTGCTTTGAGAAAAATTCGCCTGTTTAATAGCTGTGGGGCATCATTTTCAATTTTTTTTCCAGTCCGGTTTAGAAATTTAACGCATAGTCTGCTGTCAATGGAACCAATTTGCACTCCTTCTTGGTGATAGAGCATTCAGTAGATTTGTTTATGAATAGTTTTGCTACTTCTCTTACTCTGCTTATTGTACCGTAGTGTGTATGTACATATACATATGTAGTTGCTTAATCTGTCTACTATCTACCACTGACGCCTGTGGCATTTTCTTCTGTTACAATCATAAATATCATACACATACTACATACATATATATTATCCATAAACATATTTACGCTTCAAGTGTTGTGCTGATTTTTATTGTTTTTAACATGAAATCCACCCACCACCCCATTTATATAATCTTGCAATATCGTGATTTTTCATAAATAGTGGTTCCAGGGTTCAAAAAAATTGAAGGCACATGGCATTGGCGTACATAGCCCCGAAGAGATTGAAGAATTTGGCAAGAACGATTTGAAAGTATTAAGCGAAATGTTGGATTGTAAACCATTCTTTTTTGGAGATGAGCCAACCACATTGGATGTTGTTGCATTTGCCATATTATCGCAGCTGCATTACTTATCAAAAGATATTACGTATCCATTGAGAGATTTTATGACCGAAAAATGTCCCAATTTAGTTGGACATGTGTCACGAATGAAGGAAAGATGCTTCCCCGATTGGGATGAGATTTGCACAAAATTGGATTTGAACGCTCACATTCCAAAGCCAGAGTAAGTATTTTATATTTGTATTTATATCAGTCCTGTTAAATAATGAGTACTCATCATAATGAATACCGGTTATTTTCCTGAGAATCCATTTAATAATTGATTAACATTACTTTAAATTTTGAATGATTATTTTCCAATTAATTAAAAAATATTAATAAAAAAATAGTGATTTTTCACGATCATTAAACATAATCAAAAAAATCAAAAAAAAAAGCTTCAATTAAGAAATAATAAAAAAGATCATGATTTTTCACGATCATTAAAAATAATTAAAAAAGCCAAAATAATCAAAAAAAAACGTCAATTAAATTAATAAAAAAATCATGATTTATCACGATTATCAAAAATAATCAAAAAAAATCTCAAATAATCAAAGTTAATCAAAAAAGAATAATTTTTATTATTTTTCCTAATTTTTTTTTCTATTTGATTTTTTTTTTATTTTTTTGGTAGCAATGAATTTCTTGAAAATAATCATTAAAAAATATAATTAATTCTTATATATCTGATGTATTTACAAATAGTTTCTAAGAAAAATTGCAATTGTAAATAGCTTTAAGTTACATTTTTGTAATTTATTTAATTTTTATGTTTCATTTCAATCAGGCCTGAAACAAAGGAAGGCAAAGAAGGTGAACCCGAGAAATCGAACGAGCAAGAAAATGATTCCGATAAGAACGAGAAAGAATTGGAAAAAGACAAGGTATTAAAACTGAAACTCTATTTTGTTTCTTAATAGAAATTAATTTTTAGGTTATGTCAATTAGTAGAATGGAATTGGTATAAATCGGTGCCTTTCTTATAAATTTTTTTTTTTAAATGGAAATTAGAGAAAAAAATAAAAAAAAATTTTTTTTTCAAAGTTTCAACGGTTACATACTTTCCATCTGGCCTTTGTGCCATATTTGAGTAATAAAGTAATGCGGATTTCTAAAATTATATCATTGCAATGGAACCCAAAAAAAAGAAATTATGTCGGAAATAATTAATTCAAGAAAGTGGAAATTATTTAGCCTTTGCCTTATTGGCATTAGGAAACGATGTCTAAAGAAGCAAAATATTAGTTTCTTTTCTAATTACATGCTCAATTCTTCTAGTGTAAACATTTCGAAATTGATTTTTTTCCAATACTACGATTGCATAGCGATTAAATAATAATAAAGAAACAAATAAATTTAGTACGCAAAAAAGATTTTGATAACTTTGCTATTCTCTTGTAATAATAATTGTACCACGAGTAAATACATTTTATAGGGAATTATAATTGCATTGCCATTACACAACAACAACAATTTACTACGAAGTAATTTTGTTTTATTTTTGGCCAAATTGGGTGACTAGTTTTCTGATTACGATTATTACGTCATGGGGATTGGTAAAGTAATCAATTCCTTTGCTGTTAATTTTTATTATTTACTGCATTACTGCAATTGTAATTGCATGATAATGGATTTACAAGTATTTATTTTTCAATGAAAATATTTTAATGGAATTTAGTGAATAATTAATTGTATCTCTACTCTCATTATAGTCGAATGAAAAGGAAATCACAGAGGAGAATAAGGAAAAGGAGGAAACAAAGTAAAAATATCGATTAACGATAAGCTTAGGACAACTGTAAAGGACATGCATTTAATAACAAAAAACAAAAATAATAATCACACACACAAGTATAATAAAATAAATTTGAAAAAAGAAAAAACAAAACCTTTTTTATATATTACGATTAGTATAAAATTATTAAAGAAAAAAAATTATATACATAATGTATAAGAAATTGCAATTAGTTAAAGCGAAATAACTTCTGACGATGAAGGATGATTCTAACTGCTAAATTTTTTCTTTGTTTATTTTTTCATTTTCTTTTCTCATTCTCATTTTATCATTATTATTATTATTATTGCTATTGTATAATTATACATATATATTGTTTACATCCAAAAAAATTAAAAAAAAAGTAAAATAAAGCAGTAATGCAATTAAGCCTAAATGTAATTAAGTTTATTTTTCTACATAATAAAAATACTTTATTATATTTTAATTTGTGTGCAAATATAAAAAAAATATGTAATGAACAATATTGTATCGTATAATAAACATTGTGTTTTAAATGTTGACTAAAACGCAAAGAGAATATGTAGAAGAAAAGGATGTGGGAGGTGGAGCAGAAGGAGGAGAAGTAGAAGTAGAAGAAGAAAAATAAAACAAAACAAAAATAAAAAAACGCTGCTACAAGAGTTATTAGTTATTTCGAGAATCAAAGAAAAATCATTGTGCAAAATAAACTTAAACATTATTATTATAAAAGAATACTCAAAATTCGAAAACATACATACATACAAAAAGATACCTAATCACATAAAATACATACATACATACATAAGTACTTATTAGGAAGGGTCGATGTAAAAAAAATGTTGCTTACTTTTGGTGCGGCCTTTGTGGTTATATAGTAATATCTTATATTTTTTTTTTAATTGTGGAAAAATGTTTTTAAAGATTGTAAAATTTTGTGGGCGTTTTTTAAGTTTTGCTGATTTTTTTTTCAAATTTATTTATTTTTTGGAATTTTAACAATTTATAATTGATATGATTTTGGCTTTTTTTAATTTGAAAAAAAAATATATACATCTTTTTACCGGCTACAAATCCCAGTTCCAAAAGAAAGATTTTTTTTATTACGACCCGCCCTAGTACATCTGCCTATGCAAAAATACATGCGTAGGTAATTATGAACTACAATTGCATAACAACAACAGCAACTACACTTCATTATCATACATAAATGCATATACATACATATGTAGGTATATAGTACATACAAAACATTACCACTACATAAGCCATTATACATACGTATGTACTTATGTATATGTACATACATCCATATGTACATTAATGCACACATACAAAAACATATACGCACATGCATACTTGAACAAATACACGCATACATACAAAATATCACAAAATTGTTAGCACTATTGGCTTTGGCTTCTTTTATTTTGCTCATAACGTATTTATTTCAAAATGTGTATTAGGGTGGACCGATTCTTTTTTGTTTTTTGCTTCTGCAGTGAACAACTCAGCTTGTTTGTTTGTTAGTAACAGAATACGATCAATGAGAAAAACAAAACATTGGCCCACCCTAAAGCGCACAAGTACATACATACATTCATAAATAAAGAAAGCTACGTACATACATACATACATATATACAAACATTCATACATTACATAAATGCAACTAAATCATACGCATTAGATACGTTTTTTACATACATATGTGTATGTATGCATGTATGTATATATACACGTAAACATATTTATAGGTATATGCATACATACATATGTATATATAATTAAATAAATAAAGAAAATATATATATGTATGTAACATCAACATGATCCGCGTATAAATTAAAGAGTACACCGATAAACATAAACATAAAACAACAAAATAAATAAAATAAAATAAAAATATATTAAATTAACTGATAATGAAAGAAAAGCCCACAAAATAAACAAAACATGAAAAAGAAAAGAATAATGATCATGAAAGTATAAGAACAAAGTGCATATGTATTTTTCATCCACATGGCGGTAAAAAAATATGTAATTGTAGAATATTCAAGTATTTTTATGGATTATGTATTAAAGGTTATGTTATAAGTTTTTACAACATTATTTCTATTGTAGCTCAGTGTTTTATATAATAAACATATATAACATAAATCTTATTTAATAAATATGCTTCTTAATCAAAAATGGCGTCTTTGTTATTACTCGTACATATCTATATATAAATTTGGTTATATCTTCTGTTGAACGTAAGTATCAACGTACTATAAACTTTACACGAAAATTAGAATATGAACCCATTTAAACCATTTATTCGAAAACTTCGATAAATTCATCCTACGTGTTCCGATGATCACGAGCTAAATTTTCACTTTGGAAATTTGAGAACAACCTAAAAATCAATGCAGAAAAAAAGTGAATTAAAATTCTTAGATTATTGGAAAACTGAATCCGAATACAACATTGCAAGCTTGAACGCTTCAAAAAAAACGTCAGTGCGTTTTTTTTCGACTTTTGAGGTTTGGATCGAAACGCGACTCGTTAGGCGAATTCTCAAAACGGATTCAAAATTCAAGGCATTAAAACCGATGGAAATGCATATAGTTAGTTCCAAGACCTGACAACTTTTTTTTGTGGCTGTGGAGTTTTAAGAAAGTAAAAATAAGTTTATGTCCAGCCAAAATAATCTGAAATAATAAATGAATAAAATAATATTTCTAGTTGAGCGATATAAATTCATTCCATTGAGTAATAAAAAATAGTTTCGGCACCGCGGCTCAAATCATACAGCCCCCTTTCAGTGGTCATAATTATGTCACACTCACATTTTCTGTAATAAACCAAGTTTTGGTCGATCTTTTTCGTTTTCCATTTTGAATCGAGTTAGTGTGACGTCCATAAAATCTAGAATTGTATCTATTCCTTACAGAAACAGGCTACAGATTTTCTATTTATATTTTTTCTACATGGATTTTTGAGTTTTTTAAAAAAAATATACAAATAACAAAAAACCAAACCAGATTAGCGATATACAGCTCGATGGCTGATCTTTGAATGTGACTTGAAATTTTGTCCGATATCTAAAAAGAATTACTTTACAAATGATGATCAAATTTATAATCCGCTTTTAAAACTTTTATATAACAAATTTTGAACAGAGTTTTTGATGGACAACTACAACTGGAATTGATGGGAGCGTCCAATTTAGCTCACAAAATCGAAGATCGTTTTGTGAACATAAAGCCTCGTTTGATTTGTAGTATCTCTGATAGATACTTCCATTGTCGAAAGAAGAAAGTTGCTATTCAGGAGCGTAGACAGAATTTATTTAGAGGGGAGAAGTGAAATTTTTTTATTTAAAAAAAAAAAATTGTTGAACTACAAACAACAAAAAACAAAAATAATATTAAAACTCTAATTCAAATACCTATGAGATGTAAATTGTCAAATTTCAGACAGAAATATGCCAGTCTCGAACTAGTACAAAAGAAACCAATTAGTTATCAATTTGAGTGACAATTGTTAAGTAAAAATAATCTGGGCATGGTGAATAAATTCACAGTCCACATGGAAATGTCTCAGGTTCAAGCTCTGCTGCTGAAACATTGCCTTAAAAAATAAGCTCTTTTGGGAATTTTAAAATACTGGGCAATCCAATTTTATCCAAAACTTATCATTTTTATTTGTTTAGGGCAGTAGCGGAACCAGGACTTTGGGAAGGGGGGCCGGCCCACATTTTTTTTAATGATATTTCGAGGATATCTTTTATCGGATATCGTTCCTTTGACTTTTTTGTGTTTCCGAAGTGGAGCTTTGGACCCGAAAAAACACTCGTGGATCCGCCGCCATTAAAAAAGTCTTGTTAACCAGTATTGCAAGGGTTAGATGACTTTTTCTATATACAAACATATATCCATAATACCTACACACATACTTGCACATATTCAAAAACTGATCAAATGCACTTTTATGCTAACAAGTGTTGGCCCATAGCTATGACCAATTTTTCAATGCGCACGTCACTTTATTTAAATGCAGTAAGTGTATTGATATATTACCACTTCCGCATCACGTCCACAATGCCTTATTAATACTGCATTTTGGTATGGAAATATGCACACATACATATACACACTCGTATAATTTACATTACAAGCAAAGCCATACGAGTGCTGGGCCCGCCATGATATCAAAATCGTGCTTCACGTCAAAGTGCACGCTGCAGGTGCCTTTTGGTACTACAATCGGAAGAAGTACTTAAAGATAAGGAAGGTCGTGCCACCTCGGAATGAAAGCCAAGCGTTATTTAAGGACGGTTATCAGTGAGTGTACGGCACTGAAGGATTTATTTAATAGTGTATAAGGTTTTTCAAATGCCAATCCTTTTCATTCCACTATCTAGTAGATAATAAAAAAAAATTGGCCTCGATATTTTACCACCGAATTGATTAATACGATGCATCTCTGCCAAAGTGGTGTGTGGGCGATCCAATTTTCAAAACAAAAACAACCCCATCCGAAGCCCTTTTTTGTGACGTGTCCCTGTACTTAAAGCAGGACTTTTTGATATTTTAAGTAAGCAAACTACCACGCCGATCTCTGCCTGCAAAGTTGCGTGTTTTTTACTTAGATTTTTTGCACCATGTCCTTAGACACAGTTTTATGGATTAGAAATAAGTTGGTGTTGGGATGCATAAATTAGCGATTGAGTAAGCTAAATCAATTATATGTACCTAAACATTCCCACGGCAGCCGGTTTTATGTACTGAAATGGTAAGGATTTTACGCGGCCATTTTGATATAACTCTGTCTAACTGTATGCATCTAGGCTCATACATAGTATTCACACTAGGGTGCTTCATTTTTGGATGAGTTTTTCTTTGTTCTAGTAAGAATTTTTATACAGATTTTTTTATAAAGTGGAAATAAAATATTTACCTGCCGTGAAATCGATTTCAAACTTTATGGGGGTTTTCGGGTCCAAAGCTGCCCCCTTCAGAATTCAAAAAGTCATATCTTTCAGAAACTGTGGATACAAGATGGCTTCGGAATTGCATTAAAAAAGTTTGGAGCGCCCGCTCCTCACAAAATCATGGATCCGCCACTGATTGAAAGACATTGGATGAAGTTGCGATTGTATGCAGCGGTTTTTCAGTCATGTGAGTACAAACATACAGACATTCATACAAAAGTTCTAGTAACTGTTTTAATTTAAAAAGAAATCGTTTTTTTTTCGTATCTATAATTTTAGAATTTAAAGTTATGAAACCAGATTTTCAAGTGGGATAAAAAATTCAGCTGAAAATAAAACCACCCTAATTCATACATATCTGGAAAAATATTAGCAACTGAAGTGTGAAATTTTATTGACGATATGACGTTCTCATCACTTTTACCATTACCACTTCTGATGCGGTAGGCGAAAGTATTTTATATATAACTTTAATGTGAATATATATATGTACATAAATACTTACATATGTACGTTAGGTTGATTCAAAATTTATAACAATAGCGACGAACAGAGATTTTGGTATGAGTAAAGTGTTTTCATTTTATATGGAGAGCATATTTTGTTGCACCCATTTTAAGTGCATTTTCCCAAAATTTTTGCAATTATTTCTCCATCTAGAATCTCTCACTTTCTCTGTGCATAGGTTAGAAAATATACAAACACGTTATCTCATTTTTTTAATTTTTACCTTTCATACAAAACTTTGTCAGAAAAACAATACCGCCGAGCTTGGCGTTTCAGAGTTATCAAGCTATAAACATTGGTATGATTTTCTGTTTTGATCGGCGTCAACTACAAAAAGTGTTTGGTTTTCACTTTTGCTGGTTAGGGACGAATCACGTCATTGAGGTTAGGAACGAATCATGCCGCTTTTACTCTATAGCAGTGTTATTTTAATACCGTAAAATCCATTTTCGTAAATTGAAAAGCTATTGAGCAAGCATAAGCTGAAATTTATTATGGAATCCGTATGTTTTACTAATAATATGTACATTAATTTTATTGAGTGACAAAGTTGGGTTAAGTACACAAAAAAAATGTTTTTTTTTAATTCAATAGTACTTTCAACTTTATAAAAACCAAATTATTTGACACATGTTTTGAAATTATTTGACACATGATTTTTCCTCGAAGGTTTTTTTAACATGATTTTTGTTTCGACTAACAATGATATACCGATAGAAATTAATATGAAGGTCTGCAACTTTAAAGATTTTTTTTCAGACCTGTTAAATTTGAGGAGTAATTAGTAATCAATTGATTAGACGGGTTTTTTAATGGTAATTAATATTTCATTTACTTTTAAGAAAGGGCAATTATAAATTGAGTACGATTAAAAAAATCATAATATTTTAATCATTACTGTTTTTTTTAATTTTTGAAAATGATTTTTTCTTTTCAATTTTTTAATTAGTTTGAAAAGAATCAATAAAAATTTAAAGTAATAATAATCAGGATAATAATCAATGAAACCGGTGTTCATTACGATTAATAATCATTATTTAACAGGACTCATTTGGCCCAGTCTAATGTGTCTATTTACACTTACTTGCATTGATCTATAAAATTGTGCCATTGCATGAGAACTAAATAGATATAAAATAGTCAAAAATATTAGCTAGTATTTATAACTTATCGAATTGGCGTTTAACACGAATTCATTTACCGCTAAGTTCGATTTGCCAATATGATTTTGCGTGACCTCCATGCGGTCTATATACTTGTATTGTAATATGTACATGTACATATGTGTATATGTTTGTATACATATTTGTATTATTTAGATGATTTAGTTCTATTTATTAACTTATATTTAATAAATATGTATATAGATGTGTATGTATGTATGTATGCCGTATTTCTTCGTAACAATTTTCATTAATAATATGAAAAATTTAGTTGAGATCTTTGAGTGCTATATTGCGGTTGTGTTAGCGGTAATGGTAACGGTCACGGTTTAAAATAAAAAAACAACACTACAGCAACAATGTCCAATCAGCTGTTTTTTTTAAGCTTAGCTGACATATTTTCAGTTTATCCTACTATTTTTAAAGAATTAATAGCAACTCGTGAGAAACCATCGCTCATATGTTTACCAAGTGATGCCGATTGGAAGGAACGAATGTATTACCGGCTTTTAGAAGTACAAAGACGTGTCAACGAAGCTATCGATAGTGATGTGTAAGTTTGATCACATTTCGAAAATATAATCAGATACGATTACGTTACGTCACAAAAGAGGTTTGGGCAAAAAATAGGACAAGCTATGGTTGAATAGTATCTAAGTCCCTGTTTCACGGTTAAATAATAGAAGTTGGAGTCTTTTTACCACCAATGAGCGACGTACGTATATCAATATCCCAGCTCAAAAACAACAAAGTACAAGGAAATTCAGCATTATTTGACCAGCGAGGCTGTGGCGCTGACCCACTACGCCAAAGCTCCATGGTTCGGGTCCCAGGATAAAATTGGTTTGAAAAAGTGTTTTTGTCAGTGATTTGTACTCTCCGAGTGTATTTCTACGCCTTTCAACTTAAAACTTGTAATCAACTGTTACATTTTTTGTTTAATTCAAGTTAAACTTAGTTGTTACCCATTTCAGCGAGGTGGATTACGTTGTGGCACGAAAGGAGACGCACAGCTTTAATCATCTCACAAATGTACTTAACCTCTCGCCGGTTATCTCACCGTCAGCTTCACCAAATGGAATATTTCAAAAATCAAAAAAGAAATGCCTTAAAATTCGTGGGAAAACATTGAAGGATAAAAGTAAATTTTGGAATATCACAACTATCGCTCTTGCCGCCAAATTACTCGCAAAACCGCCAAGGCCAGTCGAGTTTGAAAATGAACAAGAAATGCGTAAAGTCTATTCGCTAATATACGATGTCTTTCGATGTAAGTCATGAAACTCTTTTCATTCTATATTTTCCACGTTTTTATACTCAGCTGTGCATAGCTTAGAGAGTTTATTTATTTTGTTCGGAAGATCTGTTAAATAATGATTAACAATCGTAATGATTACCGGTTTGATTGATTATTTTCCTGAGCAGTCATTTAATGATTGATTACCATTACTTTAAATTTTTAATGATTATTTTTCAATTAAAATAAAAATAGTCAAAAAAATTAAAAATAATCAAAAAAAAAAGGTGATTTCAATCAATTTATAATTGTCATTTCTTAAAAACAATTACAATAATCATTACCAATTAAAAAATCGCCTAATCAATTTATTACTAATTACTAACCAGATCTAACAGGTCGGCGTTTCAGTAGCCATAACTCTAAGAGAAGAAAAATGATTGATTACATTTGAAAAGGCTATAACCCTGAAACCAAAAGAGTTCCATCATTCACATTTTTCAAAAAATTTAACTTAGGTAAAAAAATTAATTTAATAGTTTCTAAATTTCTAAAGCTAAAGCAGCTGAGAATATAATGTGCGAGGTCTCCAGAACTTGGACTTCATTACTTTTTTTTTTAACTTATTTTCAGTTAAAGTGGTTCTCTCAAATGCTCTGAACGACATTGAGTTTTACAAACATTTTCCAGAGGTATTTATGCATATTTCAACACACATTAATTAATAAAACTACAGAATTTCGGAATCCCGAAAAACGCCCTATCATAGAATATATTTCAGAAACGAACTATCAATGTAATTCAACAAATTAAAATTTAAGACAGGTCTTTATTGGAAAAACATCTGCCCAGTTCTTAGATAGGGCAGCCTAGACAGTGTAATCTTTCACTCAGAGGACTATATATGTATAAAATTTATAAAAGTATCCCTTGATTCATTCCTCAGCACAAAGAAGATGAAAATCGTGTCTGGTTAATGTTTTTCGAATTACTTGGCAGAGACTTTAAACTACGCTACTCTGAAGAAGTAGAACTACAATATAAACTATTCCGCGAATCACAAGTGGAAGGTAAGATATGTATGTATGTCTGTATATAAGAACGAGCCACCAAAAAAAGTTTAAGAAGTTTCCTCCTGTTACCAATGTTTTCTCACGAATGGGTACTTTTCGAGCACCCTGTAATTGTTCAAACTGTAGGGAGAGAACTTTCAAACTTTTTTCTCTAGACACCCTGATACGCTTTAATTTAATGTGTAACTTTAAATTTGGTTTTCCTTTTCTAGAAATCGCTAATCATTTATGGCAATATCGTAAATCGCTGGCAGCATCCATATCTCGCATGCGCATCCGTTTCAATGCTTTAAGTCTGTCAAAGTTGTTACCCATTCATTTACAAAATGAAAAGGTATCGAATGCGGCCTCGAATACTATGGTGACTGGATGGATAAATCCATTTTTATTAAGGTGATTTTTTTATTTATTATACCAAGAATAAATTCTTCCATTAATGTACTTATATGTAAATCAAATAACAACTAAATAATTTAATAATTAAGACAACGCACCTCATTTTAAAATTAGTTCACCCCACGTAAATTTTAACACACCAGACAGCTCAGAAAATAGCAACTTTAGGACAACTCACATTTATTTTAAAAAATTATGATTTCAATCAGACCTGTTAAATAATGATTACTAATCGTAATGATCACCGGTTTTATTGATTATTTTCTTGCGAATCCATTTAATGTTTGATTACTATTACTTTAAATATTCAATGATTATTTTCCAATTAATAAAAAAATAATAAATAAAAATCATGATTTTTCACGATTATTTAAAATAATCAATAAAATCAAAAGTGCTAAAAATTTTTATTTTTTTTTTGCTTATTTTTCAATTTTTAAATTTTTTTTTTTTAGATTTAGGATTTTTTTTTAATTTTCGATTTTTTTTTTGTTTGTATATTTCTGATCTTTTTTTAATCGTAATCAATTTATAATTGACTTTTCTTGAAAACAATTAAAATCATCATTGCCAATTAACGTTATGGTTTCGCGTTTGTAACATATTTCTCAGAATTTTAATGTTTTCTTAAAATTGTTATGTACCCGAACAGAATCTCCCATCAGGCTTGTTGAAGCCGATAATTGTATTCTATTAGCAAGTGAATAGAATTGATCGTTTTACACCGATAACTAGTAGATGCAACAAACTATACTTCTACTATTAAATACTTATATTATATTTTTACTTTTTATTTAGCGATAAAGCCACTGCTGATAAATTTTTATTTGAGTGTGGCTATATACTCCAGGATAACGATAATATTGAAATATTGGACGTCAATCATTATCGTTGGGACAATGTGTGCCCGTTATTTATATCGTGTGTCCCACAAGATAAAGGCGAATTCACAAAATCAAAACTAGTCACGCAACATTATGTCATAATTCAGGTAAGGAACCCGTTGAACATCTCATTTCCTACTACTTCCAGGATAGCAATTGATGTTTATGGTAAAAAATTGTGACCTCATGTTCCTTTTTTGAGTTTGAATAGATCCGTGATCATGTTTTTAACACCATCAGCACATCTTTTTATTATTTTTTGTTAGTATTTCCAAGTTTCAAAAACTAAATAATTGCTTGTCCTCTTTTCTTCGTAGGACAAAGCATTTTCCTATGGGCCCGCAGTTATGTCTAGATTGCTTGAATACTTTCAATTAAGTGGTGATATTCTTCAAACACACATCTCCTCACCGCGTTCCACTGCCTACTTAGCGTCACTATTTTATTCCGTAAATAGCGTAAACAACTTTTATGTTTACAGCGCTGGCTCAAATGTTAAGGAGTATAGTCAATTCATGAATGCTCTTGGTATAAGTAATATACGTATTTACGTTGAATCGTTTACATCGTTCCCATTGGATTCGAAACGTTTTGGTTATGTCGTCGGTATATTCGTTAATCCACCGAACTCTTTTAGCGCAATATCCGACCCTATAGACTTGATTTGTTCACGAGGTGGTGATTTAAGCATGTTAGAGGTACTCACTGAATCCGAGATCAGCAATGAAGGCAAACGTCGGGTATCTCTAATACTTGAAGAACAATTATTCACACTACAAATGGCTATGTCTAGACCACAAATACAATTTTTACTATATCAAACACATTCAATTGTATCATCAGAGAATCAAGATATGGTCGACTATGCTGTGAAACTTGTAAATGAGACCTCATTAGAAAAACATTTATGCGCATTTAGAGAGAAGAAGCGTTTGGAAGCTTTAGCACTAGCTGAAGCGGCTAATATACCATCCGCTGCCATGGGTTCACCTAGGAAACGTGCTACAGCAGGGACGGAGGAGAGCAGCGGAAAAGGAGCAATAGAGAGTGCTACAAAAAAATCAGATGCACCTTCAACAACGGAAGTTAATGTGACGGCTTTTGAAGATTCCGAAGCGAGTGTCACTTTACCCGATGTCGATGAGTTTGTTTGTGAAATTATTCCAGATATTTGTATTAATCAAGACAATTGTATGAACAAACTTTCTACCGGTTCTTTTGTTTCATTAATCAGAAGAAAACAAATTACACAATTGAATGCAAAATATTTGATAAAAATGGCTGAAGCACGAGGCCTATTCGCCAAAGCAAAAAGTTCTACACCAAGATCGAAAGCGATTAAAAAGCAGGAAACAAATGTGGAACCAACTAATGAGAATGATTTTTCCACTGAGCATAGCTCTAAGAAGTACATTAATGTAGATCTATTGGTAAGTACTAGATATTAAAGTCATTAACTCAAGTTAGCTTAAGATGGCGCAAGATATTAGCCACCTGGACTTGGCACAAAAAATTGCCCCAAGTACGTTGAAGATTTTGTTCGGTACTTTTTCTTTTACCGGATACATGCTACAGCTACTACAAAACAGTTCATGTACAAGTATATCCCTTTTCCACCAAATTAAATTGTGCTTTAATCATGTGATTGTGTACTTAAATCGATTTTTGTGGAAAAGTCCCTAGCATTACTTTGTTTTGTACCGTCCCAATTGTAAGTTTTCTTTTTCTTTCAGATTTCCCGTTTGATGAGGGATACTAATTCAAGCTTTAATCGAATTCGCCTATCGAGAGCTGCCCATCAAAATCAGCCATTAAAATTCCGATTTAAGAGAAAAGAATGTATACGTTATAAAGATACTCTACTAAAGGTGTGTTAATATATAAGCTAAATGTTCAGATTTTAATTGGGTTAATGGTTTATTGAATTGCAGATGTATCAACTTTCAAGAAATCAAACCAATTCTCTGCATCGATGTTCACTCGATTTTTTAGAAGCAACATGTTCTTCAATGATTTGCTCTTTAAAACGTAAAGGTTTAAAGAAAGCGCCATACCCGCTGCATATACAAAATTTGACTATATAAAATGCGTATGCTTCATTCTTTGAGAATTGTGAACCTACTTCGAAATAATTAAAAAATAATTGTTTAATAGGAATATTAATTAGAATTTTAAGAAAATCTACTTTAATTTGAAAAATTCTTATTTTGATTTGGAGAGTTCTGCGAATGAACAAAGATGCACCAACCAAGAAGGTATTTTTATCGACCCTCGCCGGTGGAAGCAGAGAAAGGGGGAGCTTATCACCCCGATGAAATGACTTATGTGCTATCGTGTGCCAGTTAGTGCATCGAAGAAACGACTGTGGGACGATGGAAATGGCCCAGGTGGTTAGATGACCATTTTAATTTAAGAAATGTAAATTGAGCTATGAAAATTATAAATAGTGACTGCCCAAAATCGGGCCGTAAGCATTTTAAAAATATATCATAAGACAAGTTGTTTTGAAAAAGTTAAGTATTCCGCTTCTGATATTAATATTCTTTCTATACTTTTAAATTTTGCTAAAGAATTAGAAATGCTTTTATAAATTTAAATACTTAAAAAAATGTGTTATTATTAAAAATATTACCAATTTCCTACAATCCTCTTTTTCTTCTAAAATATTTAATAAAGAAAATGAGAACCATGCTGGTTAACAACATAATAAAAATAAGCGATAGTTGGATTGTTCTTTCATCCTCTTCGTTAGATGGTAAAGAATTTGCATGGTTTGACTCAGCGTGTAAGTTTAAAAGCTCCACAACTTTGTGATCTGCAAAAAAGAAATAAATCTTTAACATGATATACGTAATTTAAAAATGCTTATGAATATCTACCCTTATTAGCTTTTAATAAATTCAAGTCAATTTGCTTTAAATGATTTGAAGTTAATTTTAGATCAGCTGAATTAACACTTTGCGGTTTCAACCAAACCAGAATTTCACATGCTTCAGTCTCCTTTTTATGAAATTTATTATTTGAATCAATAACTTTGGAATGCAAATGTAAATTACTGCTATATAAACGTAACGGTAACATATGCTCGGTATTGGGATAAAATTCTGCAATCCGATTCAATTTTTGGAATAACTCAGACTTATATGAGCTTTGCGTATATTCTAGTATGGCATCCAAAAGCCAAAAACACGCCTTTTCTAAATGTATGGAATCCAAGCAATTTGAATCACTAAAGACTGCAATGCGTCCACTTGTACTCTGACTTCTGCTAGACTTTGTTTGTAAAATTTGTTTAACATTTTTATTGTTCATTATAGCTAGTTTATTAGGTGTGTTGCTATGGCTGTTGTTGCCAGTGTTTTTTAGCTCTTCCAACAAAATACGTTTGTTAATAATAGGATTGCGTTCGGCTGATATTTCTGTTTCAATATTCGGTGGCTCCACATTATTCTCTTCATAACTAGATGGTGTTTGTGCATTTTCTGCTACATAATGTTTGCGTAGCTCGATTTCGGTTTGAAAAAGACCAAGTATTGGTTTGAATTGCTTTTTAATATCGGCTGGATTGGGGCTCTCCAATATCTGTTAAACAAAATTTAATTATTAATATTTTTAATTTTTCATGTTTGAAAATAAAATGTTTTGAAAATTTTATGTTCTAACAACAAAAATTGTATTATTATTATTACACTTACATCGAATCCCTGGTCATGCAATTCAGCACCGACTACAATATCATCAGTGCCACGTGGTATTTTTGCCAAAGTTGTGCCACTAGCTATATACATCGAATGATCACCCATTGCAAAAAATCCTTCAGCTATAAAATCACTAAATGCTAAGCCATATGGTTTCAATAATTCATTCAACGCTGGTATATTGGCGCCACCAGTGTCGGGTATCCACCATTGACGTGTATTCTCATCAAAAAATTTAATTTTTTTCATTACCGTTGTATTATACCAATCAGCAAATATAATCAGGCTTAATCCTTCGATGTACACATCATTTTCAATTTTTTTGATTTCTGCATCGAAAAATTCCTCCTCAGGGTCAACTATGAGTAATGTACCATACTCGGAGGCGTTGAAACAAGTGTATGGCATTCGCAAAATGTCTATATAATAGCCAGTATTACGTAAATGCGTATACATTTCACGAAAATTAGTATGTAAATGATCTGCACGCCAATCTAAGGGATCTGATTTGATTTTTAAATTGTCACGTGGTATATAACCAGGCGGATATTTTAAGCTATGGTATTGATCCCAAAGTATGCGCTTATTCCTAGGAGGCTTTGGTATGACTGCGATTTTCAGTGGAAAATTTATTTTTCTCACAATTTTGCCTTCTTGTTGTTCTGGCAAACATTCGATCTCTAGACTGATGTGTCCCTCAGCGACGCCTTTAAAGTCTGCGCCATTTTCGTTTACACCTTTCAAAAGAAACATAGCGTGATAAATAACCTATCAGCACAACTTGGTTTACAAGTGACATACTTACTTATATGCACAGACATCCACCCCGACCAGGGCCATAAGCTGGGCAAATATGAGACTGCAATATTTAAAATATTTCCATGTTTATCCGCATGTGGATGCCATGTGGGTGATTCCCGTATCACACCAGTCACAGCAATACCATTTAATATGGTAACATTAACAATAACCGGAATGCTACCATAAAATAATGGCTGTGAACTATAAGGCCACATATAACTCTCTGTAAAGTCTATGTATTCAGGACTTAGTGTTATTTTTGGCTCATAGGTAAGTAATAATTGCAAGCTTTTCAAAATATCCAATTTACCATGACCTTGTTCAAACATATTATTATCCGGTAAACGTTTAGCTCCTTCAATCAATATTTGTTTCATTGATGATGGATTAATCATATGCAGTTTTGATAGTGCACCACTTGCTATTAATGCCACAGCACCGGCTACAACTGGCGAAGCTACTGAAGTACCAGAAAGCGAGCGACAACCACCATGAACATTACTACCTTTCACTTGACTACCAAACGTGACTATGTCCGGTTTAAGTCTACCATAACCCCATGGTAATTCCCAAGTTGTCATACCTCTGGAACTGAATTTTGCTACTTTATTTTCGAAATTAATGCCACCAACACCAATTACGTCGCTCTGATCGCCGGGGTTATTTAAAGTGCCATATAGTGGGCCATCATTACCTATAGCTGAAATCATAATAACCTTATTTGCAGACAACTCAAGCACTTTATCCACAAATGGATGATCCAAAAAATCTGGGCCACCTATGCTTAAGTTGAGTACTTTTATTTTCTTGAAGATAGCATAATTGAATGCGTCCAAAAACCAAGATGTATAAGAAACCTAATGAATTAAAAATAGAAAAGGTTATTGTAAATATGAACAAAAGGAGTATCGATGGCTGAGTAGAACTCCATCCGAACTAGTTTCGAAAAACGCAACGAAGCTGTCAACGATTGGAAAACATGCTTTGTCAATGTTCATGTTCCATTACAAGAAGTACCAAGTTCCTATGGTGCGTAAGGAACTCTTACACTCAGCAATCAACAGATAAAACATTTTACCAACCTGAGAGTTTGTAAATACCCTATAAATATGTAACTCTACATCTGGCGCTAAACCGAAACATTCCTTAGCTGAAGCAATTACTCCAGCAACAAACGTCCCATGACTAACACCATCATCTAAGGATTTTTCATTTGTCCAATTAGTCCGTTCTTTCACACGTCGAAAATGCGGATGAGATTTTGCTAAACCTGTGTCAAAAACAGCCACCTTTACGCCAGCGCCTGTTATACCCATACCCCAGAGTACATTAGCCTGTAGCATGGTAGTGATTTGTGCTGGTAAAGAGCGCAGAAGATGACGGCCTATACGCTCACCATTTGTACTATTATAATGAAGCATCCTTTCTATACTCCGTTGTGGTGTAACTTTTTTTATTAATGGGTGTAATTCCAGTTGCGTCGAAAGTGTGGGCAGCGTATCAGAATGTGCACCTAATTGTAGCAAATCAAAGTCGCTTGGATAACGAAAGGCCACATTTTGACGTTCCACTATATTCCAATTGGTGCACTGTAGTTTAGTTTCAATGCGTTATTAGCAACTGCATAAAATCTTCAGATTTATACTTACATTAAAACGCCGCAGTGCAGCTATCAGGAATTTATGCCTTGCAGCTGGGAAGTAATAGTATCGGTATTGTATGATATATTCATTTTCCAAAATACTGCTTTGGAAGGAAAGCTCGTTAGCATTTGAATAATATGCACCATTAATTTTCAAAATGCAATTATTAATAAATAAATAATAAAATACAATTATACGCGTGATAAATAACAACATATTTAATGCTCTCACATTTTGTTTTGATTCACTTTCCTACACATTCGGCTTATTCTATGATGCCACCTTCTTTGTATTAAACTGAGGTGACCATATCCCAGAAAATCAGTCACATATGCATCAAATGTACTGGTGTAAGTTGCTAAGCAAGACAAAAGTTCACACGTACACTTGATTTTGGGTTAGGATTGTCAATTCGCCTTTAAGAAACTCATAAGCTTACTACAGACCTTTCAAGAAATGCCAAAACTCCACATAAAACAACGCTCAGGAAATGGTCAAAAATTTGCTTTTCTGTCAATTTTCCTCCAATACGCAGTTCATAAGTAAAAATAGTAATGGACTTTGGTAATTATATACGACCGCAGCGGGTAACTGCGAAAACACGCAATTTCTTACATGCAAATACTTTTTCCTCGGTTATCGGGTTTCAACAGATTGCCTCGATCAGTTGCCTACTCTTGAGCGGTTTTAATACGGAAAATGTATTCGCCTGGCAGCATTGTTTTCCAGATGTTTTTATTGCACTAATTTTTATGAGCCAAAAAGTGATTTCTTATTGTTTATATTGCTACGGCCATTGTGTATAATAAATAACATTTCAAATCAGATATGATTTGACTACAACAAAACAAGGTATTTGTTTCCTTTGGCACTCAACTACTAATAAATTAGCTAAAAATATGATAGGGGTGTCAAAAGACGCGTTTTGACCTCAGTATCAATGATCCGAAGTCGAAATTTCATTTTTTTGTTCCAGTGAAGAGATATTTGCAATCAAAGTTCAGAATTTTCTGTCATTTTCATGTGGTTGTTGTAATCACAAATTACACTGTGAGAAAAGAGGACATCACCGTGGCGGTAGCCACGGCAATGGCACACACCCGGAGTTGGAATGGCGTAGCCCAGGGTTATTTTTTGAAGCGCGGCCGAAGGCCGCCTACTCGGAAAGGTGTTCTGCACATAAAAAACATGGATCGGGCCCCTAAATCGGGATTTGACCTGGGTAATTTTTTGGTTTTTTGTTAATAACTTTTCACTGGAACAAAAAAATTAAATTTCGACTTCGGATCCTTGATCCTGAGGTCAAAACGCGTCTTTTGATACCCCTATCATATTTTTAGCTAATTTATTAGTAGTTGAGTGCCAAAGGAAACAAATACCCAAAACAACTGCTGAATTATTTGACCAAACGCATTCGAGGTGTTAAAATCAACGCTATCGGTAGATAAGATAAAAAACCTATCAATAATTTGTGTGAAGTTGTGGTGCTCGTAGCCGTGTCTTCGTCGTTGTTGTACGTACATATATGTTTTCGCAATTTAGCTCAAACTTGTGTATATTTTCATATATGAATATAAATGCAAAAGTACCCTAAAGGTGTGGCGCAAGTTCTGTATTATAGATTGTGCATTGAACTAGATCAATTTGCAGCTGCTGCAACTGATTGCTTATTTGTCACATCGTTTTGTTGAAACTTGTAACATCATTTCATAAAGGAAACTTTTGCGGAAAAATGGCACCGACCTACGACAAAGAAATGTATAATATGGTAATAGTTGATTTTTTTATATCTAAAAGTTCTCTTGCATTAAATAATATAATTTACCTTTAATTCTCTATTCAAGTCTGTTAGTGTTAACAAGGCACTGAATCCAATGGAAGCACCACTCAAAATGAAACATGCTCGTTTTATTATTATAACTACACATCGCGTTAAGGAAGCGAAATCGCTTTGGATGATTTTCACACGCCAACCCTTAATGGAGAATAGATTTACAGCATGGAAATTTTGTCATTTACTACATAAGGTGTTGCGTGAAGGACACAATAGCACGATCAAAGATTCGCAAACTCATAAGAAAATGATCTTGGAGATGGGCAAACTATGGGGGCATTTACAAGATGGCGTTGGTAACTGCATACAAGCGTACAGCAAATTGATCGTGACTAAATTAGTGTTTCATGAAAAAAATATATTGTTTCCTGGTTCGCTGTTAATCGATTTTAAAGAAATTGAAAAGGCCGCAAGCGATGACATCAACATTTAGTAAGTTTAAAAATGGAAATATATATGTATATATGTATGATGTCCATAAATTAAAATAGCCTTTAGATAGAAAAGTGTTAGTACGACCTGAAGTTTCATACCTCGTCACCCTTTGGATGAGTATAATAAAAAGTTTGGAAGAACAGATAGGCCAGTTACTTAATAAACCTGAATAATGTGTGCGACAATCTGAGTAAAAAATAGTATTTGTACGGTACGTTAACACTATTTTATCATGTTGTGGTTTTAATAGCAAAGACTGTCAGTCAATTTTTGGCGAGCCCCCATTCGTTTGCTTATAAATCTCGGTACACAGTAAACACGCAAACTTTCTATCAACTTTTTCGATTCGATTAATAAACTACAACTGCATGATTTGGAAACCAATGTTTCTCCTACGCCAAAAGCTGTTTTTGTTATCTATTAGTTGTAACGAGTAGCTTCTATACGACCAACATAAACTGTGTAAATATGACATACCGAAAATAGACAATAACCAAAGCAAATGTCCATTAAATAGATATCTTCTAAATTCTCAGCCAGTTGTTTTAAACCACCAAATACCCATTAATTCTGAAGTAATTTAAATGAGCGACATCTGTTTTATAAGTATTTTACAGCATTGCCGATAAAAATATTATTTTTAGTTGAGTTTCAATTTATGGATTATGAGTGGACACGTCTGAAGCGTAGAAATCGATGTGCAGACAAATTTCTTTTGGACCTTCTAGGCCATTCCTTGTAACATTTAACATGACACTTTCCTGTTTTTGTTTTGGAAAAGATCATCCTAGACCCTGGACCAGATCTCTGAAAAGTTACTTGAGTTCAGAACTTCTTATAGTATTCATAATTTCCGAATTTTGCAGACTACTGGTAGTAAGATTTCTCACCATAGTAAAAATTCAACTCACCACAAATCCAACAAAAAATACATACTACCGTAAAATAAAAATCCGTTTCACAAAATTAAACTTATCTTGTCCTTTTAGCTTCCAGCTTTGCGTTGAAATTTTCGATTATTTAGACGATATTTTGGAGGTGCAAGCCCGAGTGTTTACATCCATAAATGCATATCGTATGTCTTCCATGACGCCACAGGGTCAATGCCGACTTGCTCCACTAATTACACTTATACAAGATTCAAATCCCTTATATGATTTATGCGTGCGCGTTATGTTCAAGCTACATGATAAACTGCCTAATGACATCTTAAACGGACATCGTGATCGTTTTCGTGAATTATTTCTCAAAATTAAATCATTCTATGATAATGTACGACCTTTACAGTATTTTTCCGATCTAATACAAGTGCCGCACCTACCAGAATCAGCACCAAATTTTACATCAAAAGTAGATTTTGGTAGTTACGTACCACCAGTAATGTATGTACAACCTGATCCAGAACCACCGATGGATAATCTGGTGGATACAAGTATCTCGGAAGAAACAATAACGTCACCAACAAATGCAGTTAGTACAGAAGTGGTTGATAATGCATCTTTACAAAGTACAATCAGAGATTATGAATATGCCTTGCAAGATTGTCAAACTGAATTGTTAACATTTAAACAGAACTATGAAATAATGGAAAGAAATTATGAACGTGAAATGTCACGTTTGCGTAATGAATTAGCTGGTTTAACAAATGAGCTTTCACACACGAAGGAACAATGTGCTAATATGCAAACAATGAAGGAAACTCTAGAGCAAAAGATGGTTGAAGCGCCGATTTTAGTGCGTAAGTTGTAAATTATAAAAGAATGGTGACATACTAAAACGCTTGTGGAATTCTGACTTAGACCTTTCATGTTAAACTTATTACACTTTAATAATCCTATTTCGAATTTGTTTTACAGAAAAAGCAACAGAAGAGGAACAAAAGGCAAAAGCTTCAGAGGAAAAATTTAGCAAGCTGAAAGCAATGTACACACAAATTAGAGATGAACACATTAATTTATTGAGACAGGTAAGAGTCAAATATCGTACAAATAAGTGAAAGTACTTATGTGTGTGCTAAAAGTCTGATGAGTTCTTAACTTCATCTCCTTTTTAGCTGTGTTTATGATGTATTTATAAAAAGTATATCTAATTAAAGTTTTATCTTCTTCGATAGCATGGTGAAACTACAAAAAATCTAAATCGTGAAAAACAACAAAACACGGAATTGCAAACAGAAACTGAGCACTTGAAATCGCAAATCAACGAAATGCAGAGTGAAGTTAAAAAGAGTGAAGCCATTGACACGGAGAAACGAGCCTTAGCAATACAAATAGAAACCCTAACACACGATTATAAGAAACTGAAACGCGAACATGAAGAATTCAAACACGAACAACAAAAACTTGCTACTATAAAAACTAATGAAATTGCCGATTTAACTACCAAAGTATTGCAATTGCAAACCGTAAGTGTTGCATTGAATGAAAGCGAAGCGAAAGCTACACAACTAGAAATGCAACTCAATACATTGAATGATGCTTTCACTAAAGCAAAAAAGGAGCACGCTACTATGTTAGATGAATTGAAAGGAAACTTGAATAGTAAAAATGAAAATATCAACGATTTGCATGCATCTCACGAAAAAGTGCTACTGGAAAAATCAGAGAAAGTTAAAGAGCTGGAATTTAATTTAAATGTTCTTGAACTAGAGTTAAAGGTATGTTAAAGTTTTATTCCACACAAAATTGTGTTTTGTACTAGGGTCCTTTCGGCATTCCTATAATAAGAATTTTTAAGTCTGTTTAATACTCTCTAGTCAGGCAACCTAAAGTTCTTTTTCATATTGCCAAGGGTTATTAGACTCAGACGGTTTCTTGAAGTCGCCAACTCATTTGGATATTACTTAAAAATGGAACACCAACTTTGCACTGGAGAGCAGTGATTAAAAACGAATACCCTAGTAAATATTTCCATCTCTTTTGCAGGAAACACAAAAGTTGGTGGCTAGTCTCCAAACCGCACAACGCGAAAATATGGAAAATTTACAAAAGTTGCAAGAGGATAAAATGAATATAGAGGTCAAACTAAAAGAAGCTAAAACTATGCTAGAAAGAGAAATTGAAGACAAACGCAAAGTGGAAGACAACTGTAAAAATAAAATGAATGATTTATATCAAAATGTGCTGCAAACGATGGAGTACGTAACAGAAACGAAAGTAAACGAATCGAATCAACCAAATTTCGATAAGACAATAAAATTAATTGGTGATATGGTCAAATTATTAGATCAAACAGATGACAGTTATGGTCAATTTATTGAAAATAAATTACCCGTTGAGGATGTCACACGAAAGACAATACTTTTGGGTTGCGTTTTTATAACACTACACGAACAGTGCCTGTTAATATACAATACAACGACCGATATAGGAAAGGGAGAAGGTATGTATGCGTAAGGAATGTTAATTATATAAGCAGATGAGACTTGGAAAGAATATACACATTTTCCAAAAATTTTCGTTTCTTCCTTTATGAATTTACAGATATTTACAATCAAATAAACACAGTCAAAGATCCATTGCTTAAACTTTACCAATCAATCGAAAGCAGAGCAGATATACCAGGTGTACAACATTCACTTAGGGAAACAAAACAAAAATTAAGCTTACTAAACCAGTCCGTGGCCGAACTAAACAAAGCAAGTCGCACAAATATCGAATTGGGCGATTTAGTAGAAAACGAGCTAGCCGAAATGGACAAAGCAATCGAGGAAGCTGCTGCCAAATTTGTTGAATTACTTTCAAGTGCACGTTCAAAAGATGATGGCATTAAATTAGAAGTAAATGAAAAAATACTTGATGCTTGCACATTTCTAATGCAATGTATTAAATTGTTAATACGTAAAGCTAAAGCTTTGCAAGAAGAGATCGTATCAGCGGGGCGTGGTAAGTGTGGGTATGTGGGCGGTCGATATTTTTTTAAAAGAATTTGATAAAAAATTAAATAATTCAGCAAAACTGGCAGTTTTCGAACTATTTTATTTTGTAACAAATTTTAAACAAAAACATAACTTTTAATAACCCCAACTTTCACTTTATATTTCAGGCACTACTTCAATTAAGGAATTCTACAAACGTAATAGTCAATGGACTGAAGGTTTAATATCAGCAGCGAAGAGTGTTGCTAAAGGCGCAAATCTATTGGTAGAAGCTGCTAATAAAGCTATTATATCCGAATCGACACAATGTTTCGAAATAATTGTTGCTGCACAAGAAATTGCTGCTTGTACAGCACAATTGGTCATAGCTAGCAAAGTGAAAGCACCTAGAGAGAGTCAAAAGCTGAGCGATTTAACAAAAGCATCACGCGATGTCTCACAAGCAACCGGTCAAGTTGTGGCCACTGTCAAGGATTGTAATCAAACATTAGAACAATTACAAGAAATCGATTTCACTAAATTAACATCGTCGCAAGCTAAAACAATGGAAATGGAAATTCATGTCAAAGTATTAGAACTAGAGCAAGCGCTACAAATGCAACGTTTAAAGCTAGCATCATTCCGACGTAAACATTACCAGAACTCTGATGTTTAAGTTTTTAAAACGTTTTTGTTTTTCTTTTTTTTATGTGCATATAAGCGCGAGTATTAATTCATACAAACAAACATACATACATATAAAAATGACAATTAGCTTTAAGTTGTATAAAAAATGTTGAACAACTTATGCGTGAGATTATATCGAAGGTTATGATGAAGAAACGTCCTATAAACTTATTTGAAGTACGCACTAACGCAAAACTCTCAAACTCAATTAAAAATCTCTTGTATTCCTTTTAAGGCAGCACATATTTGCACTGAGACAATTTGTATGGTGTGGCGATTTTCGAAGCGCATATTTTTTAGTTGAGGGTTCGTAGAACACATACTGCTTTCTGTAACTGTCAGCCGAGATAGGACGTTCTTTCGACTAACAATATGAAATGAATATGAAAGTTAAAATACGTGTAAATTAAATAAAACCAAAATATTAGATTGATAAATGTGATGACATATAAAAAGTGCTTTTGCTCATTCGCAACCTATATATTTACCTATGTGCTACGCTATAACCATTGATTCTTTAAACATTTACTTTTACACACGAGGCATTTTATATATATTTTTTTTAATATTTACGAAAGTATCGTATATAATATATTTATTATTATTATATTAATATACAAAAATTAGAACACGTTATTGTATTTCATATATTGTATGTATATCTGTATATTTATTCAAGCAGAGTAACTTAATTTTTGCGTGAACAAACTTTATTAAGGAATGAGTAAATAAATATTTTTTTATGGTTACTTGTGTAGAAAAACTTAAAATATCATTTTTTAAATTATTTTTTTTTTAATGGTGAGCTTATGTGTAGCACAATTCGCTGACCGGCCAACACCGTTAAACCGTTCAAGGTTTGTATCCTTTCTGAAACGATAAGAATAAAGCAAAATAATATATACATTTGTATGTTTGTATGTGCACAATGTTTTTTATGTAGAGTTTTACGAAACAAATTGAATAATTGTTTTGATTTAAAAGTTTTAAGTTGCTTAAAGAGCTGAATTTACACTCACTGACCATGTTTTAGTTCTTAATTTCTCCACTTGTTCAATGAGGCCTATGCGACTTGGCTTAACATTGTTTTTAAAACTAAAATTGCTGAAATTGTAATCATGTTTTGATCGATTAATGATTACTATAATCGTGATGTAAGGAAAAGTTCAAACTATGACTACTGTAATCGTAATTGTAATACACTTAAAAAAAACAGCATTCAGTTTTTTATTTTCTCCGTGGCAACATGGATAAAACTTGCTTCCCAAAATTGGGTCTAGCAAGCTTCGGGTCCCGTTTTTGCTTGTTTTCAGTTGCAAAGAATTCTAACTTTGACAAGAAGAATTTCGATGTGGTGAGTTTTAGGTTTTAGGTTAGAAGCTTTATTTTCCTTAATTTGTATTGTAAGATATTGCCAATGTTTGTGAGAAAATAACTTCAAACTGTGGGATCAACTTTCAATTTTGGATTCGGTATCAGTGAGAGAAACTTATTACTTTAAAAAACTATTTAATTACTGTTAGAAATATGTATAACTGATTTTGGAGAAAAAAATTTATAGTTTTAGAATTTTTGATTAGTGGAGTGTTGTCAGTCCTGAAATATAAAAACGGGTCACTCATAACGAAAGCAGTGATTCCATAATAATATACCTTTGTGTAGAGTGCGGAGCTTTGACTACGTGTCTAATTTAATATTCGAAGAGCGTCAGTTAGGTATTTCATCTTTGTTGAAGGTTGAATAGAAATATATGCGTATAATCGAATTTTAATACATTTATTCGAATATTGTAAGTTGTTTAAAAAAATCTTTTATCCGTTGCCTATTGCAAGTGTCAGCCTTCTGTAGATATTCATATTACACAAGGGAAAGAAAGTGAAGAAAAACAATCAGGCGTAAAACAAATACTTGTGTGCATATATGTTTGAATTCGTAATGACTATGCAGTTTCGAATAGTTAGTCGAAAATTTTATTTAAGCATTGAAGCAATTTTTAATTATCGATAATTCGATTTTGAGGCGTATAGTATATGATGATAAGATTGTTTCGTTTGAATAGAATCAATTTTTGCTAATTGACTAAGCTTTCTCGCAGCGAAAGAAAGTAGAGTGCTAAACTAGCATTACTATAAAAAGTGAACGATAGTTCTTAAATGCTTAATAATGCCATTTTTTATAAATTGGATGTTTAGTCTCCAAAAATTTTAAAATGTTTACTTAGTTATGAAAAAATCATTATACTGTCTATAGGCTTCCACGATACCATAGCGACGGCTAAGTGGCAGATGTCTTTATTTCAAAATATCTTTGAAAAATACAAACTAATTTTTTTTTTAATGGAGAGAATGTATTTCAGTTCAGTAGAATCTCGCAAAAGTTAACTCTCATAAAAGTAAAACCTTCGGTTAAGTTAACCAATTTTGAGCGTCCACGTAGCGCTCCAAAAAGTTAACTTTTGGTTAATCCAACCGGTGGTTTGGTAAGAAAAAACAAACGCGGGTATTCCCCGAATTGTTATGTAAAATATTGTTGGCGGTGTCGCTGGGATATACATATGTAAGTAGTTGGTCATGAACGTATTCATACATATGTACATATATGAAGGGCTCAGAACCAAAAGGATCTAAGTGGCATTTTTTTTGAAATTGAGTTATACCCATATTTGTATAGTGAAATGTGGTGTGTATTTGTTGGCAAAGAGATCCGAGTCATTTCGTGCCATCTACTAACCATACAATAAACGCCCTATCCAGATTTTACATAGAATTTTCAAAAGGCAGTAAACTTTAAACTTGGATATCTCAAATCAATTTCGGAGTCACTTAGACCCTTTTGGTTCTGAGCCCTTCATATGTATTTATGTATGTTTATTCTGTACAACAGTCATGCAAATAAATGTAACTAATTATATCACTAAAATTATGTTCATTACCGTATTTTTTCAAATTTGGGAAACCTTTGGAAAAGTAAAATAGCCTAGGGACATTTTGGTTAACTTTTTCGAGATTCTACTGTATAATATGATCCCTGATATTGTAGTTCAGCAATAAAAGTATGGATAATACAAAATTATAAATTTAATTCCCTGCACATTATTCTATATAAAATCCCAGCAAACAAATTCAAACTTCACTTTTAGCTACAGAGAGAAGTATGTATGTACAGCTGTGTTCATGAAAATAGTAGTGCAGGTGAGGCCTAACATCCGACGCATTTAACTCTTATTATAAATATGATCTCATATTAAAAGTTTTAACGAAAGTATTAATTATTTTTGCTTAAAATATTGACAGTTTCATTTCTTCGAAATATTTGTTTTTTTCGGACTACGGCGTGCTAAAACGAAAAACCCATAAAATTGCTGTGTTCACAAAAATAGTAGTGTTTATTTCAATGAAGTAAAAACAGAAGAAAAATTCAGTTGGCAACTATATTTTACGCTAATCATATTTAGTATAGTTTAATATTTCGTGGTGAACCCTTTCTTGTTTATTACGTCCATGCATCGAAGTGGCATAAAATCAACAAGATTCTTACAGCGTTCCACGGGAATTTGTCCCCATGCCTCCTTAACCACCTGCCAAAGATGGGTTTTACTTGACGGATGTGCTGCTGCTACAATTCGTTTGACATCTCCCCATAAGTTTTCGATGGGGTTTAGGTCCGGAGACTGAGCGGGCCAGTGCTTTACGTCTATCCTTTCCGAAGCAAACCACTCCTTGGCCAGTTGTGAGGTAAGTTTTCGATCGTTGTCCTGCTGGAACGTCCACTTTATTGGCATTTCCCAGGCTGCAAAAGGTACCATAACATCCTTCAATATATTAACGTACACTACGCGGTCCATGATGCCATCTATCAAATGAATAGGACCAACACAATTATAGGAAAAACATGCCCAGACCATAATGCTAACACCACCATGCTTAACCGTTTTAGTTGTGTACCTAGGGTTGTATTCTGTCTTTGGTGGACGACGGACATATTGTCTAGATCCTGTCCCACCAAATAACACAACTTTGCTCTCATCAGTCCACAACACGTTGCGCCATTTAGAAGGTAGCCAATTCAAATGTTCTTGGGCAAATTGTATTCTTGCAGCGACATGTTTTTTGGTCAACAACGGTACCTTCCGGGGACTCCTAGCCTTCAAATTACTCTCGAGTAAACGTCTGCGAACTGTCAGGGCACTGACTGACAAATTTAGTTCTTTTTTGATCATTTTTGCAGAAGCTGTGGGTCTGATATTTGAGTATCGCACTATACGCTTGTCCTCTAATGATGAAGTTTTTCGCTTTCCACCACGATTTTCCGGTTTCAATTTATAATTGATGGCATTAGATATCATTGTGGCGGTGCACCTCACAATTTCTCCAATTTCTTTGTAGGTTCTGCCTTGATTTCTTAGCTCAATAATCAATTTACGCGTTTCTACAGTGCAATGCTTTCCTCTTTCCACTAAAATAAACGGAGTACCGCGATATTAACAAATTTAATTAAAAAATTATCAAATTACTCAAATACACTTACTTATTGTTGATTTTTATTTATTTTTTCCAATTATGAACCATTTGCACCAAACACTACTATTTTAATGAACATATGATTTTTGGAGGAAATAAAATATTGTGTCACAACAAAGTCAAGAAATGCAAAGCTAATTAGATTTTTTGTCGTATCCGTTCCTAAAAGCATATTCTACGAAAACTCTGCACGCTTGTTCAAATTGCAAATCCGTATATGTCAGAATAATGCTTTAAATGTAAAGAGCTAGAGCACTACTATTTTCATGAACACAACTGTATGTATATAAAATATAAAGCATCTCTCTGGTGCATGCAGATTTGCAAGAGTCGTCTAGCGTCTAAAAGCATGCAACACATTTAGATTAACATTATTTGTACTTGATTAAGATATTTGATAATTTTTATAGCGCCCGTTTAAAAATTAAATCGATAAATTTAAAATGCTTTTAGGCGCCATGTGAAATGGTCCATAAGTGTGGTATGCTTTTAGGCGAATCTGCAAAATTTTATATTTTTTAATGTATGTAATTAGGTTTCAGATTTGAACATTAACCTCTTTTACCCAATATTTTGTGATCAACTTTTTGATTTTTAAAATTAATAGCACTACAAATGGTATGCGATTAGTTATGAAGAAACAAAAAATTATGCATTTAAAAAGATAAAGAAAGTGATAATGAGGAAAAAGCTGTGGTTGATTGATTCTTTTATAAAGCAGCCCTACAGCGATCTTACAAATGCAATTTGATTCAGACTTCAAAAAAGGGTCAAAAACAGCTTTTCATGAAAGCGTGCAGCATTATCTCTTGGAAAATCTTAACAATTTGATACCGACAATCACTACCTGGTATGATAAAGAGTGCCGCGTCGCACCAGAAAGAAAGAGCACAGCCCCCGCTCGATGCTCGCAAAGCATACTCCTATAGCTAATCTAAAAACTAAGATGGCATTAAAAGCTGTTACACAGTGCCCTACAAAAAATCGGACGACTGATCTCTAAAACGAGTGCTCCGAGATTAATACCTTTCTTCTACAGTGGGCTACAATTATTCTCAACTATTCCGTTATAATTGGGATAAGTCGATGTAACTTTCTGTAGCCTACTTTAAGGGGGTAAGAGTAATCGTACCCGTAGGGTAACAAAGGGAATCTGTCCGACACTACTCTTTTGGGCATCATGTGGTCTCTCCATGGGACATGCTTAAACAAAAAGGATCATTCCGACCCCTAAATTGATCAAAACTGGCATTGGTCACATGCTCCTTTGCGACTCATCCCCGATTCATCCTAGACTAATCACATTTTTTGAAAAAAGTGTTCGAGGGGAAAATTCTTCGAAAGATTAATGTAAAACTACCCGGATCAGTGGTTTTAGAAATCAGTCGCACAATTTTTTGCAAGGTACTGTAAACTCATATGAGTACTTTTTCGACGCCCGCCCTCCGGAATCCAAAAAGTTATATTTTTCAGGAATTGTGGATAAAAGATGTCCTTGAAATTTCATTAAAACCCCCCTTGCCAAAATCTTGGGTACGCCACTGACTGTTAGATACTTAGAATAGTTGCTTTAAAACTTTAAGTGCTGTCGATACTTTTGATAATCAAATACTTGGCACTTTTTTATCGCTATTGCCCAACAAAAGATTCACCCATTAAATGCCAACCAGAAATTTCTGTTTCACTGCATTATTAAGAAATGTATGAATGAACATACATATATACCATGAGCTTTAGAATGCAGAGAATTTAAGCATTCACTTGTTAATATAAATGAATAAACACTAACTACAAACAAATTAATGCTATTATCTGATAAACAATACAGAAATAAGCATGCAATTAAATAAATTAAAAATAAAATAAAAAGTAAACATGATTGGCAAATAAAAAATTAACATTTTCTACAAATAAATGATGAAGTGTAAATCAACCGGATGAAGGAAAAAGCCGTGTGAAAAAATGCAAATTAAAAAAAATATATAGATAAAAACTCTTGGATTAAACGAAAAAAATGCAACCCAAAATAAATTCTTTCTTAAAAAAAAATATTTATATATGTATTTTTAATTAAAACAAAATTTAGAAAATTACCTCATCATTGTCAGCATCCTCTTTAAAATGTCTTGAGCGCCGCTTTTCCCCGCTGGTGAGCAATTGTGCAACTTTGGTTTGTTTTGCTAAATCTAATGCTTCTTTTTTGCTACGCAACGCACAGTCCTCCAATGTTTCGGCCGCCTCAAACATGCCTTGACGTCGATACAATGCACCAAGATTCTTTAGTGTTGTTGTAACAGTTGGTGAATCGACTTTTGCTGCTTTATGCCAGCCACCGTATTCGCCATATGGAGTATTATCACGATTATCATATTTATGTTCTTCACGTTCTTCAGCAACCTATTAAAAATTTTGTATTTAAAGGAAGGGAATTTTTTTTCGCAGGCAGTTTAAAAAAAAACCTCACAAATACTTTAATGAGTACATTATGAGATTAAAACATTTTCTTTAACGTCCCAATAAACATTTTAGTAACTAGTTTATTAGTAGATATTTTCTATTTAATAAGAACTTTTATTAATTAATAGAATAAATATTTTAAAAAAACTTTTAATCAAATTATTATTCTCGGCGTTAAGCGGATTTCGACGGCTGAGTGGAAGATCACACTATTTCAAAATATTTACAAATATTTATAATATGTGTATGTATATGTGAAAAACATTCCAGCTTATAATTTGTTTTAATAACACCTTATTTCAGAATTTGTTTCAAAAATCACCCTGACTTAACTTAAAATGTATTGAGCTTTCGTTCATATAGGGCGCTTTTGAACCAATTTCGGCCACGGGGCATTAAAACTTAAAAAATGTACAGACCGTACAAAGAACAACTACATTAAATTGTTGGATAGTAGCCTAGTTGTAACAAAATTGGCTAGAAATCGTTAAACAGCGGGTTCGAATATTAAATTATTTTTCTCTAAAACGTTGATAAAAACGATACATTACAATTGGTTTTCAAAGCAAATTCTGTGGTATAATCATGGTTTACATTTGTTGCACTAAGTATGGGAAAATAATAAGTTACTATGCTTGCATGATGCAAATGTTTTGTCAATTTGTTTTTACTTTTGCAAGATTATGGTAAATTTCCATTGTTTGTTGGAATAAATCACTCAAACACAAAACAAAATTCATACAAAGCATCAATTTTACGCTATTACGCGCAAACACGACTTTTTCCTTTCTTCGCTTTGTTTCTTTTGGAAAGCGCCGCACATGGTGTAAATAGTAAAAGTTGATATCAAATATGATTTCGAATTTAACACATAATTTACAGTGTATCCTAAATTACTATAATATTTCCGTCTTATTACAACAAATCTGTATCCCTGTTGTTTCTAGCACCATGTGTCGGGTAAGAATAATTTTTACTGCAAAAAGCAAGTCCGAAATATCAAAAGTGCCTGAACCAGAGTTAAAATATTGAAAAAAAAGCCCTGTGCCAACTACAACAAACAATCATGCCTATTACGGTATGCGACGGATGCTCTGCGGAGGGAGTGCGAATAGGTTCGCGTGAGTACAGTTGCGGATTTAACCTTTAAAACTAAAAAAAACGACATTGTCAAGATGTTTTCTTCTATTTCTTGTGTTGAATAGGCTAGTAGATATAAAGTAAATCAATAAAGTTGCATTTTTATAGTTTTCTAACTCAGATCCGCAACTGATTTTTCGCGAATCGATCCGCACTCCCCGCGAATGGCATCCGTCGGATATGGGAATAGGCATGAATATCTATAAAGAATGATCATAATAAAAATTACTCTATAACACCAACACGTGTCGGTTTTATTGCTCTGCCACTTAATATTAATTAAGTAATTTTTTATAGATGCGTTTGGAATTACCACGATAAAATTTAGCAATCATTTTGGGAGCACCTCAAAAATATTTTCAGAGCCATTGACAAGGAAAACACAAATTATACTAAATAGTTTTGAGATCAAAGATTGTATGTGTGCATACAAACCTACGTATCGTACCGGGTTCATATCCGGCCATGGACTGGCATTTCGACAAAACTCCTTAAATCTTCGGGAAGTGTGTTTGTCCGTAAAACAAAAACTTCCACGCGAATTATATTAATGCACATATGAATGTATGCAAAGACATAAAAAAATTTATAGTTGCGCTACTGAGATCACCTTAATAACTTGTTTACACCATGAGCGCTACCCCCAATGTTTTGTTGGCTTCCATGTATTTTTGCGTTTTCTTAGTTCTGCTTATCTAGTATCTACAAACCACAAGATTAGTGATAACACTTACCTGCCAGATGGGTTTATTTTTGCTATCAATAGCACCGAATTCGCGTTCGTGTGCACGTGTTAAAACTTGTTTATAGAGGACTTCAGCTTCTGTATATTTGCCTTGTTTCAAATAACAGCTGGCTAAATTATTTTTGGTTTTGGCTACATTTGAATCATCTGGCCCGAGTTTTGATTCATAAATTTCTAATGCACGTTGGTAATACTTTTCAACCTCATCGTATTTTCCTTGATTTTGGCATAATAATGCTAAATTATTTAATTGTTTTGCCACATCCGGATGATCTCTGCCTAATACTTTTTCACGTATTTCCAAAGCTCGCTTGCATAATGGTTCAGCATCTTTGTATTTACCGCGTTTACCATATAAAACAGCCAAATTATTTAGGGTTGCAGCAACGGCTGGATGATTTTCCCCTAGAGTTTTACCTCGGATTGAGAGAGCATCGTTGAGTAGATTAGCTGCCTCTTTGTATTTGTTCTAACATAAAAAAATATTATATAATGAAAAAGTTTTTTTTAAGAATATAATGCGTAATATAGGTAAAAATGTTTAAGCCATGGTGATGTCTTATTTGCTAAAGTTTAGCAAAAAAAAACTTGTTCGGAAAATTGTTAAAATGTGGTTTCATCTGTATTTTTCTTGGTTTTAATGTTAGAACGTTAAATTCACCATATATCAAAGGCTGCTGGTCTATAGGAACAATACGCAGTTTCACTCGAAATCACAGTAGGTACATATATCTCGAAAGTGAATTGCAGAACCTGCCTGAAAGTGAACTGCAGAGCCCTAGACGTGGGTGTTCCTTTTTTCTTTAAAAAAAAAAAAAAACCCAATGTATAGTGGCTGATTTCATTGTTTTTTAGCTCACCTGGTCGCGATAAACTAGAGCCAGTATATTCAACATTGTTGCTACGTCGGGATGGTCGTGGCCACTAGTTTTTTCCAAATCTTCAAGTGCTTGTTTGCAAAGTGGTACCGCTACTTCATACCTGCAATTATGAAATATTTTATAATAATTTCCTTATTACAAGTATTTTAGTTAAAATACAAGCAAGGGTATATGCAAATATTACTTGTTGTTGCATTATAAAAGATATCAGATATTGTTTTACTAATGTGTGCCTTTAAATATATGAATTACAAAAAAAAATACGTTTACAAAAAAAATGTAAGCCCCGTTATTCCGGGCAACTGAAATTATGCTTCATTTAAACCTTCCAGCAAAAGCTTAAGCTACATAAGTTTAGAAACCAACTGTAAACTGGCAGTCTAACAATTGGGCATTTTCACAAAAAGGTCAACCACAAGTGCAAAACTCAAACTGTTCCTGAAAACTTTTTGTTGATGAATAATAAATCTCAAATGTTTTTCCTTTATAAATATAAAAAAATTTTTATTTTCTTTTAATTTTGAGCCGAAATATACAACGAGTATACAAAATGTACAAAAATCTAACTCTTTTGACCAAATATACCTATTTTATTTCCGTGTTATATTCCCTTATTCAAAGTAATACTATGATGTTTTTATAATTTAAAAGTCTTCTACTCATAGTAACATAATGTTTAACAAGCAGACAGACTTAGTGGAGATCGAATAACGGTAGTTTTTTTTTGATTACTTCTGCTTACATTCGCATGTCGCGTCCGTTACCGAAAAACAGCATTTATTGTTCTCATTAGTGCAAAAAGTGTTGAAGTGTAAATTGCTTTCAGACTTTAAGCAAATAAATTATTTCACTTAAGAAAAGTAGCCATTGACTCTCGGCAAAAGCGATTAATAAAATTTATCGGTGTTTGAAATTCGTCGCGTCCGTTACCACAAACCTTAAATATTAAATGAATTCGTAGAAATTGAACAAGAGTTAAATTTTATAGATGGCAAAAACGGCAAAAGAAACAAGAAAAGCAATAGCAATGAAATATAGAGAGAAAAATAAAAAAAATTTTAATTTATTGAAGTTGCTCGGACCGCCTATTCAATAAAGAAAAAAATTAAAATAGACCATACTAAAAACTAATAACTTTCTTCTTAATTTTGTAAGTCGTTTTTACTATAATGTTACTTGAGTTTTTATTTTCAATAAAATTGAAGTGTTCAAATAAAAAAAATTCTATTTCTTAACTCATGGAAAATTTTGTCGCGTCCGTTATGTCGCGTCCGTATCTCTTCTATACTCAATTAAAAAAAACTAAGAGAAAATTATCACATTTCATAAACCTACGAATATCAGTCATCTGTTCGCATTTATTAACATGTATATTGTATATACATAAAAATCCGTAATTTGCTAAATTTTATATATTTATGAATGCGCCTCAAAAAAACTTCTATTTTTTGTCGCGTCCGTATCACTTTATAATTGCTTATAACTACGCACTTATTCGTAAAAGATCCTCCCCGTATATATTAAACTATAGCACTCCGTCAGCCCTTTAAAACAATATCAACATATGTAAACTTTTACTTTGTCTTCATTGTTTCGGACGCACTTAAAAGCGTGCAAATGTCGCGTCCGTTACCGTGGAAATGCCCAATTGTATGTTTTTAATTTAAATGTTTATAGTATAATACATAATTAATTCTTTTATCCTAAATACATATGTATGTATGTATATGAATGGAAATTCATCGGTATAGCAAAATCCAGCTTTTTAATTAAATGAATGTATTTACGAATACTCAATCGTATTTACGAATACGCAGTCCGGCATACATTTATACATTTCACATTGTTTTAGTACCCAAAACCAAGCCGGTTACTGATGCTACCGAATAAAATTCCTTCAATTATCCTATTTCTCTATACTATTAATTCTCTCTCATACGCTCTTTGCTCTCCGTTTTTATGTCATCTTTGGTTTTTATGCGGCAACTCAAAATTCTATTTTGAACTCATTTAACCCTTTAACACAATATGCCTTAGATACATATGTATATAAACATATGGGTCATGCCATGACAAACGGAACAATTTTTAACAATTTTTTAAGTACATATATGTCAAAACCGCTATTAAGTGAAATCAGGAATCGCAGGATGAATGCATTTCTTTTCCAAAGCGTTTGTACATATTTTTAAAACTCCATTTAACATAGAATGACCCATAAACACACATTCATACATACACACCTGCCTTGCGAAGCATATTGAATCACCAAATTATGTAAAGTACGTAAACGTGCTGGTATCTCATAACCAGCCGTCTGATTAGCAAATTGACTTGGCGGCGTCGGTGACATATTATTGCGCTCCTCATTTTCCTCATCGGGGAAAAGTTCAACAACAGGATCTGTTCGTGATTTTTCACATGAATCTTCTTGCTCCTGGTTATCATCATATTTCTTAACGGATGCCATAAATTCCAAGTGTTTCTTTTCCTCTTCCAATTGTGCAACCAATTGTTCGGAAGCTTGAAATTTTTGTTGTGTATTTGCCAATTCATCGCGTAACCAAGCATTTTCTTGATGTAAACGACGCACTTGTGTTTTCAGTTTTTGTTTTTCCGCTTCAATATTTTGCAAATGTGATGCTAAAGCCATCATCACTTGTGCCTCAGATAGACCCAGTTCAATATGTTCGATATTTTTGCGTACAATATCAGATTTTTCATTGTCACGATGCGCTTCACCACCACCCATGCCAGTCATTAAGGATACATGTTCAACTCGTAAGGCCTCAAGGCCCTGCAATACTGTTTTAGTATTGCTTATTATTTCGTCTTGTGTCATTTGAGTCATCTTGCCAATGCTTTCGATTTTTCGTCTGTAAAAAAAAATTTTTTTACTACATTATAAAAGATTTAAGATTGAGTAATAAAAAGAGTAAGTGAAGATCATATAAATTCGCATATGTCTGTTTTTCACTGATGCATAGATGTACATACATATGCAAATCGTCGCCATCTAGTTAAAAACACTTTCCACTTTCAAAAAAGCGGCTCTTACTCATGGGCATACATAAAAAAGTATGCAGGTATTTATGATAATCCCTTGCATACATATTCTGTAATTACATACTACTTTGTAAAAAGTCTACTCACTAGCTAAACAGTTTTTAATTAATGGTCAAAACATTTAATAAAAACTGCTTAAATACTTATACTTACATTCTATAAGTTCTTATTGCTTTAGATGCTATCATTTTGTAAAAAGAATTTTATTTTCAGTAACCAATATATTTTAACGTCCGTAAGCGCGTACATTTCCACTCTCTCTGTGTGTATTTTTTACTCAGAAATCAATAATCTTCCTCATAGCTTTATTATCAATGTTCTGCACATGCGCCAATCAACATGACGTCATTTTCAACCACCCCCTAAAAGACTTCAACATACTTACAAGTGCTACCACATGCGAAATAAATCCAAGAAACTATTCAATAAACGTTACTAAATTGTAGAGTCGAAATTTTCGCACAACGTTTAGAACCGATATAGTTTCAAAAAGTGTTGTACTTAACCCAAAATTAAAACAAAAGTACATATGTATATTCAAAATCCCAAAAATACATATGTACATTTAAAATTATTTAGAAATGTTGTCCAAATTGTATCAAAGATATGTACATACATATGTAATTCGAAAATTGTCAATAAAATAAAAAATATATTCCGGAATGAAATGACCAAGGTCTGTTAAATCCTCATCCACGGATGCCGGACTACAAGGTAGTGCTGGCTATATTAATGTTGGTAGTCCTTTGTATTCGCACGTTCCGGCATAAGAAGCTTGCTGCATTACGCCGACTGCCATTGTAGCGATTTCTTTGACCCCACACGCAGGAGTAAAATCTTCCTATGTACCTATTTGTCAAGTCCCAGTTCAAACATATTAATATTATATAATAATAAAACAGTCCTGCTGATTATGGAATCGGTTTTTGTCCATTATAAGCGGAGCTATCATAGACAACATTAAAATGTATGTATGTAATAAATAGACAAAGCTTAGTGCGAATTTAATTTTAGGCACAAGTTTCGATTCTTGTGAAATCTGGCCCAAAAAGTGGTTTGTAAAGGATTTTTCAAAACAGGATAGCCCTGACAGTGGTTTGTCGAAATTTCCAAAAGTATTTCTTCCATGAAAAGCCATTCGGAGTCGGGAAAAACGGAAAAGTTAGATGCAGCGCACCACAAACTGGTACAGAAGCTCGGTCTTAAGCTCTCGAAGGTACATATCATATTTTCAGCTCCAAATTTTTTAAATTCATTGTACATTTGAAAATTGCTCATTGGACTTCTGCGGCTGTAAAATTTTGTATTCTAATTAGATTGGCACTTGGTTATAAGGTATTATTCGAGTCACTGGCTTGTCGCTCGAAATTTTAATGAAACATTTGCTTAAATTACTTGAAATACTTAATCAAATTTTCTAGAAAATAATACGAAATGATCTCGAGATAGTTACATATAAAACATAAATTTGCGTTAGAGCAAAACGAGTACTGGTACAAGGGTATTATAATTTTGTCCACATAACGGTACTACGTAACGGCGCAAAATAATCGAGTTAGATATAGAGTTTCAGGTATGAAAGTTCTTGGGTTGAAAGGAGGAATTGATTACGGCATGTCCGTTCGTCCGTGTACACGATAACTTGAGTAAAAATTGAGATATTTGCATACAGTTTACTTTCTGGCCAAGTTGCTATTGAAAATGGGCGAAATCGGATGATAACCACGCCCCCTTTTTCGATATCGAAAATTTCGAAGATCACATAAATTGACATAACTTGGTAGATCTTTGCATGAAATTGGTTATACAGGTTACTTTTTGGCCAAGGTAGGTTGCTATTGAAAATTGTCGAAATCGGATGATAACCACGCCCCCTTTTTCGATATCGAAAATCACATAAATTAACATAACGCTTTTTAACGGTGGGTATTTAATGTTCGGTTCACCCGAATTCAAATTTTAAAATGACTTATTTGTGCCGCACAAGGGCATAGTGGTAGATCAATGATAAGGGAAGAAGTGTTATAGAAAGCATATTTGGCAAATTTTTCCAATTTAAAAGAGTAGCCACAAGGAAGAGTAAGGCGCAGCCGAAGTGGAAGTTAAGGGAAAAGGAGGTTAGGAAACAAGAAAGACAATAGGTATGTGGGCAGTATACTGCGCCCTTAGGATCTATACTGCCCTGTGAAGCCGTCATAGTGGATGTTGACCAGAACATCGACAATACTCTAAAAAACCTTCGGTAAGTGTTTTTGTCTCTACTAAAACAAACTGAAAAACCCGAAAGTTAGAAAATCAAACAACCAGGGTCGTACACCAGATCCGCGGGTAGTGTTTTGAGGTTGCAGAGACAAAGCCTTTACTACTATTCACAACACCAACAATATCAAAGTATTTTGCTGTATACCGGTGATACACTGGCAGTCAACCTGTTGGTTTTTTATCCGAAAAATACTCCAGCTCGAAATTACCTGTAACCAAATTAAAGCGTGTTTGTTGTACTCCCCGAACATGTGTTTTTTGCCGGATATGGATTTGGTTGGCTCAGGTAATGGTTCTTTCCAGTAATATCATGGGCAGGAGTGTGGTCGATTTGTTTGGATCCATGCAACGTTCGGGTCTAATAAGACTGCCTCACAGGACCATTACAGCATCTTACTATCATATCTAACACTTTAAGCGTTATCAATTAAGAGTTGATATGATTATTATCGTTGCCAAACTGATGTATCTATAGGCTAAATGAACAATTTTGAAGTACACTTTCACGCTATTAAAATCTTCAGTTAACTACATTTTAGGTTTGCAATGTACGAGGCAGTCGTAAATAAGTATGCAAGTTGAGATAATACATATGTACTAACTTTACATACTAGTACCATAGGTATATGTATATAACTTATTAGTATATTCATTACGCTTAAACATTGACTTCTGCTAAGATATAATTTGTTCATAATGTATGCATTACTTCACTAATGACTCATAAAATATTGTTAATTCGTTTTCTCTATTCCCAAACGTACAACTATGTAGTTATTGTGATCTATGAAAAAAAAAAACAGATGACACCACATTTCACACACCCATAGTGGAAGGAAAGTTTTGTAAGATATTACCTGCGACAAGAGCCGAATGTAAAACTGGTAAACTATTCGTCCGGAAAAAACACTTATTATTTTATTAGTTTAATGTAAAATTAACTTTTCTCCTTCCAAAAAAACTTAGACAATCCAATAAGTTTTGTCCGAAATTTATTGGAACGAACAAAATACTTCACTACACTTAAAAGTAATCGGATACATTTACTAACGAGTATTTGAAGATGTATGTTCTTTTGGCTGTGCAATATCGCCAGTGAAATTCTGGTGCAGTTAACCGGGTGGCAGCCTTTCTGATATCATATTGCGGCCAGGGCTACCGTCTTTTATAAATTTCATTACTTAGGTCATTAAAACCATAACCGTGTAATTTATCAATAATCTAACATGTGGGTAATTCCATACGACCGTACGTTACTGCTAACACACGTCCAAAAATATCGGAGAGGTATCAAAAGACGCGTTTCGGTCCACTTACAATGCGAATCCACTTTGGGAGATCAAATATTTTTAGTAGTTTGCAAAATTTTTGTAATTAAAGTTGCAAATTTTCTGTCATTTTCAAGTGGTGGTGCCGACAAGTGCACAAGTGTGCGGTTTTCGACCTTCTGGGGATTATTTTTGAATAGCGCCGCCGAAGGCCGTTCACGCAGAAAGGAGCTCTGGGCACAAAAAAGATGGATCATGTCCCCTGCTTAGGATCTGACCTGATAAATGTTAAGGTTTTTTGTAAAAACTTTTCACTGAAACAAAATATTTATTCCCCCCCCCCCCCCCCCCTTTAGATTATTGATACCTCTCCCAATGTTTTATGGACCTCATAAAGTTAAGTTTCTCGCTATTTCACAAAACGCTTGCTGCTAAATAAAAGAAACACTGCCAAGCTGGCTCATTTATGACTGCTATGGTGGGTATAACAAATTTTCCGGAAGAAAGCTTAACACCACTGCATTAATTGGGAACTTTTGCCAAATGTCAGTTTGACAACATTGGCAATTTGTTTTGTGTCAAATAGGCGAAGTTCGTGCTACTTCGATTAATTCCTTTTATATAAAAATTAATAATAGTTGGTTGCGTTACAGAAGTAATAAATGAAAGTGGATCAATTGTCCATAAAGAGTTCAGTGAATTATGCGAAGAACAGTTAATTTGTTTAGAGCAAATATTTGATGTGTTTTTTGTTTTTGGCTTACAAGTTGAATCATCGGGGTTGGGCAGGCAATATCCCAACTGCTCCGTCTACGAACATTTGTGTGGATATGAATGACATTTTATGTACCTAGGATTAAAGCAAAAAAGAATTTTTACAGAGTATGTGCACTGTGTCTGTATGGCAGCGAGCGAAAAAAGAAAAACAAAATAATAATTAATTTTTCTTTGGAAAAAGTGTTGTTGTTGTGATAATGTGCAAAGTGGTTTTTAGCAGAGAAATCGCTATCAAGTGAATAATAGCAACAACAAAAAACAAGTTATTTCGTCAATCGACAGGACTACCTAAGTCCTGTATTACTAAGGGTGGATACGACGGCATTAACTTGATAAAAAGCACAAAGGAAAAGAAAGTGTTAAAAGTACTGCAAAAATGTCTGCGAATTTAATGGAGAATTTCGCAGCATTTCCTCCTGATGTACGAGAAAAGTTGGCTGAGCTGGATTTGGAACTGTCCGAAGGTTTGTTTTTATTATTTATTACTTACATACATATATCTATGTACCTATTATATATAAAATAATCATATGTGCAATTCCCCTTTTAGTACATGATGATAAATTTGTACTCATATGTTCCACTAGGAGCAGAGTGTGAATTAAACTTTCGACTATTTCATCTCATATGTGTGGCTCTAATCAAAGACTCGCAAGCATTTATGTACAAACATATGTTCATATTACACATAAATGCATGCTAGCGTGTGTATATTTGTAATATATTTATTTAGTACAGATATGCACATATGTAAATCTTTTGTATAATATGTAGGATATGTCTTTACATACATCGATAAGATTAAGGTATGCTGTCGATTTGATTTTACGACATTTGTACCTATAATGGAGTATGTGTCCTCATGCAGTTTCTACTTAAGGCATACCTACATGTACCTAATCTGGATAAGTTATGCACTTTAACAAATTGATCAGGCATCGTTCAGCTATCTCTCAGATAAAGACCCAGATACGAATAAAGTTATGATAGAAGTACTTAACAGGCATTTTCGAATGACTTATGAGGGCCACGTGCAATCCTTACCTTATCTTAGGATTTCTTACACCGGTCCAGACTTGAAGAAACCACAATGGGGAATAGTTTACATGAGCACCAAAAGGGGCAGTACTGTTTCCCATCCTGTGGTTATGGACAAATAAACAGCCCTCATTTCCGACGAGTTGTTTTTAGCAACAAAACACTCCTCAACTCCCTTCCGGTACACGCTCGGCAGGTTTGGTATAGTCAGTGGAACTTTCTAGGTAAACTCACTTCTCATTCCATAATAAAGAAGAAGGATGGTAACGAAAGGTCAGAGTCATCATATCCGTAGGTTAATTATCTATTAACATATTAACCTCTCAATTAGAGTCAGGACAGCCACCCGAAATGATAATTACCATTTACCAGTATAAAACTTGGTCCGGGGTTAGGTTAGGTTAGGTTACGAGGGCTAAGCTGAAACACTAAGGTAACAGCCCGCCACTTAAGACACCGGTGGGCCAGTTGTGATACCCTATAGGACCTTAATCCACACCGGACCCGTTTCCAGAATCAACGTAATATCAGCATAACTTTATTTGTTTCGACACGTTCCATGAATGCGCCGACTGGACAATATTAACAGAGACAGAAAAAATAATTTTAATTATGTTATATTTATAAAATTTTATTAAAAGCTAATTATCTTTTGTTTAATTTGTTTTTTAACTGTCTACTTTTTATTGCAGGCGATATAACGCAGAAGGGATATGAAAAAAAGCGAGCCAAACTGCTACAACCATTTTTATTACCGACAACCGAAGGTGAGACTATTTCCAAGTAATGAAAACAGACACTAAATGCATAGCTCCAAGCGCCAAGTGGTTGAGCATTTTGGATTAAATGCAATTCTTTGAGTTTTTTGGTTTTATGAGTCATTTTATAATTTCTAACACTGAATTGAAAACATTTGCTGTAATAGTAGTGTATTACATACATAAGTAAATGGCTATGTACACACATGTATATTAATTTATCTACTTATATTACTTACATTGCTTTATGTAAGTTTGAGAGAGCTTACTAGGAAAATCGTGTTTATAATTCAGAAGGAAATAAAACCTTTATGCTGCGCATTAACAATAAATTAATATTTTTTCACTGATTCGATTTGCCTTTCAGTCTTAACAAGTTTTTTTAGTATATACTATATCTCTTATGTGGCTTAAGACTTCTTATGCAAGTCATATTTGACCACTTATTTCCTAGAACATATTTGCAAGACTGTGATTGTTGTTGTAGAAGCAGTTACCAGCTCAGCCGATGGGGTAGTTCATTAATTGTCAAAACAAAAGCATTTGAGGGGAGGGGAGCATGAAGGATAGAATTGTGCCCGCTCACTTTGACGCGATACTGTTAGTTTCAACTACAATTTGTAGCGCGATATGAATTTTAACCAAGTAAATGCCCTTAGTTCTTAGATAAATAAATACATGTATAGTGAAGCATTGTAAATAAATGTACATCTAAATACTTAAACTACATAATAAATTACACTAATTGCCTTATTGTTCGCTTTCATATTTTGCTGAATAGTGAGTGACCCAAAAGAATTGGACAAATGTGACAAACCCATGCCTCCTTATTATAATATCAAAACGCCACAACCACAAAATCCAAAGACTGTGAAAGATGGAGCCTTAGTATCAAGCGAAGGATATAGCTACGTAACCGAAGTACCATCTCTACCATCATCTCATCAAAGACATTCCAATGCCTCTAAAAAATCGGATGCAAGCCATCATTCCATAAGCGGCGGTGGTGGTGGTAGTGGCGGCCGTAGTGGCGGGGGTGGTAGTGGTGGTCGTGGCAGTGGTAGTGGTGGTGGTCATCATATTGAAAGATCTGAATCAAGTCATCAACATAGCAGGCAACGACGTACACAAAGAAAAATTACACACAATGAAAAACGTTATCATTCCGGTAAGTTGTAATATCTATTCAATTGTAGATATATAAATAAATATATGTGTGTATGTGTATGTATGTGTTTAGAAGTGCGACAAGAAGCTGTACAACAAGCGCTTGCAGCACTAAAAACTCGCCCCAAACCTAGTTTGCCAATGCCATCGAAGAGAAGTTCTGTGCTCAATCGAAGTCCTGATCGCAATAATGATGATATTGGTGAGCGGGCGTATAGTGCCCGAGTTTTTATAACAAACATATATACAAAATAATATGTAATTATATTTAATTAATTTTGTTTTTGCACAGATTCATCAACTGACGAAGAATCCATTCCTGAAGAAACAATTTCTCCCGATAAGGAGTATAATTATCCACGTGATCATGTTAGCAATATAATGGAACCAATTATAAAACCGCCAATACGCGATTCATCGATGGCCGGTGCACAAAATAAACATAAATATCCGGAACGACGACCACCACAAAATTTACCACCACTGGTAAATTGATTTTATAGTGCATTTCTCTTCATTAACTTTAATAAAATTATGAATTACTTTGTTTATTGTTAAACAGCCAACTTCGGATACATCCAGCACAGAATCACCACCAACAGCATATATGAAGGAAAATACTGATTTTAATGATAGCAGAGATAAGCACAAGCCATGTAAGTGATTTTAATGTGTGGAAGATATAGAACCTTAAGGATACTGATTTCTAAACACACTGATCAACAACATACCAGAATTAACGGTTCATATTGATATGTTATTCAAATTCTCAGTGTTATGTACGTTATCTGATTTTGTAGCTTTTTGGAAAGCATTCGATTACCCGCATTATCAAGACAATATGAAATTATTATAGGGATATATAGATAAGTCTGCATTATACAGACACTATGAAATCCGTCTAATTTGTATATAAATAATCGAATACGCGAACAATCGGTTTATCCTTACAGAAGGAAATTCTCATACTTCATTGACACATGAATTTATTCTATTCATGTCAACATTTAAATAATGTAATTTTATTCTTATATTTACTTACCTAGATGCCGCTCCGGATATTACACAATTCAATAATACACGTCATGCAGCAGATCGTGTTACACGTTATGTTAATGTCTCACAAACCGATTTATGCGAACCCGATTCAAATGGACGTTGGAAAGTTTCAGCCAAAATACAACAACTCCTTAATACATTAAAGCGACCCAAACGACGGCCATTACCAGAATTTTATGAAGACAACGATATTGAGCTCGAGATTGCAGCAAATCCCAAAGATCCAAATGCGCCTAAGCCTGAGGGTAGCATAATGACAGCAGTACAAGGTGAACAATTGGCTGTACCAGCTGGCTTACCACGTTCATTGGAAGCAGCATTGCAACGCTACGGTACCAACTCATTTAAATCGCCTATGGCAACTGTGCTTGATCCGAATGGCAAAATTACGACAACCTTAACATATGGCAAGTTATTGTCACGTGCACAAAAAATTGCATATGCATTGTCAACGAAAATTTTTAGTAAGGGCCCAGAGCAGATAACACTCAAGCCAGGCGATCGTGTGGCGTTAGTTTATCCTAATAATGATCCTTTGAGGTTAGTAAACGTCTTATGATTTAAAATTTTACATTGCATTGCTATTGATTTTTTTTTCGTGTACAGTTTTATTGCCGCATGGTACGGCTGTATGTTTCGTGGACTCGTACCACTGCCAATTGAGTTGCCTCTATCCAGCTCCGATACGCCACCACAGCAAGTTGGTTTCTTGCTTAGCTCGTGTGGAATTACTGTTGCCTTGACTTCGGAGGCTTGTCTTAAGGGCTTACCCAAATCAGCAACTGGCGAGATCGCTAAGTTGAAGGGTTGGCCTCGTTTACAATGGTTCGTAACTGAACATTTGCCAAGACCACCTAAAGATTTCAACGTTGGTAATATACGTATTGAGGATACAGCCACGGCATATATTGAGTATACAACTGATAAAGAAGGCAGTGTTATGGGTATGTATGTAGAGTAGTTATATCAGTAGAGAAGCAGAGAGAAGTCTAAGAAAATTTACGTATTCTCGTAAATTTGTATGCTAAGCTCGCCAACTTTAATCAAAAATTGATTACTTTGTTAACTGTAAATTTTAATCGTTTTAAATCTAACATTAACCCAATGTGAAGGTATTTCCATTGAATTGAATAATAGCAAATCCGAGTTATGCGGCTTAACCAGCTTACTACATCTAACTTAAAACAAATACCAGCTTGTACTCCCCAATCCTATTGCCTAACTTTTTTAACTAGATACCCCACAATATAATTAGTTCAATGGATAAACTTATTAATTATATTTTCTTTTAAAAGGTGTTACCGTCACTCGTTTGGCAATGATGAATCATTGCCGTGCTCTCACCATGGCTTGCCACTATACAGAAGGAGAAACTATCGTTTGTGTATTGGATTTCAAACGTGAAGTAGGCTTATGGCACTCTGTACTCACCTCTGTTTTAAGTGGAATGCATGTACTCTTTATACCCTATGCATTAATGAAGTTACGCCCATCGTCATGGATGCAACTTATAACCAAACATCGTGCATCATGCTGCCTTGTGAAAAGTCGTGATTTACATTGGGGTCTATTAGCTACAAAGGATCATAAGGATATATCATTATCTTCTTTACGTATGCTACTCGTTGCTGATGGTGCCAATCCCTGGTCGCTTTCTTCGTGTGATCAGTTCTTAAATGTTTTCCAAACAAAAGGTCTACGTTCTGATGCGATATGTCCATGCGCTAGCAGTTCAGAAGTGTTTACAGTATCACTTCGACGTCCCGGTCGTTCATCAACAGGATTTAGTCAATCAGCTACAGGACGTGGTGTACTCTCAATGGCCGCTCTCTCACATGGTGTGGTGCGTGTAGATAGTGAAGATTCTTTAACTTCTCTCACCCTACAAGATTGTGGACAAGTTATGCCCGCAGCGCAAATGATAGTTGTACGCTCAGAGGGGTTACCTGTATTGTGTAAAACCGATCAAGTTGGTGAAATTTGTGTAACAACTGGTTCAACGGGTACATCCTATTTTGGTTTAGATGGTCTTACGAACACAACATTTAAAGTGCAACCGTTACTCGAAGATCCAGATACTACAAAGGATGAGTCCACATTTAAACCAATTAGTGATGAGTTTTATGTACGTTCGGGGTTGCTAGGTTTTCTAGGTCCTGGAGGTTTAGTATTCGTATGCGGTTCACGTGATGGTTTAATGACTGTAACCGGTCGTAAGCATAATGCTGATGATATAATTGCAACTGTATTAGCTGTGGAACCTATGCGTTTTATTTATCGTGGCCGTATTGCCGTTTTCAGTATTAAGGTATTGCGTGATGAACGCGTTTGTGTTATAGCCGAACAACGTCCAGATTGTTCTGAAGAGGAAAGTTTCCAATGGATGTCACGTGTACTGCAAGCTGTTGATTCTATCCATCAAGTGGGCATATATTGTTTGGCATTGGTGCCACCAAATCATTTGCCTAAAACACCATTGGGTGGTATACATTTGTGTGAGGCACGACGACGCTTCTTGGAGGGATCTCTTCATCCAGCAAATGTGCTAATGTGTCCACATACGTGTGTCACTAATTTGCCGAAACCGCGTGAAATACATCAAGGTAAGTTTTGGGTGACAGAGAAAATTTACGATATGGTGTGGAAATTAACAATGTGCAAATTAAATATATATACATACATAAATCATACAAACACCTACGCAAACATAGTCTACGACATACTTATACTATTGAGGGCGAGTTTTTGTTTAACAAAATGGAAAAAAACTGTCTATATAAATTAAACTCAAAATCCAAGTTTTTTTTTTAAATATTAACACTTATTTGTACTCAATCGTTTTATTGGGCATAAGTAATTAACATTTAAACAATGTTCATTTTAGCTGTGGTGAAAGTTTACTTTACTCAACATACGTTACATACTATATAAATTTATTGAAACAGGCGAAGGAACTAAAGTTCGATGGGGAAAAAAATTAGTATTTCTTACAAAGAAAACCCATATTACAGTAGTTTTTAATACTTCCAACTTATTCTACAGGGATTTATTGGCTTTTTAATAACAAAGAGAAACAGTTATTAAGAACCTGTATGCTAAGGAAGTTCTGGATCCTTTATGTTTTTGTGCTGAGGTTTCTTTTCACTTTTAACAAAACCATCAAAGCTATGATTAGTTTGAGAAATATGTACATTTACATGAGTTTGAGTTTCAAAAATTATTTATTTTAATGCTACAAAGAGTGTTGACACCTTCGCCTTGTTGGGCGAAGTCACATTAAATACTGCTTAAGAGACTTTTCGTGATTTCCAAATATAGTTTAAACTTCTATCTCTACAACTTTTCTACATAAGTTTTCGAAACGCCATCGTTTTCAATTTTGGTTGCTTCATTTCAACAAAAAGTTTATTTTTAATACATATACTTTTTTCATCGGCCACTGTCATATTCAAAAATCATTTTGTTATGTTTACTATGTATGTTATTTAAACAAATAATGATTGTCTTAATAATGCTTTTATTCGTATTATTATTATGTATAAAAAAATTGTAATTATTTTTCTTTTCTTCATTATGCTGCCTCTTTTCGAATCCATTACTTTGATGCAACCATAATCAACATTGTACACACACTTGCAAACATAACCAAATCACCAAACTCTACACTTCTACTACTATTATCTGATAATACTACTACCACTACCATCACTACCGCTACCACTGCTATTGCTCTAATTAACACAAAAAACAATATATATGTTTAAAATTAAAAATAATGTATGCATAATTTAATATACATAACTCAAAATGTTACACTCAACTTATTTATAAAAAAAAAATCATAAAAAACGTATTGGTTAAAATTATTCGAAAAATTATTGCAATTCAATTTAACCAAAAAAACTACAAAAAAAAAAAAAAAACAAAAAAAAATTTACTAACATTAAAAAAGGTGTACAAAGTGTAACAGCAAAAATAAGCTCATCTGGATGTGGTATTACAGACACGTCTGTTGGGCCAGCCTCAGTGATGGTTGGAAATTTAGTGCAAGGCAACCGTTTAGCCATCGCACAAGGTCGGGACATCGGCTTATCGGAGGAAAATGAACGAAAGGTAAGTGTATAGAAAGCATGATAATTTATTTACGAACAAACGAGCTACGGTTTCTTGATATATAGCCACAAAGCATTTGTCATGAAATATGTTGCTCGTTTTTTCTTTGTGCTATGCTAAAAAATATAGACTGTACTAAATCTCGCTTCATTTACAGCATCAATTAATTACTGGAGTATTGCGTTGGCGAGCCAACACCTCACCGGATCATATCATATTTACTTTGTTAAATTCGAAAGGTAAGACTCCATACTAGCACACCAGGCGCTTTAAAGTCATCAACGTCATTTTAGTAGGGTAGTATAAGTTTAGCATATTATACATCATTTTTCGATTAACACCTAAACTTGTTTGGCCGTTGAGTTAGAAACTCTAAGGAACGCAAAGTGGCCCCATAAGCTTACATAGCAACTCAACATTTTTCGTTCATACCAGTTATTTGTTTAATTAACACCTGCAGCTGTTTTTTGAAACTCATTCGGAATTTGCTCGGCCGGTAGAGTATTTCTCTCTGAGAACGACTGTGAGAGCTGAGTATATGAAGTAATTTGTCGGCGCAAACTTTCTGATCTTGGCTGCCGCATAGATTATGGTCAGCATCGATATAGGGCATAGTTGTTTAAAAAATAGTTATGAAACAATAAGAAATTCTAAAAAAAAAGGTTGTACTAAAAAGAAATATTTTTCTCCTATTTTTAAAGGTGCTATCGGAAAAACATTGACGTGCTCTGAATTGCACAAACGGGCTGAGAAAATAGCTGCACTTTTGCAGGAACGAGGACGCATTGAACCAGGCGATCATGTTGGTAAGTTAAATCAAATTAATAGTTGTTATTATTTATTGTTTAGTTTGAATATTTAAATACGCACGTAAAAACAAGTCAAATAATGTATATTATAATTTCTTTATAATTCAGCTTTAATATTTCCACCCGGGCTGGATTTATTATGCGCTTTCTATGGATGCTTATATTTGGCTGCTATACCCATTACCATACGACCACCACATCCACAAAATCTCATAACAACACTACCAACGGTTCGCATGATTGTTGATGTGTCGAAAAGTGTTATTGTGCTCTCAATACAACCAATAATAAAATTATTGAAATCACGCGAAGCGGCTGCTTCAATCGATCCAAAAACATGGCCACCCATATTAGATATTGATGACAACCCCAAACGAAAACTAATGGCAATTGCTAATGCACCATTAGATTCTACAGCATATTTGGATTTTAGCGTTTCGACATGTGGGCGCTTAAGTGGTGTCAATATAACGCATCGGTAAGAAATTTATTTAGATTTATTCGTTATCGAGATGAAAATCGTTGAAATTGGCTACATTAAAGAAGCATGAGTTTTTCTGAAGATTGTTCTTTCATCGTAGAAAAAGTTTCGGTTTTTTAGGGATTTTTGTGTTGTTTGTAATTAGGCCCGTTAAATTATAATTCTTAATCGTAATAATTAAGTATTTTAATTAGAATCCATTTTTAATTGATTACCATTACTTTAAATTTTTAATAATTATTTTCTTATTGATTAAAAGGTTAACAAATTTGATTTTTTTGGATTATTTTTTGGACTATTTTTTATATTAGTTTTGATGATTTTTTTTATTGTTTTTGATTATTTAAAATTTTTTTTTATTTTCGATTTTTTTTCTTGATTATTTTTGTTTTTTTTTTTAAATGTTTTTAATTTTTTTTTGATTATGTATTTTTGATTTATAATTTTTTTTTTATTATTTTTAATTTATATTTTAATAATTTTTTTTTTAGTATTTATTTTTAAGTAATTAAATCTTTTTTTATTTTTAATCTTTTTATTTCATTAATTATTATTATTTTTTTATTATTTTTAATTTGCCATTTAATTCCAATTAAGTTGAATTATTTATGCACTGAAATAAAAAAGTTGAAAGTGCACATTGAAAGTAACATATCAAAACCACTTTCAAGCGATTGATGGTAATACTGTAAATATTACAGTATTTACTGTAAAATTGGCAGTAAAAACATGTGATTTTTCCATAATGATATGAAGGCACTTTAAAATTTACAGTAATTCATGTCAATATGATAGTATATTCGAAGAATGATAGGGGCTCACTTTCAAAACTTATATTACCCACTGTTGGACGAAAAATGACAGGGCTTACTATCAATTTGACGGCCGTTTACTGTAGATTTTTTTTTCAGTGTGGTATTTTCATGCAATTTAACAGAACATTTTGAAAGCCCAGGAATGCACGATTAATCAATTGTTTGGACATATCAATTAACCTAAACTTCATTAATTGACTAATCACGGAATAATAATTATGACGTAATCAAAACGATTAATGCCCCAACTAATCACATTTTTGATTAATTTTAATACATACCGAAACTTTTGATAGAATTCTTTCGTGATCACATAAAAATTAAAAAAAAAAATTTCTGAGTTGTCAATAAATCCTCGGAATTTAATTACTCAGTATCTGGGTACCGGTATCTTTTTTTGATTGATCGTGCGTAATCAATGCCTTAATCTTAAAAAAACCTATACGACTAAACTAAAAACTATAACTATTATATGTTCGGTTATGAACTTAAAATAGCCGAATAAAAACGAAGTAAATGTATGTAATTTCTTTTCTTTTTAACAGATCGCTCTCTAGTCTCTGTGCCAGCTTAAAATTGGCCTGCGAATTATATCCATCACGACATGTCGCACTCTGTCTCGATCCATATTGTGGTCTCGGTTTTGCTATGTGGACCTTAATTGGCGTTTATAGCGGTCATCATTCGATACTCATTGCACCATATGAAGTTGAAACGAATCCCAGTCTCTGGCTATCAACATTATCACATTATCGTGTACGTGACACATTTTGCTCATATGGTGTCATCGAATTATGCACTAAAGCATTAAGCAATTCAATACCAATGCTCAAGCAACGTAATGTCGATTTACGTTGTGTACGTACATGTGTCGTCGTAGCTGAGGAGCGTCCACGTGTACAATTAACACAACAATTTTGTAAACTGTTTCAAGCACTCGGCCTAAATACGCGTTGTGTATCGACCTCATTCGGTTGTCGTGTCAATCCCGCCATTTGTGTTCAAGGAGCCAGCTCAGCTGAGAGTGCACAAGTTTATGTGGATTTACGTGCATTGAGAAATAATCGAGTAGCGCTTGTGGAACGTGGTGCACCCAATTCCTTATGTCTTATTGAATCAGGGAAACTTTTGCCAGGTGTTAAGGTGATTATTGCCAATCCAGAAACGAAAGGACATTGTGGTGATTCACATTTGGGTGAAATTTGGGTAAGTGCTCTACGGAAAACACTCCCTACTTATATGTATAACACTGTCAATGTCTTCACTCTTTCTACCTCTTTACAGGTACAATCACCTCACAACGCTAACGGCTATTTTACCATTTATGGTGATGAAACCGATTATAATGATCATTTTAATGCAAAATTAGTAACTGGTGTGACAACAGAAGTTTATGCACGTACTGGTTATTTAGGTTTTTTGCGTCGTACTGAATGCTCGCAGGCAGTATCCATATTGGATGAAACCACACCAAGTGTAGCTAGTCGTGATAGTGATAATGAATCGTTAAATTCAATGAGTCAATTGCATTTGAATTTCTCATCCATGTCAACTGGTGGTGGTGGTGGTACACAAGCGCCCAGCATTGGTGGTGGCGGCGGTGATCCAGGCTCAATTGGTAATGTCAATGAACAGGAACTGCATGATGCTGTATATGTTGTTGGTGCTTTAGACGAAGTGATTACTTTACGTGGCATGAATTATCATCCGATTGATATAGAAAATTCGGTGCTGAGATGTCATAAGAAAATTGCTGAATGGTATGTTATTATGAGAAGACAACAAGAAATTAAAACAAAACTACATTTCAATTATATTTTAGTGCTGTTTTTACATGGACCAATTTATTGGTTGTTGTTGTTGAGTTGGATGGCAATGAATCTGAAGCATTAGATTTGGTACCGTTGGTGACGAATACTGTTTTAGAAGAGCATCAACTAATTGTTGGCGTTGTTGTTGTTGTCGATCCAGGTAAAAATTTTTTTTATTTTTAAAAACATAATAACTCAGCATCTAATTTTTTACACATTATTTTCCCACACAGGCGTTGTACCAATCAATAGTCGAGGTGAAAAACAACGAATGCATTTGCGGGATGGATTTTTAGCTGATCAGCTTGATCCCATATATGTCGCATATAATATGTAAATACAAACACATACATACATATATCGTTTGTTGAGTGGAAGATCACCTTATCTCGGTTGCCAATTTGAAAATGTAATATCTACGCATAAGATTAAAGTCTGCACTGATTCCCTACTTCAGCGCCAGGCAACGTGCTTTTTCGTCAGAGATAATTTTTCAAGATCGCGTATGAAAAGGAGGCTCGCGCCTGGATTAGGAAAGGATTATTAAAGCTAATTTCAAGGGTTGCCTACGCCGCATATACATACCTAGTGATAGTTGCACCTTCTTCGCCACTGTCGTGCATATTAGACCCAGCTACACTAGATTCTCAGCATTGGTCGAAAAGAAGTGTGGCTGTTTCTTACGACGGCATTCCATAGTTTGAGTGTTCCCATCAACTAGCTGTTTATGGCGTTTAACGCCGTTTTGGTGCTATGAATTTTACTAAACCTAAGGTGATGTGTAGGGTGCGCATATCCATTGTAATGCGAAAGTAGCAGCAGAGCCTAGATTTGCTATTGGTAGAAGTTCTATTGGCCAATATGATTCTCTTATAGTTTAACCAGGACAAGGGCTGCATTTGAAGCCTACCCCTGTAAGTCACGTTACGGCACAGGGCGTTTTTCCACTCAGGTGCGTATATACATACATACATTCAGAAGTTGCGTGAAGCATACATACACAAACGCATAAATACATACATACGTGCATTCTTATACACATTACGTACATACATATATACATTAATACATAAATATATATGACGATACATGAAAATTAAATTATTTATTATACACTATTACTTTAAGCTTATATACATACAAATAATTATGATAATAATAAATAAACAAATATGTTTAAATATTTTATAGTACTCAAATGAGTTGAATTGCGTTTTTATTTATCCCTTTACATTTATTGTGAATAATTAGAGTATCCGTAACTTTATAAACATAGTAAATATGGCACATTCCATACAAATTCTAGAGATTATACGGTTTACTTGTACATTCATTCATATTTGTATTTTCTAATTTGTACTGCATTAGACATTCACCAAGCAATAGATCGCGACAACTATCAATTTCCATTTCATCAGCAGCATCAATTTCTACTACACCACATCTGTAAATAAATGTATTAGTTTCGGTAGCCCTTTAATTAATTATTAAAAATCATTTTGCTCACTTGTCATTTTGAAATCGATTTTCATTTTCGACCAAATGTCTTGTTGCGAGATAAAACATGCCGGTTTCAATTAATTCACCTGGCCAATCTTGACGACGCGGTCTGCATTTTGGATCAAAATTTAGCGGTTCAACCCTTCCATCCGCTGTTAATTTCCAACGCAATTTATGTGATCTATAAAATTATATATGTACATATGTATGTATATTAACAAAAATGTTTTCCGATAATCTCTTAACCTCCCATGTACCTGGCTACCGCAAAAACGCAATCCTTTGTCTCAAATCGATTTAAGGCGTCGCTAATGTATGCGAGTTTCAAGAATATTGAAGTACATTGAAATAATGCAAATCTTTTGACAGTCTCATGCTCTTTTAAGAATTCTTTCACTGACTCCAAAGATGAAGTATTGTCTTGAGCGTAAATGGGATCCCTCCTGTGTACCAGTGCGCCAACTGAAATGTTAAAATGCAAATACTTTACACATAGTCCGTTGCAATAACTCGCCCCGCGGTTATCTCTAGTCAATTTGCAGAGAAGAAAAGCTATTGTGGCGTACTCGATTTTGCGCTGTGAGCACATCGATCTGTCCACTCTTATTTCACGAAGGGCTACCCTTACATCAGACGAACGTAAAATGCCCCTTAGCCACTTCTAAGAATCTCTAAATCTCCAACCAATCAAATCTCGCATTTCACCGTTTACTTACATTTAATAGCTTCGTTGGCTATCAACTCGCTATCTGTCGACACCCAAATATGTTGAAATAAGTTTGATTCATTCAAAGCCGTGATGGTGCGTCCCAGTAAAGAGATTCCATTGAGTTGTTTCAAATTTTTGTTTGGTATTCCTCTGGATCCACCACGTGCCAATATCAATGCATGCGTTTCATCCGCTGAGCTAGATTAAACAAAAAAAAAATGTTTAACTCTTGCTTTTAGTTTTTTTTTTTTTTTGTACCTACCAAAAGTAAGTATTCATTGCTAGTACTTGAAGATAAATAAGTAAAAGTAACTGTAATAAATACATTTTGGTTGTCCGTCGAACGTTCACAGTGAGGTGCAAAGCTTTTCTGAATGCGATAGTCGCATTAATTTAATTCCGAGCATAATTTAACTATTCATTTAAAGCAACAATAGCTAGTCAGATTTTGTAAGCCGCCAATTGAAGCTGCTTTAAATCCCTGCGCGCTATATAGGGGTTAATTATATATGATTACATGCAGGGGCGTGGATAAGTTGGAACCAAGGGCGGGTACACGTCGTGGATTCGGGTACAAGCCCCCGTTCGGAATTAAAAAGTCTTATTTTGCAGGAATTGTGAATAAAGATGTCCTCGAAATTTTATTAAAAAAAATACTTATTCTAAGCCTCCTAACAACTCGCTGTCCACAGACTTGATTGTTAGTTAGTGTGGAGTTTCACCAGGCGAAGAAGCAAAGCAGGTATCCGTTTATTTTTTGCAGTACTTTTAGCGTGCCTGCTCCAGCATTCGTCAGTCAAAATTCATCAAATTCCCTACAGAATAGCCAGTTGTACTTCAAAACTTGTAAAATTAATTTCAGAATAGTCATTTGTATTTCAGAAGCTGTAAATTGTACTTCAGAAATTGTAAAGCGACTGCTGAGTGAAAGATCACCCTTTCTCAAAATATTAAAAAAAAAAAAACGGTTAAAAAAGCCCTGTTTCAGAATATGTTTAAAGAACGCCCCCTCTCAAAATGAGTTTTAAAAATGCCCTATCTGAATGAAAATTTCATACATTTTCAGCTGATATAGGGCGTTTGTGAAACTCATTTTGAGATAGGGCGTTATTGAAAAAAATTCCAAGATAGGGCATTCTTCAGCCATATTCTCAAATAACGCGTTGTTGCTCTTCTTAAGTAGGACGTTTATTAGAAATATTTTGAAATAGAGCGATCTTCCATTCAGCCGAAGAAATTGTACTCCAAAATAATCAATTGTAGTTCAGAATTTATGATTTCTGGAATACATTTTACGATTTCTGAAAAACAATTGACTATCCTTAAATTAATTTTTTGATTTCTGAAGTTCACTTGGAAGACCAGTAATAACAATCAATGTCGATTTAAAATTGCTATAGCAACCCAACTTTTTTATATTGGTTTAGAGAAACCACTTAATAGCTGTGTTCGGTGGCAAAACTTGCAAAAAGTGTAAGTAAAGAGAGAATGACGTAAAACTCTCTCGAAACGCAAAAAGTAAAAGTTTGTGACCGAGTCAGTAGAAACTTGCACCAAAAACAGCTGTTGCCATTTCGGTTGGTTGAAAATTCAAATTTTTTAATTTTTGTTGTTGCTTTCCCTTGTCACGATCAGCTGTTTTCACTTGCAACTTTTACGGAGCCAAAAATCCTCAGTAAACACTCTCAAACATCCTCAGCAGCTCTCTCTGTCAATGAAATGTCAAAATGCGCTCTCTCGCTGCTGCAAGTGTTTTGCGCCACCGAACACTTTCACAGTAAAAATTTTATAAAATTTTGTAAAACTTTTTGCCACCGAACAGAGCTAATATCTTCAAAATAATTTGCGCCTCCCAGAAATTTACTATGGCTCTTATTACCACAATAAACTTTACTTACCGAACTTTGCACTCCTATCCAAGTTTCACACCGTCGTTTGTGCCCAGGGATTTTCTTTTATCTCCTAAATTGATGGACGGGTTAACGACTGAAATACCTAGTTCACTCTTAAAAAAGTGGAGAAAGGACTTTCGAGTTTCGCAAGTGGGACCAAGACTTTATTCTTAGACACATCTTGCCTAATTTGTCTTAACTTTCATGTTTCCTTGCTAGATTTAACAAATGCTTTGGAAAGTCTCAAGAGCAGCTGTGTTTCTAGGTGTTACGTTGAAGGAAAAAAGCTCCAGCGCATTTTTGCGGTTTTGACTTAACCTAGTCGTCCAACCAACCGTCTGCCCCTGTGGGGAAATCGGACAAATTTCCTTAATTTTTCTTAACGAAGTGTATTGGGTGGAAGCTGATACGAGCAAACGAAAAGCTCGTTCTCCTTCTCGTAAGTCAGACGGAGGATGATTGGTAAATGATCCGAAGCGAGAGTCAACATTGGTCACCTGTCAACGCAATTAATTAGGCTGGCGCTAACGATGGCAAGATCTGGCAAACTGGTACAATTTATTGCGACTCGTGTGGGGGCGCCCCGTATATTTCTTCGGCCAGCTCCTGTCTGAAACTCAAAGGCTTAGGTGGCAGAACCGGCTGTTGTGTGAATGTAGTCAAAATCAATGGTGATGAATTTAACTTTTCTCATGTTGACTATGCATCGCTCTTCCAAGTTGAAGTATTAGCCATCCTCAACTTCATGGGCTTGATTAAGAAAATGTATTGTGTAAGTTTATGCATTTGCAGTTGAGCACCCCGTAACGCAAGAATGTCAAAGCTGCCGTAGGCCATTTTAATTTTCGCAACTTTATTACAACTTTTAATAGCGAATTAAGTTGGAAAAGTACTTAGTACACCTACCAATATAAAGTTCAGCTTTGCTTTGTACAAGTTTAACTATTACAAAAACAAACCATTGCAAAATATAAACACAATACTTTTAAAAGTTCTAGGACGACTTGGTTTTATCTAAAATATTTTTTTTATTTACGGGCTGTCCTTTGGTAGTCTGCTAAATAAACTTAGGTAGAAAAAACTTATACATAAGTCACTTTATAAACATTAATAGAGTTTGCATTATTTTAAATTTGTTTTGTTGTGGTTGGGTTCGCGAAGTTTTACACAATAAATGAATATGATTATTATGCAATTACAAATACTTATTTTGTGCTTAAATATACATTTATATTTATATATATATATGTGTTTTGTTACTTTAAATGTTTATGACTAATCAGTATATGTGTGTGTCTCTGTGGGTGTGTGTGTGTGATGTAAGCTTATAAAATATTTACTTGCTTTTTTTTTGTTTGTTTATATATGTATATTAATGGTAGTGTATCTTAAATTATTAACACTCAGAAGACGCAGTTTCCGTCGACAATTTGTGCAGATCAGCGTAGTTGGCTATGGCGCGATGTAGGAACTCGTATTGTGCCTGTTAAATTAAAAATTAGTTAAGTAAAATATTAAGCTAAATTACAATGAAGTAAACTTACAAATGAATTTAATAGCCTTGGCCGCTGAGATCGTATTTTTCTAGCTGTTGAACAAATATCAATGCTCTTTTCTGACCGTAGTTGTTGCACTAATATGCACATAGTCACAAATATTGAGCTCCTATCTGTGCCCAAACTATATGTATATGGAGATGGTAAATGAATACAATTACTTGTTAATTTGTTAAAATAAGTTCCAAATTACCTGCAATGTACAGTCAATGGCGATTTACAACCAATACTTTTATCCCGATTATGATGATTTAATGCTTGATCGACGAGCTCTATAATACCACGACATACTTCTGGTACTTCACCATCCACGGTTGGCCAACCATTATATTGAAATTGTGTAACCTTAATTGTATCATCAATTTTACAATTTGTTACATTAAATTCACGTCGCGTATAATATGGACAACTTTCACTCTGCATATATTTTACAAGTATATGATCATACTGTATCTCATCATCTGCCCAATATCGTGGACATTTTCTGGCACCATCACCAATCTTAAATAAAAAAATAAAACAAAAACAAATTACTCCATGTTGCATACTTTTTCGATTTTTAGTTATATAAAAAATACCTCGGAAATCATAACAAGCGTGGTTATACTTTGTTCAGATATCATACGCCAAAAATCACCAATCGTATTTTCCATGGGATCTTGTGTAATAATAAATGCTTCTGAATTATCGTAACCCTCAATAAAAGAGGCATTTATATAGGTGGAGTTATCTTTCATTGGCATGGGTGTAAGTATTACCTAAAAATAATAATAATTTTTAAAAATGGAAATAGTAGATGTTATTGATGCATAGATATCGTATTTGGCGAGCTTTAAAACTCAAAGTACCATATTCAAGTATCTCTTCTAACGAAATTTTTAGGAAACTTAAACGGTTCAGTTGTCTAATGCATTCTTTTTCATAAATCAGTGCTTACCCTGTTACGATCGTAAGGTATGACTAACTCATTACGATTTTTCGACATATTTTCCTCATTACTGCCAACAGCCGAGGATTTCGCAGCCTCATCAGTTATGGCAAAAAGTTTCTAAAATGAAAGAGGAAAAATAATTATGTATTTAAAAAACAATATGCTGTTGGTATTACTTTACCTCAAACTCTATTTCTAATTTACTTTTATCTTTGCCATCGTTTAGCTTCTGCTTTAAGTTATCAATTTTACTGGATAAAGATACAGCCGAAAGCTCCGTATTGCCAAATTGAGCAATATCAAGCAAGGACCGATATAGAAAAATGTATTGTTTCTGTAATTGGAAAAAACATATATATTTTAGTTTCTTACCAAGTTGAAGATTTTGAGAATACATATTATTTTTTGTAATTTTTTTTTTAGAACTTTTAGTCCAATATAAATTACACAAAAATCAAGTTATTTCTTTATATGTGATTTTTGTGAGCTTTCTATAAGTTTGGGAATGAACAATTTACTACTTTCCTTACTATATTAATAAAGATCGCACTCTATTTTAAATCAAATAATAGTAATCTTGTTATTTTAAATTTTGGAAATAATTAATTGGGCGGGGCGGGGCGGTACATTAGTATAATTAACATTAATTTCTTACCAATGATTGTACAAGGAAATTTCGTTGATGTCGCAAATCGCAAACCGTATTAAATATCGACACTTGATCTTCCTCCTCCAATTGTTGTATAAGTGAATCTAATGCTACAAGCGTACCAGTACGTCCAACACCTGCACTACAATGCACCAATATGGGACCACGTTGCACGGAATATACTGCATTAATTTGTCGCACAAATTTTATAATGCCGTGTGGATGTTCGGGAGCCATGAAATCTTTCCAAACTAAATAATGATATTGAGTTATTTGACGACGTTCCTCATCATCCTCATTGCTTACAGCAATTGTTGAATTTCGTCGGGAAACATCTAAATTGCGGACCAAATAATCGCCCAATTTCTTTTCTGCTACGAATTTAACTGTAATTTCACCAAATTGTTTAGCATCTGCTATTTTTTCTGGCCAATATTTTGCACATTTCGATTTATTGTATTCCTCTAAATTTGTTAACATTACTATGATCTCTAAATGTTGCTCCCAAATCATTCGCCAAAAATCATTTACGGTACTCTCCATTGGGCCTTGAGCACAAATGAATTTTTTACGTTCCTTGTAACCTATAACAAAATTTGCGTTTATATAGTCCGACCCCTGTATGCCATTCAACTGCGATAATTTAACACGGGTCTGATCGTATGCTTTTATGTCGGGATAACGATTTTTCGATGCATTCTCTTTCATATCAGAATTTTTAGTTGTGCGATCACTAAAACGATTTGGTAACATTTCATATTCGCGTAGAAACCCATAATCGGTATCTTTGTGTCGATTGCGATAAGCCATACATAAATCTGCTTTGTGTATGGGACCAATGTCGGATGATTTGCCATTGCCTGCTCCGATAAAGTGCCTATGGTTTGGTGTACGACCACGAAATAGTGCACGACTAATAATGCGGAGACAGAACGACAAAAGGATTAGTGTCATGAAATTTTTTTTAAATATTTGTACAAATACCTTAATGAATCTCTTAAACTAATCTCTTCACCGGGCACCGAATTCTTGGTGTTGTAATGATGTAAGAAACACGTTGCCACAATAAGCACCAAAACTACGCCAATGAGTACGGCTAGCGCTTGTATGACAATATTTAGCACCACTGATAAATCTTGATCGGCTTGAAAATTTTCGGGTACAGTACCAGGTGTAATTATTTCAAAGTAGTTACTATAAACAGTAAGAACAACGTCACCATCGCGTACTAGAAAGAGAAAATATAAAAATAAATTTTTAGAGTAGAGAGTCATATGAGGTACATCACTGTGTTGTTGTTCCGGGGCTTAAATTGAAATACTAGGGTATCGGTCAAGTCAGATGAATTTTGAAAACCTGATCAAATGGTCAATATTCTAAATTTCTTGCTTACCTATAACTTCCAAAAATCCTGTATAATTACTATTCATATCGATTTCGCCATCAAATATTTCATCCGACGACAGTTGATAACTCGGTACAGCATTTGTATTCGATTCGTTTTCGTTGAGCATTAAATTATCAACAATTATTTCACTATTAACACCAGCAATTTCTTTGGGATTACGACGTCGGCGACGACGTCTTTTCTTGTCCAAAATTTTCGATGCAGCCTCTGTAAGATTGCTTTGTTTTAATTGTTCGCGCTGCGATAATTCAGGCGTTGTTTTGGTTGCTGTAGGCATTGAAACTAAAATTTTAAGAAAAAGAAATAATGACATCTCTTCTACTATATTATATATTATTAGTTGCGTACACTCACCATCCGTGTTCTCTGCTGTTGGTGGCAACAACTCAGCCTTCGAAAGCGTTGCTAATTCCTGTCGCGGTTGTATGCGTAAAAATGGGCGACCACGCATGCAGTGACGACAAACTTTATCCGCTTCAGCAGCGCTTACGCCTTGATGTTCAAAAAATCGTTTACCATCACCCAAAAATATTTCGGAACGAAAATATTCATCTGAAAACATTTCTGCCAGATAAGCACCACCTTCTGTATTATTTGTCGCATGCACCTCTTGATAGGTTGAAATGTTTAACTTTTCAGGTGAAACCAATTCATTTTTATTATTACCCATGCGCACTAAATAAAGGCGATAACAGCAAATTGGACCATTACGTTCACTTATGCGTGGCACGAAGAGCTTAAATACACACTTATCATCGGGTGTTTTTATTTTAGTCCACATAATACGACTAATAGCATCTGGCACAGCAATAGGCATTGTACACTGCGCCATAGCAGGTACACCAATTTTGCGATGTCGTGTAATTGCCGATACTGTTACGGTATAATTTGTATTTGGATTAACGCCATTGTAGATAGTACTGTGATGTGGATCGTCAACGCGTCTTATTTTCGGGCCCCATGTTTCATTACGTAGCTTACCATCAAGCTTATATGTAGCATAACCATCTAATTGTATATGATATGAGACCACTTTACCATTGGGTATTTTTGGCATATGCCAACGCACCGCAATCGAATGACGTGTATTATTTTTGTGATCGCATGAAATATAAAGATCTGTGGGTTCACTAGCCACGCCATCCATTGTTGTGCCATTAACTATCTCAGACCATGGACCACATTGTTTTGTGAGATCACTGCAGGCGCGTACTTTAAATTCATATTCAGTTGCGGTCTTTAAATTATCAAACATGTATGGTAAATTTCTGGAGTTTTGTTGGTAGACTGTCTCTTCCACGATGCGTGGTGTTTCACCTGCCTCAGCGACAACTAACTCATAATACTGTATATATGGCAACATATCAATTGGTGGCGCATCCCAACCAATTGTTATAGTGGATGGTGTACTACCCGTCGTCCCAACTTTAGGTATAAATATTGGATCTTTTTCCAAAGTACGTATTGGTAAAGGATATTGATATGGTGCACCATTACCAATGCTATTCTTCGCTGTTATACGCAGGGTATAACTTGTGTTGGGTTGGAATTTTTCTAGCACATATGAGGTATTACGTCCACCAATTATATGATTATAATATTTTAATGTTGTAGAACCTTCTTCTTTATATTGTATAAAATATTTTTGTACCGGATCATTTCCATCATTAATTGTCCAATTTAAATAAATTTTATCAGCGCCTACAGCTTTTACATAATCTATGCTCACTTGTGGCACATCCATGACTAGTAATGCCATATCCTTTTTTACAACGATTGTGCCAAATGTATTATATGTTACACAACTATATGTGCCATTCTCTTTCTTATAAACTTCAGTTAAACTAAGTGTATGATTAACATATGTGGCATTTATTAAACTGAGATTCGAGGCCTGATCTAAAAATTCAACTGCTGAATTTTCATCTTTAAGCCATTTTAATTGTTTATAAAATGTTTCGTTGTGTGGAAACACTTGAATTAAGCAAAACAATTCTACAGCATGTCCAATTCTTTGTTTAACCTTCTCTTCGCTGCTTGTAATGATAAGCGGTGTTTGAAAAACTTGAACAGTGAAGCTTGCAACACTCTCATTACGTGTTGGTTCGCATGAATAAAGCCCAGCATCTGCAAATTGTGCATCAGTAATAAATATTGTGCTTCCGTAACTTTGTTTCCGGGTTTCATCCTCGATTTCATTGATGGTTTCGATGGTAGAAGGCTTTGTGTACGTTGTGATTATTCTAATGAAAAAAAATTGAAAAAATAAATTAAAATGCATAAAAGCTACATATATGTCACATTGGAAGGAGCTAAATTTATAACGACGGAAACTAAAACAAACTAGATTTTAACATTAAGTATAAGGCATTACATAGTTTAACAAAATTCAAAATAACATAACTAAACACAGTATAAATGGAGTGGTTTTGTAGCTAATACAACAACTCTGTTTCGTACTTCAGATTTAGGAGAATTTCGAATAAAAATACCAAATGAATAGCAATAAATCAATTTTGTATTTAGACCTACAACACTAATATAGAGTGACTATAGGAATTTACCACGGAATGGACCAAAATATCTAAGGTTTTTTACGAATTTTTTAAAAACCTGACCTACCCCAGCATTTGAAGTCTCAAATAGTTCAGTTTGTTTATTTGTTATATCTAAGCTACTGTATTTAAGCTACTAAAAACAGTTATAAGAAATTGTATTTACCTCTTATTTTTGTTCGTAATAATTTCATCGTTGTGCTTCCATGTGACATTGTTCACAAACTGTTGTGTGGTATTGCAAGTTATACTAAAATTGTTTCCAACCTCAACGGCTATCAGTTCTGAAATTCGATAAAATAAGTTATGTATCATTATGTATTTAAAAAAGTTAGTACAATAAATATATATGAATGTATATATGAAGGGCTCAGAACCAAAAGGATTTAAGTGACTCCGAAATTGATTTGAGATATTCAAGTATAAAGTTAACTGCCTTGAAAATTCTATGTAAAATCTGGGTAGGGCGTTTATTGTATGGTTAGTAGATGGCACTACAATGTCCGAAACGACTCGGATCCCTTTGCCAACAAATACACACCATATTTCACTATACAAATACGGGTATAACTCAATTTTGGAAATAAATGTCACTTAAATCATTGAATAAATGCGAACCGACAGTGAACGCACTAGTTTGGAAAAAGTACTTGTTGATATTAAGAGTGCTTTACCCCGCCTAAGGGGCACGATCACTCTGAGTATTGCCATCGGGCTCCTCTAACGGAAGTCCAAGGAAACGCGTAATATCAAACTGGGTTGGACCAGAGTGTAACACTGTGAAAGGAGTACTTAGTTCGAGCATTCGTTAATGGAATAGGACGTGACGGATCAAAAAGGTTTATACTCCTTCTATACTTAGTAGTTGGGTAGGTGGTTAAGACCCAAGGATTGTGGGCTTTATGCGCTTTGAGTGTATGGAGAGATATCAAAAGATGTGTTTTGACCTCTGGTGGGTGGTAAAAAATTACCAACCTCTTTAAATAAGGACTCTTCCCTTACGTCAGCCATAAAGCTTTGTACTGCATTAACAACCCCATGAATTCCTTCCAAGATTACTACTCTTCATTGGATCCTTGGTGGTGTAAGACAGTTATCATTGTTGTTTCCTTTTATCCTCTCGTACGTCCACTCATGGATGCGAATTAATCATGGTTATATTAATAATTTTAAAGGAATTTTATAAAGGGTCACAGAAAAGCAAAATGAATTGTGTATATATACAGAGACAATTTGTCTGACATCTTCTATGTACATACATAGTTATTTCCCGGTTGTTCCCGTTTCACACACCCCTCCTCATAACAAACGGATTGGGCGTCGTCGGTGTACACTCATACTGATATTATATTTTCTTTCTTAAAATTTAAAGCTTTTCTTGCATTCTTTTGGTTAATTTTAATAACAAGTTTTTGAGAAAACACTTTTATTTAACATGGGATCCAATCCTTGGGTTATTTCTTGATATATCAAAGAAACAAAATATAATAGCGCAGAACATTCACGCACCTACGCACACCCAAACACATATTTATGTATACTCCACCCCGACTGGAGTAATTTTTGAATACAAAATTCTTGGTTTTTTCATTTGTTTAACAATTATGTAGCTTATTACCCACCTTGAGATTGTGCACCACTTAATTGATAATTCATAAATAAACTCATGCAAATGAGTATTTTTATGATTGAAAAGAAAAACATCCGCCTCCGGCACAAACTGCTGAGAAAAGCAAATCTAGAACTTCTTTCATTCATACTTGTTCTTTTGTGTCTGTTATGTTTTCTATGGGCAGTGGTTGCACTTTATTTATATAAATACTAATAAAAAAGCTTAATCCTATTTTTTTATGACAAGCACTGTATAAAAATATTCTAAGCGTAACATCACAACTGTAAAATATTCGATATTAGCCGGATCCCAAACAAAATTTTACTTCCTAATACACAAGGCAGGGTTTTATGTTCTTATTCGACAAAATTCCAATTTGTTGCATATCGTGAAATCAAAGGTTTAGCTAACAATATGGAATGCGAAACACAGAGTACAAAAAAATTGGCTAATATGGGTTATTCATACCACCTAAGTTAAGGGCCGGTTATTCCATGTATGAATAACGACTTAATCAGGACTTTATTTGGTGCAAAACCGTTAACTTAATAGATTAGCGACAATTTATTGCAAAAGGTGACATTGTTGTTTATTTTACGCGGGAACGAAGGTCGCCAATGCGAAAAGGAATTCTGCACATAAATACTATAAGTCACGCCCCGAATTGCGGATCTGACCCGGGTCAATTTTCGGTTCTTCACTGAAACAAAATATCGGATTCCCCCCTCCAGGTTATTGTTACGGAGGTCCAGACGCGTAGTGTGATACCTCTCTCGTTTTTGGACGTGTATTATTTCTTGACGTTCGATGGAAAGTATTACCGTATTTTGTCCACTCCATTCTTAGTGCATCCGTCGGATACCGTAATAGCCATGATTGTAAATGGATTTTATTTTTGACAGCTTACCAATGCTTTACAATAGCGCACCACATTTGTATTTGGATTTGTACACCAGAGAAAAGAAATACGTTGAAATTATTTTCTTATTTTATTTAGGATCCAAATTATAAGATATAGTACACTTTCGTACGATATATGTAATCTAAAATATCTGTGCCTTCCAATAACCGCTTATAGCTACTTCGGCTAAAGTTGAAATTTTTAATGCATTTTTGAAAAAGTAGAAAGGTGACAAACCAGCAATTATAAAAATTACAAGGTAATATATAGTCAATAAATCATTGAGTTTCTTAGCAGATAAGAACTGCTAACACATTTTCGCATTCAAATACGTTTGCCGGGTTATAGTGAATACAAGGTGGTACGGGGAAAGTGACGGTTAGTTTATAATTTCATATCATTCTGAAATACTGAAATTTTGTTTCGTATAAGCGGTTATTGCAGGCCATCACCAGCACGTAAATCTAATATTTTGTTTCGCAAAATGAATGTTGCATATTTGCCTCCGATTTTTTCTAGACTGGAGCTATGGCATATTCAGATGGGAATTTGAATGTATGCGTATCAAGTGATCTAGTAATAGGCAACAGGCCTGCATTCGGAATTATATTCCAAGATAAGTACAACGTCACATTCTTGTTGTTTCTGCAAAGTAGGAAAACATTTAACAAACAATTTAAATATACAAATGTATGCCATCAACTACTTTACTTACTTCAATCCATTGCCATCATCCCAAAAGTAATACTTTGTATTCATATTCTTAAAATCTAATGCTGAATTTTCACCACGTAAAATTATTTTATCCCACAATACAACTTGATTCAGTACATTATTTTTTGTTTTATACTCTGCGGTTAAATAAAGGAATAATTGCTTGACATTCCAATTGAAAAGGTTAGTCAAATTTGTTTCCAGATCGAATGTGAGAAATCCCAAGTCATGTTCTTCCCGATCAGCACCATAGTCGGGTACATTTTTACTAGAATGTCATGCAAATAAGGAAGTTAGTCGTATTGTTGCTACTAAAATGTACTTACACTAGCACTTTCACAGTGTTCACGCGTGCAGCGGTCTTGCTATCCAGGAAGACGGTGGAAATGAAGCAACAAAATGTTAAACAGGCTAAAACGCTTAATGAATAGGCAACAGTGGCATTGCCGCGCGTTAAAAAGGTGTGCATTTTTATTAAGCCTTTTGTGTAAATAAATTGTTTAACTAACTACACGTATACCAATTTTTCGTTTGACACGTAGAAAACAAACGCCGATTTTCAATTGACCATTGGATTTCATGCACTAATGGTTTTGGTACGGTACAGCATGCTTCGTATGACTGTAAATAATTTTAGCCTGAACATTACATTTCCTATGATTTCAAACCGAAAACACTTGGGGCAATTCTTTACGACCGCACGTAATTACTAACTAAGAGTTTCCTTTAAAAGCAGGGTATTTGTTTCCTTTGGCACTCAACTACTAATAACTTAGCTAAAAATATGATAAGGGTATCAAAAGACGCGTTTTGACCTCAGGATCAATGATCCGAAGTCGAAATTTCATTTTTTTGTTCCAGTGAAAAGTTATTAGTGAAAAACCGAAAATTGACCCGGGCCAGATCCCCAATTCGGGGCCCGATCCATGTTTTTTATGTGCAGAACACTTTTACGAGTAGGCGGCCTTTGGCCGCGCTTCAAAAAATAACCCTGGGCTACGCCATTCCAACTCCGGGTGTGTGCCATAGCCGTGGCTACCGCCACGGTGATATCCTCTTTTCTCACAGTGTAATTTGTGATTACAACAACCACATGAAAATTACAGAAAATTCTGAACTTTGATTGCAAATATCTCTTCACTGGAACAAAAAAATGAAATTTCAACTTCGGATCATTGATACTGAGGTCAAAACGCGTCTTTTGACACCCCTATCATATTTTTAGCTAATTTATTAGTAGTTGAGTGCCAAAGGAAACATATACCAAAAGCAGCTTTATGAAAAAATTAATTCGTTGAAAAATTGTTTTAACTTTATTGCAAACATAGGTTAATAATTAAATGAGCTTTTCACCATGAAATTCTTAAGCTAAAACAGTGAAATTTTTAGTTATAGCTTCCAAAATTATAACATTATTTTTGCAAAATCCTTTCGGAAGGAGGAGTGACATAACCTAGAACTTTGAAAAAAACCCAATTATATATAAATATAGCAGAGTTTGGTGAAATGTTTCCTATTGGCACTCTGACTGCATTAATTTTCTTCAGTTTTTTTATTTGGTATTGGGTTGGCTGTTGTTTCATCATTTCATAAAAATATTAAATTTCCAAACCATCCTGTACGTAGCAGAGAATTGATTCCGCAACCAAGTTCAAACTGACATATTTTTGCAAAACGTAAACATTTGAGGCGAAAAAAATAATAGAAAAAGTCCACTAACTGCTCAAATAACAATTATAATGAAACCAATCGTAATTGTGACGTCAATAGGCGACAGAACGCCTGAAAAAATAACAAAAGGTATTTTATAAGCCCGATTCCTACTAAGGCATTTATACCACTAATTTACCAACATGGTTAGATAGCTATGTGTGTAAATCATTTAGTTTTTATGGTACTTAACATTGTACTTAATTTCGATTTGTAGATATACTCGCCGCAAATGGAAACCCTTCAGACATCACGGAGACAATTTCTTTGGGTCAGTCTACATATTTAACATATTCATGCGATCTTAAAACAAAGTATTATGAAAACACTATTGCACTGCTGCCGTTTGAAGGAAATGTTAAAGTTCTACCTGAAGATGTTCTTAAGGTCACAGAGATGGTGATGATTTATTTTGAACCAGATAATGTAATTTTTTATTATGAAATATTGTAATCGCTGGAATTCAAGCATTTTGCGCTCTTATTTATTCAGAAATCGTTCAAAAACGAGTTGCCTTCCTTGTGTCAACTAATGATCAAAAACAACATTGAATTAGGTTTGTTGTTGACCAGTAAACTGTTCGATGATGATAAACAGGGTCTCACTTATGAAAGCATCAAAGAAAGTTGTAAATTTCAGTTTGATGTTATTGAACTATGCAATGAAGAGGATGGTGATGATGAGAAAGCAAATGGTTTCGTTGAAATCATTGAAGTATTAAAAAATAATATTTGGTCAAATGTTAAAGTGCCAGGTAAGTTTAAACGCGATATCCGTTCTTATGGGCTTTCTTTACTACATACTCTCACATTTTATTAAAAGGTGCTAATCCAAACATCTCTGATGCTCAAATGGAAGAACAGTTGGAAGATTTTGAAAACTTAATTACTAGTATACATAATTTCAAGCGAATATCATCAAATATGGACAGGGATCAAATGCTTGATGAAGCAGAAAAATTAGCGGAAATGTTTATTAAAATGATGAATGAATGATTTATTCAATGTGATTCGATATGTAGTAAAACATAGATATATATATATACAGATGCATATAATTGCATTTGTGTTCCATATGACAGTATTGAAGTTAATTCTTAATATCGTTTGGCGAAATAAGCTGTGTTTTTAATAATTTTCGTTTAAAATATAATGAATTCTGTAACAGAATCCACATAAAAAGTAATTTCAAAGCTCTAAACTAAAACTAGATGAGCCTGTGGCCAGAGTTCGGAAAAAAACTTTCAATAACTAACATTAAACACATACATTCTATAAGACACTTACCACTTATGTAGCCGTAGCCGCACGGTACGTTCTGTTTCATAGCATCGCAACCAATGACCAAGGTAACAAAATGAAAGATGGTGTAGTCGTTAGATATGAAGTTTGGCATCGGTGGCTTTATGTTTTATGCTTAGCTAATTTCGGCGGTAGCAGTCTTATAATCATATTTGGTTTTGCAATATTCATTAATGGGGTATTTTTCGTTTTCTCGTCTCCATTTGAATCATCTTTCCCCATTTTTTTGTTCATTTCTAAAAACAAAGCGTTCTTTTGTTAAAATTAGTGATTTATATTTTTATATATTTTTTTTATGTTACTCTATTATTAAAAGTACATTTATGCCGGCAAAAGGTCAAAATCATCACTGACATGTACAATGGGCACATGATCCTTATCAATAGGAGTTTCACACTTATAATCCCATAATTTATGTTTTTTTAAAGCAATATCCCAGTCCATCATTTGTACGGCATGTAGACTTTCTGCCTCATTGTGATGTCGCAAGACCATTGCTTCCTAAAGAGAGACATAAAAATTAATAAATCGTACAAAAATGTAATCAAATATGTATATAGGTAAGTGATCCATTTCCAATATATCAATGGTTGAAATAGCGATTTGTAGAAAATGTGACGAATAGTAAAGTAATACTTAAATTATAAAAAATTCAAAAGATTACCAAAAACAAAGTTGTTTAGTCTCAAAATTGTCTATTTTCGTGATTATTAGGGAACTAGCTAATTTTTAAATTAAAATATATGTTTATATTGAGACTTGTTCAAATATACTTGAAAGTGTTGAACAAAATTACAGCGAAAGTGCTAAGTTTCAAACATTGGATGGTTCAAAAAGGAAAACCTTGTATTCATGTATGTATTTATAACCTTTATTTTATCCCATTTATCATCCACATCTTGCAACCAACTCAATAATTGTCGTCCATTGAAGCGATAACGCGCATTCTTATCCTTTTCGTCTTGTTCTGCTGACGGTATATTATATACTTCTTCATCCTTCAGCAAAGTGCACACCGAATATGGCACAGACTGACATGAAATATTGCGCGCTGCCTTCGAATGTACACGTATCATTTCCTGTTCTACATTCAAACATAATTTCTCACGCTCTACAATGTGACGTTGTAATAATTCATTACGATCCTTTTCTTGTGCTCGATATATATCTTGCATTTTAGACGGTATTGTGCTTGGCACAGTGGTTTCCAATTTTGTTTCGTTACCGGCTAATAAATAAGTTTTCTTATTTAACAAATACTCGTTGTAGCCTTGTGGCGGACGTGGTTTTATCGGATACATATTACGCCACTTTTTCTCAATTTGTCTACGTATATTAAGATACATTTGAAAGCAATTTGTGAATGGGAAATCATGTGAATGTGGTGTATCGGATATGGACGATGATGCTTCCGTATTCGTATTATTATTATTGATGTGATTTCCAGTATTTTTTTGGTTGGTTCCGTGGCTATCATCATGTTTAGAGCGTATTTTACGTTTGCGTGGATGTAATTCTACACTATTTGAGTGTTGTACTTCTTTTGATGATGATGTTGACGATGTCGATGGACTTGGTAAATTAACAATATGTTCATTTTCATATGTATTACTACTACTTTGTTGTTGTAATGGACTTGCAGAAACATTTGTAAATGTAATCTTATTTGTAGTATTGGTTGTAGAATCTGTGGTACCACCACCGTCATTTGCATTCGACGATGATGCTGGAGATGGTGAACTACTTTGCATTTGTGGTGAGGAGTTATTTGAACTACGCTCGGCACTTGTTATACCACCGCTGCGATGTGAACTACGTAGTACACGATGTAAATTCTTTTGTTCTTCATTTGTTAATTTCATATTTTTGTCATCCATAGCATTACACTGAATGTTATTAATTTTACAAGGACTTTCATGATGTGGACTATTACATTGCGTTTCACCACGTTCACCCGTATCATTCGCATTTGAACTCACAACATAGGGCAGTGCAGCATTGCGTGAAGCATTTATTTTTCCTGTACGTGATACATTTCCATCTGTATCAATAGAACAATTTTGCTGTGGAATTACAATTTTTAAAGGTGGCACTTTTAAGCCGCCACTATATAATGAATCGGATGACATTTTGAATTCATCATCGTCTGCATCATTTTCAAATTGTTTATTAAAATTTGACTTTGCTGTGGTGATATCGGACTGTTCTTTTTCATTTGTATTTGAGTTTTTGCTGGGATTTGGTGAACTTTTGGCCGTAGCAGTTTGCTTTATGGACTTATCGGTTCTTCCTGGTAGGCGTGCAGTTGTATTAGATTTCGAATCTTTTCCGGTATCTCCAGCCTCCTTGCGTTTCTTTTTCTTAACATCATCACAGTCATCAAATTCATCCTCGTCAATGTCTGAGAAATTACGCTTCACCTGACTGGACGAGGGCGCATCTGTTCCGCTACCTATGCCTTCATGTTCACTCTTATGTTCGGCATTGAGTTCATCGGCTGTTAATTTGTCACGACTGGTTTCTGAATGATCGTGTTTTTCTGTGGAGTTAACATCTTCGGCATCATCACTTTTTTTGTGTTCATTCTTTTTGATGTGAGCTCTTGAGGCCTCTGAAACAAGTAAATAAAATTAAATAGTCTGACAGCGATTTTTTTGAAAATGTGGTTAGCCCCGTTTAATAGGCGCCATTATTCTGAGAATCGTCATCAACCTTTTCTTGTGGGAGCCGAATAAAACAGTTTCAAAACCGTTGGACCAAAGAGTTATATGTGGCCCACTAAAGGTTAGAAGTTTAGAATATGCCCGAGGTAAGCATACCGTTAGTGAGCGACGATTAGAATGTTTAAAGGTAATGACGTTTTTTGCTACAAACAACAACAAAGACCAGTTGGTGTTCGAAGGGTATTTTCAACTGATCAGTTAAAGAGGTGTTTAGTATCACGATGGGACCTAGCAAATGTTGAGCAAGTATATGGTGGGTCTGCCTAATTCATAGCATTGCATTATATCACAGCTCCCCCGCCACTTGTGCCTTTAACAGGCATAAGGCGTTCCAAATTCTGTTTTACAGCACATTTTACTGTTACTGTAATAAAAAATTTCGCATTTTCATAATTAATACCTGTCGTCGAGTTAGCCGTCATCTGAATAAGCAAAGCCATTTGCTGTCTCTCAGACATCGGTGTATTCGGGCTGGGCCTTGATGTTGTTACTCCAGTATTATATCCCACTCCCCTAGGTCTTGGGGGTGGCATAATATCTTAGTAATTTTGCACACCCAAAATATTAAAATTCAAATTTCCAAAGAAACAAAATATGAAAATGGTTTGAAAGGAAAATGAACACAAATAATCGCACGCAATATTTTTCATCAAGTAGTATAATTATGTAGAAATCATGTTTTGGCATATTTTGGAAATGGGAATACAGGGTCACACCACGAAAAATATGTGGGCTTAGCTTAGCTACGCCATTCCAACTCCAGGTGGTTGCCCTGAACGGTGGCAACATGCCACCGTTCCGACTCTATGGGTCATTTTTTTCTCACAGGGTAATGTGATTACAACAACCACATGAAAATGACAGAAAAATTGTGAACTTTAACTGCAAATATCTCGCAAAATTCTAAAAATATCGGATTTCCCCCTCCAGATTATTGTTACGGAGGTGAAGACGCGTCTATTGATACCTCTACCTATATTTTTGGACGTGTATTAACACTTGACGTAAACCGTAAAGTATTACCTTTTTTATTGATTTAGTTTTTTTCTAATCATTTATATCTAATCGGTTTAATAGCTTGAGCAGATGCAATTCGTCAGCGTCGAATTTGCCGTATCCGTCGTATCAGTTGCTATGCACACAAACACTTGTAGTCAACTCAGCTGTCAGTTGTTTCAAAGTATCGTCGTACTGTACTTACTTAAGTTATAAGACCGTTCAGATACAAAAAAAAAAAAACAATATAAGCGTAGGGACATATATATAATCGTATTTCCTATTTCGGATTATTTATACAGAGGTCGAAACGCGTGTTTCGATACTCCTCACGATAATTTTGGACAAATTTTGATCAAAGTTCTTACCATATTAAAACAATGCCACCGCCGCTGCTTGTCATCTTGACTAGTGACTATTGTTTAAATACGATTTCACTTGATCCTGTAATTTCCAATAGTAAAGATGATGACAAACAAATCATTTTCCACAATTTCATTGTACCAAATTTCAGCATCTTTACCCACTTCACCGAACAATCCTCATGAGAACTTTCGTAACCTCTGCATCACCCTGTCATGTTTCACTTTATATTGATGGACAGTCAATTTTCTTTCCGTTTCAACATAATTATTGTGTATCACCTGGTGTGCTCCACTTTATCGCTTTATTTTGCAAACAAAACCGAAAAAACTAATAAATAATTGAAAAGTTTGTATTTCATTCGATTAATTTATTCTTAAACAATTACGTGCACATAACATTTTTTTTAAGTTAAACACTGGCTTACATAAATAGTAAAAAATTTACGAAGTACGTGTTATAATTAAAGTGTGTTCAAAATATGTTATTGATTTTTCAATAGATAGTTTGTGTCTGTGTATAAATTCTACTGTGTTTTAATAATGCACAATGTTAAAGCAGAAAAAATATACAACGATCATCAGCGCATGTAAAGCGATCTTATAGCGTTAATTAAGTACATAATCGGTAAGTGGGGCGGACACAAAAACAGTTTGGCCAAAAATTAGGTAAAAAAGTAGAGTGTAGAAAAATACTAGGATCTAATATAAAATATATATGTACATGCATAATATAGATTACATATATTTATATATATATATTAACTTCTGATGCCAAGCGGAGGAGGCTGCGTTGGGCAGAAGTAGGCGCCATCATAACTGTAGAGCGGCAGAGCAAATTAAATAATGTTACTACCAACAACTATGCAAAAAGGGATGTTTGCATATTTACGCGTATAAATATAAGAACATATGTACATACATATGTACAAGTATTCTCGTATACGTGGAGTCGTGTGCGCTAATGACAAATGCTCGACAATATTTAATGTTTATGTATCCCCATAAAAAGAAAGATATCAGTTGATCACAATAATGTTTTTTATTGTTTCTATAGCCTTTGCGATTGCAAAAAGGGCGTTGTTTTAGATGGCAAGTAAAAAAGGTGTACCAATTTTACTGTAAATAATAAACTGATTTTTTTGAAGGTGTTTAGTTCCGGACTACTTATGGGGTGAGGGTAAAATAACAAAATTATGCAAAAAGCAAGTAAAGCCAATAATACAAAAGGTTTGTTGGCGTATTCCCCAGCATATCTACATACATACATTATTCTTTTTTATGTATAATTTCCACAAACATATACATAAGCTCTATTATGTTACTGCTTCCCTGCTAACCTATCACTTTCTATTCTATGATCCATCTGCATCTTTTTCCATATCGTATTTTTTACTATCCCTATCCCTATTCGTATCCCTATTCCTATCCCTATCCCTATCAAATTGAAAACGCTGAGTGGTCAAAATAAGACATATTGAAATTATGGTTTTTTAAAAAATTTTCTAAATACGTACATATGTATGTATGTACATATATGCATAGAAGTATGTACTTACGCATATTTAACAGGACAGCCTGTGGCGAGCTCCTTACCAAGAAAAGGATTGGGTATGATACCACCCTGCGGGCTAGGGGTTTAGAATATGACCGCGGTATGCACACCGGTCGTAATAGGCGCCTAATATGCACTAAGCTACGGATATGATGCCTCTGATTACCCATCTTGTCTTTCCTTTCGGAAGGAGGGATGAAATGGGCTAGGAGTTAACACTGATGATAGCAAATCGCTACCACAAGAGTGGGGAGTACCAAAGCGTACCTTCAGGGAGTGGTTTTGTTGTTAACACGACAACATTCGATATGGTATGTGGTAGCACCAGTATAATCGTGGCTATTTTATTATTACCATTGCTAGTTGTAAATTCGTGGATGAAGTAAATTGGGATAGCCAGCCAAACAAGTGGCAAATCTATACGACAGTACTTAACTAACAAACAGCCATCGTTTTAGATACACTTCTTAGCCCTGTAAACTTGGTGGTCACGAAAGTAGCGTACTGCTAATCGGGTTTCTGAACAACGTTCTCTCAAATAGTCCGAGAGCTGTCCATATTTGTTTCCGTTCTGTCCATGATTCCATGGTTTTCGAAGGCCTCACACTCCCCAAAGTTGTATGGGAGTATTACCGAGTTGGGTAGTCCTTTGTCAGGTATTGTTCCGACCCTAACACAGTAACAGTTAAACCTGTAACATGAATAGCATAAGACATACTTGGCACAACCGAAGAATGCTTTTCAGTAACTTTTCACCGCCGTGTTCGAACAGTCGGGCATTTATGAATAGTGACCCTCGAATCCCTGTGCGACCATATGAGAAATCGATATGTTACTTCAAGTAGAACGTAGAAACAAAAGAGTAGTATTAGACACTTAATACTGCCAAATTCGGCATTTGAATGTGTTTGTTTTTTTTTTAGATAAATGGAATGCGTAAACGCGGCTTTCTACCACTGAAATATGTTTAAAAAAATGACTGCATTGCAGTTTATTTTTTTTTTGGAAGTCCTCCAATATAATAATAAATGACAATGTAGATTTACAATCTTAAATGCGTAGAGTACAAGATGTATATGATTTCATTTTAAATGTGTGTCACATATCATCTTTGTAATAAGTGTTTTGATACTTTGCAATTTTTAGGCATAAGTAACTTTGTAACGGCAACCAGCAATGATCACTTTGAAGTTATGTGGCTGAAATTACTAAGCTGCCACTTCAAAAGTTTTATTCAAAGAGATTTTGCTATTTGTATCAACGTTATGGGGTTCACTTTTGTTTTTATTAAGGTAAAAGTACTTTCTAGTTATATTTTAGGCGTCATTACCTCAATATGGGACTATGGTTGTCTGTTGGCACAATAATGCAAACAAAAATATTGTAAAAGGAGTAACTGTTAAAGCTTTTATGTTCTACCATTCAGCCAGCGTACATCTAAATAAACTAGATTTAACATGAAAAGTGAATTGGTAGTGACATGCGGCAATTTGTGTTAAATTTCATCTCAAAGTTCTTTATTGGCAGTTGCGGTCACTATAGTCAAGTTGTAATTATTCTGAAGTGGTTGTGGTTTGTACTGCTACTACAAGAACAACTACGCAAAAAACGCAAGCAAATTTTTGGGAAAGCGGCTAGGGTTAGGGGTGGTTTCCTATAAGACCAAATAACTAATTTTCCTGGCACATTGTAAGGTTTTTAATTTTATGAAATAAATACTAAAATTTTAATGAGCATTGGAAAGTCTCCATCTATTATTAATACGTATATTTGACGATCAAATTTAATGTGCACTTTATATACACATTATCGTAATATGAGCACATTAAATTTCTTATTATGTACTCATGTGTATGTATGTACATATATGTAGGTATGTAAACCTTATTTCAATCGTTTTTTAGTTGCAGAAATGAAGAACAACCACAATAACAACAAAAATAAAAAATTAAAAACCTGTAGTTATCTAATTATCTTCAGATTCAGTTAGTAATACATTGAAAATAATATTTCAAAACATACATACATATGTAGGTATGTATATCCCCTACTTTTTGCTTCATTTAAATAAGGTTAGTTTCCTACAGTGTTTTGTTTTCCAATTTTTTTCTGGCTACTATAATATGTTCTGAATAAGTGTAATTTAATTTATATTAATAAATAATAATTTTCCCAAATACTAAGATAGCAGCGCCACCTATGGTTCTAATTTTTTAAAAGTGTTTGAATTCCTTATTAGTTTAGAAAGCGTATCGGTTTCAAGCAATTGTGTATTCTCCTTGTTGCATTCGCTTTCAAATTGTCAATTACTAAATCAGTGGACATGTTCGAAATAAGACCTCTTAGAAAGCTGAAACCGTGCGTCTAACGCAACATGGTCATTTGGCTTTCATTGCTGGAGGCACAGCGTCACCCTAATGCACACTCGTAGTTTTATTGTATCAATGGAAAGTCTTCTAACTAAAATAATAATTTATGTTTTTGCACATACAAATTTTGGCAACGAAATGCGTTATTCATTACCTACTCTCGAGGAGCACTTAAGCAATGTACAAAATACAAATAAAAACAACAACATAAAGTGTATCTTTGGCATGAATTTAAATAAAAAATATTTTTTTTATGAAACAACAAAAATTCCATTTTATAGCTTACTCATAAATGTATTCTAAATTATTATATTTTTTTTGAATTTAGTTTTTGTTTTAATTTTGAAAAAATTAGGTACATACATGAATACTGCCTACGTCATAATCTTGCGAAACTTCTGGATTTTAAGACAATAATTTAAGGTGTCATTCAGTTTAATTTGCAGAACGTGCGCGTAGGGTTCTTTGTCCAGAAAGTGAAAAAAAGAAAAAAGCAAAATTTAAAAATCAAAAAAACAAAAATAAATATGTGCATATAATGTATGTACATATGTATACTAAATGTGTTTACTAGTACGAATTCACGTGCAGTATCTATAGTTACATATTAGACTGTGCCGTATAAAAAAACGAATTTTTTTTAAATTATGATTTTAATAGAATTTTTTAAATCTTTTTTCTGCATTGATTTTTATGTTCTTGGAACATTTGAAAAATATCAATATACATATGTACTTGATTTAAAAATTTCCAGTCTAATGTGTGTATTCATTTTCTTGCTAAACGCCCTATGCTTAGTTGTTGTGATATAAGATAATAATGATATTAAAATATTACAATATTTAATGTCTACAAACAGTATCCACCATGTCGCATACATCTCTACAAATCTACCACATTAGATAAAGAAATAAAGTAAATATATTTGGCTTCTAGCAAGCCTTAGACCTGGAATAATAAAACATTTTGGATTATTTGTTGGACTCCAAATAAGAAATAGAAGTTGATTTTAATTCGTAAGTACTTAGAGAAATAGAAGTTTCGTTTGAAAAATTATGAGCGCTTATAATTTTTTCTGTTTGCTTAATTCTTTGTTGTTTTCAATTAAAATTTTTTGAGACAAGCAGACAAATATATATATTCAGCATCAAAAATACAAATAAATAATGATTAATACATACATATTTACTGGCTTGATTGATTATTTTTCGGAAAAGCCTACTAATGATTGATTAGGTTTTTCATGTTTTAGGTTTTTCATGATTATGAAAAAATATTTGTTTCGATTACTTTTGGATTACTTTTTATTTTTATTTTTTGTATATTTGATTTTTTCCCATCCAATCAATTGATTACTCAATTACAACGGGAGTTTAACAGTTCTATACAAACGATCAAAGTGAATATAAGTAAAACTGTATTTTCGTATTTTTGCCAATAACCGGTCTATTCTGAGTGAAACTGAAATAAAGTAATACGTATACATTTGAGTGGGTCAAAAAAATACATTTTTTTTTATTAAATAAAATAATAACTGCCAAAAGAAAAAAAAATTATAATAGGGACATTATTATAATTTTTACACCCTAATGTGAATCGGATTCAAAACCATATTAACTTGCCGCATATCATATCACATAATTTATCAAAAAAAAAAAAATCCCTCGTTCTATATTCGTTTAGATTTTTCCTTCAAGGAATTTTTTGCATACATACATATGTTTGCGTTGCCGATTAGTATATGAGTTACGGCACTTAACGAACATATTCGCGGATGTTTATAGGAAAACGAAACCTGCACTATTTATGTATATCAGTGATATACAAAGTTAAGAAATATTATGCAGAGAACCGAATACTTTAATGAATCAACGGTTTCAGTTCCTAGAAGATGAGTCGATTGCAATCAATTCGAGACTCGTGAAACGCTTTGAAATAGCTGAAAAGTGGAAGCAGAAAACACGGCAAATATGTATGTTCAAACCAAAATCCTCAGAGAAGCAAGGAATTTTAAAGCGATACGTAATCCTATCAATACATTTGACTGCCGATGTCTCTATGTTTCAGTCGAAAGTTATGTGCCGATATTTTTGTTTTTGTATTTATGATGTCGTGTACCTTGGTGTTTCCAATTGGTACATACAAGAACCTCAGTGAAAGTTCGAAAAATTGCCATCAAAGTTTTAATATTTGAGTTAGAGTTTTTAGAAAAGTTATGAGTACGCACTTTTACAGCTCATTCTAAATTTTTCTTGTAAAATTTAGGGACACTTTTGAAGTACTTCCAACTTACACATTATTCTAAAAATTCTGGCAAACAAGATTGACATTTTGATGGCAACTTTTCAAACTTTGATTCAATTTTCTAAACTTCGCTATCTTTTAAGTTGAAATTGTTAAAGCTGCACAGAAAATTTTTAAACATCAAGAAACAAATGAGCTAAAGGCCACTAGTTAATAAAAAACTTAACTTTTTTTTGTTTTTAAATTATTATTGTTTTTTTTTTCTAGAAATTTTGGAATGACCTACATATATATGGTTCATTAAGTTTTACAGCGAAATGTCAATAAGAAAGATCTTTAATTGTAGTATTAAAGAGCAGCAGCAAATCACAAATTACTCTGTAATTTTTTTTTATGGGTACTCTCTGCCAAGTCCGGACCTGCTTAGTAATGATTACCGGTTTGATTGATTATTTTCCTGATGGTTCATACTTTAAAATTTAAATGATTTTAAAAGTTTGTAATAAAAAAAATCTAAAAAGAATCATAAATTTTCACGATTATTAAAAAAAAAATATATCAATATTTTTTTGATTGTTTTTTTTTTCTGTGAATATTTTTAATTTTAATTTTTTTAGTAATCGTAATCAATTTATAATTGCCTTTTCTTGAAAACAATTAAAATATTCATTACCAATTAAAAAATCCGTGTAATCAATCATTACTAATCAGATTTAACAGGTCTGGTGATTTTTCCAGTTCTTCTAGCGTTGTGCACAATTTAAGGTTAGCTTGAAATTTTTTTTTTTTTTAGAAAATTTGTCCCGAAACCTGTAACGATTCATTTGGAGTCAAATACCACAGGTATCACCTCATTAAGCACACTGAACGGCACATCACTAATGTATTTTTCTGCTATACGCACTATATAGACAAGTGAGCGAGTAAGCCAGTGTATACCTACATTCAAAGGACCTCTATACTGCGCATGCCCCATATCGAACTCGAAAAAGTCTGTCCATTTACACCCAGGCTGGTTTATTACATTTTGTTAGTAGCGACTTTCATACAATACACAACACAGATTTTCAATGAAAAAAGGCAAAAAAAGAGAAACAAAATTATTAACTGCATACACAATCATTAAAATATTTAAAAAAAATTTAGTAGTAGAAGATGAAGTGATGAGGAACGAAAATATGGAAGTTGAAAATTGCGCTTAAATAGAGTATAAAATAAACAAGGATATCAACTGCAAACATACATATACGCATATAAAGGGAAAGCATACATACATATATATTTATTTTTCCACGGAATAAATTTTTTTCCACCCATATGAAATAGAAATGAATCGATTTACTTAACGTTGAAACATTTACGAATTGTTGCGCTCATGCCAAACGCGAGTTTCGAGTTGAAAAGAAAAAAAAATATGAATGAAAATATGGAATAACTAATTAACTTATGTCGCTGGTATATGCAAGAAAATATTAATTAACGAGTTTAAGTAAATGGCATTTTTGTCAAATTACATGGCATAAAACGTGGATTTCGCAATTTAAAGTAGCTTAGTCAAAAAAAATTTTGTTAAGAAGCTTGTTGTGTCAGAAAAAGCAGATACAAAAGAAACTTATCAAAGCAAAACTTGAACTAAAAAAAAAATTTAATTAGAAGAAACAAAAAAACGCATAAAAAGTGTTAAAGCTTCAAGCAGTAAAACTATCAGCAGCAGCAGTAAGCAACAAAGGCAGGATCAACCAGACCAGCAAAGCCAGCACGCACTTAACGTCAGCTTCTCTCTAACAACGCTTAGTAATTTTGCACTAATTCTACGTAGACACAAACGCACGTAAACGATTTTTATGATAAACCGCACAAGCTCACATACACAATAATAAAGCCCGTTTCATAATTATAAGGTTAGTAATATTTTTTATTTGCTGAAAATAGCAAAATGAGGAGGAAAATTCTTTTTGTAGTTGACTCGATAAGTGTGTACCAAATATGTAGTTGTTGAAAAATGCTGCGTTTAAGGCTTTCAACTAAAAGATCTAAGCAATACATCAATGGAAATCTTATATATTTAATTCTATTCATCAGATTTAGAGTGATGCTCGTTCAAACAGACAGATAAAAGTGTTATAATTATAGATTGATGTGTATTGACAAGATTTTCAATCATCCCAGTGGCGGATCCCGGATTTTGTGAAGTCCACATTTTTTTTTATAAAGTTCCGGAATGATAAGGAGGTAAGCTAAGCTAAGCCGACTTAGCCATGTCAGCCTGTCGGATAGTTCGCCTGTATGTCTGTTTGAACACCATTTAGTCCCTTAATTTTTAATTTATCTGTCTAATATTTGGTATGGGGTTGGAATTTAATCATATTCTAGCTTCTACCTGCGTTTGCGATCGTATTAAGATAATTAATTATATATTAGGGATCCCTATTCCATCCCTATCTCTATTCTGTACACCTATCTTTATCGATTTCTATATCTCTGCGTCGTATCGTATTTGGACTTTAACGTTTGGTTTTGGAATTATTAAAGGTACTATGGATGAAGGCTTCGGTACATCCTTAATTGTTTTCAAAACCGCTTGCTATACTCCGCTTTCATCTGAATAAAATCTACTATAAACTGATTTTTCCACTTACGTTTCGCTGTTTATTGTGAATGAAGAATTAAATTAACCTATAATTATGAAACTTTAGATTTATCAGCAAGCAAACGCGTTTGAGCGCTACGTTATATACAATTTATATAATATTCAATAATCATAATAACAATAAATAAATAAAAATAAAAACAAAAATGTACTAAAAAAAAGCCTACACGCAGTATTTGTTGTGCTCGAAGTATTAATAAGCAGCAAAAAATTAAAACAAAGAAGTGAAAAATATACAATATACATACCTGTACTACTTTTTAATTAGAGGGCAAACTTGCAATACCGAAAACAAAGCAAAAAAAAAAGAAATATGGGGTGCTTAAGTAGTAAAGATCGTCTTACAAAAGAGGATATGGAATTTTTGAAATCTCATACACGCTACGATGAGGCCACAATTAAGGAATGGTATAAAGGATTCAAGGTACTTGCATATTATAAATCATTTTATATTTGTATACATTAGGGTGTGTCATTGCAAGGTTATTTGTATACATTAGGGTGTGTCATTGCAAGGTTATTCTATTTAATTAAAATATGAATAATTTTAAATGTTTTAATTTGTTTTCATAATAATAACTATTTATGATTTGGATAAAAATAATATTTAGTCCAAATTTATTGTTTATTATGGCGGTTTCGTTAAATATTAATTATGCATAAAGATTCGATTTTAATCAGACCTGTTAAATAATTATTATTAATCGCAATGATTACCGATCTGATTGATTACTTTCCTTAGAATCCATTTAATGATTGATTACCATTACTGTAAATTTTTCATGATTAATTTCAAATTAATTACTAAATTACCAAAACAAAATCATGATTTTTCACGATTGTTAAAAAAATCAAAAGTATCTAAAAAGTTTTTTTTTTTTGGTATTTTTTGATTATTTTTCATATTATTTTTTTTTGCTTTATTTGGGTTATTTTTTATTTATTTTTTTTTTAGATTTTTTGGATTATTTTTTTTTTATTTATTTGGATTATTTTTTATTTTTTTTAACTCTTCTAATTTTTTTTTAAAAACGTTATCCTGAATATATGTAAATAAAAAGATATCGAAAATATATGCAAAACAAAGGAAGCCAATAATGACACACCCTCATGTAAACTATACTCATGTACAACATCTAATAATATGCTACAAAAAATGTTGCTGTACTTATCCAACTACAAACAGACGTTCATATAAATATGTACATATCTACGTTTGATTGTACCTGTACATATGCATATTATGCAAATCTACAACAACAACAAAAACAAACACTCAACATCTGCACGCAATTGCAACGACAACGACGACGACGACTATTTCGACTCAATCAACCCCACCCACACACAACTTGAAAAAAAAAACAACAAAAAACGAAACAAAAATAAACACGAAAATCTTTTTTAAATTTTCTAAACATATTCTACGTCTACTGCAGCAAGACTGTCCCAATGGGCGTTTGACGCCGGCTAAATTCGTGGACATGTATAAAATGTTCTTCCCATCTGGCAATGCTGAGGAGTTTTGTGATCACGTTTTTCGAACTTTCGATATGGATAAAAATGGTTACATTGATTTTAAGGTAAGTTTGAATTAAAACGTTGAAATTTAATTTTATATTAGGGTGAGGCTAAATAAAATTAGTTTTTTGTTTCGTTTCGTTTTGTTTGAGCCTTTAACTTTTCTAGTCAGTTCAAAGTAGTTTTAAAAGAAAACAGAAAATTTTGCGTTATTTTTTCAAGCTAAACAAATCAAATTATATCGCTTCACCCTAATTTATGCATATAACTATTACATTTGCGTGTGAGTGTTGCCAACATTTTTAATAAGTACACAGTTTATTGCTAGCACTTATGTGTAATAAAAAATTGAGATTGTCTATAAAAAGAGGGAGAGTTATAATTGCCACCTCCTTGGGAATTGATTCACATCGTTTTCGTGGGTGGAGTAACTACATAAATTTTGAGCATAATGGTTGTCGTAAATGGGTTTAGTCAGCAATCAAAAATATATGTACGTATTACGGGTTTTATTTGGCGTTAAAAGCAACGTTATATATAGGGCTAGTAGTTTTAGTAGCGCAAGTGATAGCTTTAATTTTCCTATACAATAGTAAGCATAGTTACTTTTTAGTAATATTTGAAAAAATTTTCCAGTATTCCGCATTATTTAAATCGAAAATTGTAACCTAAATTTTGATAGAAACTAACAAAGGACTCTGAGGTTTCACTATATGAGTTATGGTCTTTCACACTGAATTGAAAATATTCCGACACTAAAAATGCTGTCTGAAATTTACTAACAAACAGTTTAATCGGCAAGCGATGATATGAAAAAGGTTAATAGCATCTAGCTCTGAAAAGCCCCTGCTCGAAATTTACCAAATAATAAATGATGTTTGAGCACAACCCTTGGGATTAGAATATGCCCGACGTAGGTATTCTAAAATAGGTGACTAAAATCCACATCGAACTCTTTTCCGGGGTTGGGTCCTTCATTCTGTTTTAAAATTGTTCTGTGCGAACGGAAAGGAAATTTTTGTCTCAATAAAAAAAATTTATAAAGTTAATATGTATATTTTCAAAATATTCTCCAGTGAATCCAAAAATCCATATTTTTCAGGAACGGTAGATCAAAGGTGTCCTAGAATTTCAAAAAAAAAAAATTGTACCGCCCTCCTTCAGAAAGCCTGGATACGCCACTGCTTTATGGCATTGTGAACCTGCTTAAAGTAGCCTATTTACATAACATATTTTTAATTGGACATCCAATGCGGCTTACGTAACTTAACATCTTCAGCATACACTTTTCACTTTGTTACAAAGCCCTAGTATTTTTTCTTTTACAAATTTTATGAACTTCACCCCTTTTTTTGCCTTGTTACACTTAAGTCATAAATCTAATAAATATTTAAATATTAATTGCTACTCTCATACAATCGTGACCAAACTCAATTTGGCGTTTCACAAACTAAAAAAGGTTCTAATAAAAAAAAAAAAAAAATACACCATACAAACGTTCTGTAAGAGTACTCGTATAAGAGCGACATATTTATAAAAAGCTGTAGAGCTATACAAAATGTTCATAGCTCATTTAAAATAACTAAGTACATAACTTACACAACTGTATTAAATTTTAAAACTTCGTTGAAAATTAAAAGCAAATATTTGGGAAAATACTTATGATGTATGATAGACTTGCAAGTCATTGTATACCGTACTTAAAAGCCAAACCGAAGTAGCTGCACAGTTTTGTATGAGTAGTGCTGACAAGCAGAGACCGAATATATGTATCTACTGTTGCATTCAAAAAATAACGCATCATGACTTTTAAGGGTCCGATCCTCTAATTTAAAGATACATAGACCAAAACCCATTTATCGATTATATGGGAGCTATATGTTACGTAGGTCCGATCTATATAATAATGTGTACCAAATCTGCAAAGTTTTACCTTCCTAGCTTTTCAATTGCAGGAGTTATAAGCCAAACCCCATTTATCGGAACTATACGTTGTATTGGTCCGATATCATGGTACGCGAAAAATTATTAATGCTTTACAAAATGGCGGCTTCATACCAAATTTCATCGAGATATCTTTAAAATTGAGGGACTAGCAGACGTACGACTAATCGACTCAGCTCATAACCCTTATCATTTCGATATACACACTTATTAGTCCATCTCTTCTTCTTCTCTTACTTACAAAACATGCATTTTTGTGATAAACGTCGTAATTGCTACGTTCCCTGGTTGCATGCAACGTTTACCTAGCTCAGTGTGTTTGCATGCATGCGTTCTTGAATAGATCCTGTGGCTCTAGGCAAGGTAATATAAATGAAACTTTTATTGTTGCAAGGAAAACTGTCGCCGTCTAGTGATACGAATTATATATTCGGACAATAAAAATAAAAAAAGAAGTTTCATTTGTCTTAAAAGATAATTCATTTGAGCTGAAAGGATATGATTTCAGTTGCGGGATGCTTTTTTTTAAATAGTTTTTGTTATACGAATAAGCTTTGTAATTAATACCTGGAATAAGAAATGGCTAAGCTTTCAGCAACAATCCAAGTTCTGATTAAGAATAATCATCCACGAGATTATCCATCGAAGTTATCAAAATATTGAGCAATTATAAGCTTTTGAAGAACACGTTACAAACCCATAGAGTTGACCATAAACAAATCAATGCTCTTTGGTATTTGAAAATCTACCAAACTACTTATCGGATCGCAAGAGCACTTTGTCCAGTTTTTACTTCCACTATCAAGTATATTTTAAGTGTTTTAAAGTTGGGGTGGGGAGTTTTCACAAACCTGTAAAATTTGATTAGTAATTAGTGATCAATTGATTAAGCGGATTTTTTAATTGGTAATGATTATTTGAATTGTTTTCAAAAAAAGGCAATTGATTACGATCATAAGATATTAAAAAAAAATGAGCATTTCGATTACTAAGCAAAATTTTTAAAAGTAAAAAAAATTATTTTCAAAAGTAAAAAAAAAACTTTTCAAAAGTAAAAACAAAATCAGAAAATCAAAAATAATCCAAAAAACCAAAAATAATAAAAAAAAAATCAAAAATGATCAAAAAAATATTAAAAATAATCGAAAGATATAACAAAAATAAAAAATTAAAAAAAAAAACAATAAAAAACTTTTTTAATTATTTCTAATTACTAATTTTCAAAAGTAAAAAAAAAAAAAATTTCAAAAGTAAAAAAAAAAAATCAGAAAATCAAAAATAATAAAAAGAGATCGAAAAATATATTAAATATAATCGGAAGAAATAATCAAAACTGAAAAAAAATCAGAAAATCAAAAACAATCCAAAAAAAAAAAAAAATCAAAAATGATAAAAAATATTAAAAATATTCGAATGAAATAAACAAAAAAAATTTGTTAATAATTTCTGATTATTTTTAATAATCGTGAAAAATCATGAGTTTTTTTTGATTATATTTTAATTAATTGGAAAATAATCATTAAAAATTTAACGTAATGGTAATCAATCATTAAATGGATTTTCAGGAAAATAATCAATCATACCGGTAATCATTACCATTAGTAATCAGTATTTAACAGAAATGGTCTATAAGTATTCTATACCTATATATATCTATATAAAAAGATAAGAACTAGAGTAGTGGAAACAGAGGTAGAGGAATAGGAAGTGAGTGATAAAAAGGGGAGCACAATCCGTGCTTGCTTGTAACTGGATAAAAAAAACATTTCTAATAATAGCTAAGAAAAAAAAAATTCCTACAATAGCTCAAAAAAGTCCACTTTACTCTTGTGGTTCATGATAAAGCAATGATTTCTGCTCGTTTGACAACAAATACATGACGTCGTATGAAGGTTATACAATACTTGAACGTCGTTTAAACGGCTGAAATGATTACCAACATGCACAGTTAAATATGAATGGATATGTACAGGCATCGGATCTATATAGTACATACATACATACTGGTATGTCCATTAGAATAGTAAAGCCCGGATAGCTACTAATGTTTGATCATCACTGTCCTCATCAAGTGTCCGCATCAATGGGAAATGGTGACTTTGTTTAAAGTTTGTTTTGTCTTCTATGATTTCCAACAATTTTACTTGGGTGATTTTTTAAAAAATAAAAAATAAAGAAATTAATATTTTTCATATAAATGCATGACACCCATACATATGTACATATGTATGTATGTGCATATGTGCAAATGTATTTAATAAAATAAAAACATGCGCCTACAAACGTAACGTAAATATTACAAGTAGTTGTTGGTGTTTTTTTCTTTTCCTTTTAAAATAACAGCAAGTACTAAGCATTGTTGTTGCTTTAGTCATGCAACATATGAATGCTGCATTACAGCTAAACCCCATTCTCCCATCACTGACATCTAGTACATTGTGTATTGCGGTTAAGTGCTGACCAAACTCGGGCCTACTCGTACATATGTACATACATATGTATGTACATACATACCTACTTGTGTTGTACATTGTCATATATTTAAGGAACTTAGTATGCGTATCTAGTATAGTTCCAAGCAGACCCGGTAACGTTAATCGGCTCCACTAAATAATCTAAGTTGCAATTGTTAATCCTTACATAAATGTATACCCTGTAGCGGAAATATTTAGTTGGGACCAATACCTATCTACGGAAGAGCATGACCTAGAAGGTTCCACTAATTATAGAAATCGCTACGACGACAGTCGGGCAGTACCGCAAGGGAGCACCGAAGCGTATCGGATTCATATTTGGCTAAGGACTGTTAATTCGGCTTCACTCCCCAAAACCTTCGGAGAGTGTTTTAGTTGTTAAAACAACCTATAAAAAAGGGGAATGCAGCGGGACAATTTCGCCGTTGAAAGTTGATTGCCTGTAAAATACATTGAGGAGGAGAGTTTCCCTACAGGGTATGTACATACATATGTATAAATGATTGTAGGTGCATACATTTTTTCAGCCTAATCATAGGCTGTGATGGGATTTATGGACGTAATTTCGATCTAAAATGTAAGTTCCACACAATCAACCTCTAAACGCAAATCGGGTTGTTACAAGCCCAAAAGGATCCAGGATTGTGGGAGCGACCCAACTGTTGAAAAATTTTTAATGAAATTTCGGTGACATCTTTTTTCCAAATTTCCTGAAAAATATGACTTTTTGGATTCCGAAAAGGTGGGTTTGGACCCGAAAAGCCGCCCATAGTTGACCCATCTCTGCGTTCCAATATACATCAACTCTAAACTAAGTGGTTTGGCGTTTTTAAATCCCTCCGTAAAGTGACATTCCATTGAAAATGTTGAATGATAAGAGCTTTATAAGCCAACTCGTCTACTCACTACATACTCCAACTAAGTCTCTCACTACATACATACATATGTACATATATCTCTCTCTCTATTTCTGTTCATCTATTTCCCTACGTCTTTCTCTACTTTTGATCTTGAAATGCAGAAAGTGTGAATAAATCGATTTTACTTCATTAAAAACTCACTCCTGATAACTAAAAGCATAGTGACAAATTTTAGTTGTTATCACAAGACCCGGAATCGTCACTTTATTTGACCAAGTTTTTATGAGGTTGCTCGTTCTACACACTACCATACTTGCAAAAGTATATTTGTTGTTGGTGCGCGCGAGTTGCTGTCATTTTGCGACACGAGGTTGTCGCGCGACATCACCTGTCATTGAGCGCTTTAGTTGGTAGGTGGGTGCCTTTCTGCATAGTTGTTGTTATTCTGTTTTTTTTTTTGTTTTGTTTTTTTTTTTGTTTTTCGTGCTACCTTTTCTCTTACTTCGACGAAGAAAACAATGCGAAAAACGCAGTGCGGATACTTGTGTGCTGCTTTTGTTATAATTCTTTCATTAAATGAATTTATTTTTACAAAGCATTCCTGTCAGCGTGCACGATTAACCGACGAACATCACCAGCATCCTCATTCGCGTTCAACGCACCATATCCACCTCACTTAATGCAACACACTACGTATTTAGCTACTGCCCTCCATTCAAGTAATTTTAATGTATATACATATGTATGAATGCACCCAACAGAATACACGGTTACTTTACATGAGACCAGATTCAGTTTAAACGAGTAACGACTCGTTCTCAAACTAGCTTAAAGTGTTTTTATATGACATTAACTCACTCGACAGCCCGTTCTACCTTCTATTTGAAGGATCTTTCTTGGATCGTCCATAACGACATTTGTTTGAAAATAGTTGTAATCGGCTTACTCTGCGGAGTAGAGATATTGTCCTCATCACAGTACAGTGCACTCGCGAAAACTGGAACTAATGAAAACCAGCCCTGTCCGAGTTATCGAAATGTTCGAGTTTTCGAACGTTATGTATTTTTAGTTGATAAATGTATTCTTTTTAACAGTTTTTATACCCTGTCCAATTTTATGGTATTATTAATCAAAGAGATGCTCTGGTTTGATGTTTTGTAGTTCATTGCCAGTTTATTTAATAAACAATGCTAGCAAATATGAATGTTGTTTACAAATTATGTATTAGAAAAAAAGCAGAGATTTTGGTTTGATGTTTCTTATTTTCTACCGCATTCAATACAGCCTTTTTTGCTAAACTTAAAACATTTAATTTTCGTCCCATTATAACACGCAAATAAATTTGATCCTAACCGCGCAAAATCCCGTGTATCACTGACAAATATCAATCAACTTAAAAGAAAAGTTCCGTAATTAGCACGAAACCTAGCCAGTGCGGCGACTTAGAATGAATCAAAAGACTCACATAACGACAAAAATTTGAGTATCGGCCGTTACAGCACATGCAAAACGACAGTTTCTAACATGTTTTTCCATGAAAAAAAGAAAATAATTGTTCGAGTCTTAGAGTAGCTAAATTTTGTTCGAGTTTTAAAGTAGTCAATGGAGAAAAAAAAATGTTCAAGTTTCCGAATGTTCGAGTTATCGTGTGTTCGAGTTTTCGCGAGTGCACTGTATTTCAAATTGTCTCCCTGAGCTCGACAGCTTAGAGTACAAGATCGAAATCAGATTGTCAGCGAGGGTAATCTCCGAATTAAAATCAATTAAGTTTTTTTTTTTTTTTTTCAAATTTAAATTTTTTTTTTAAATCACTACTGAGTGGAAGATCGCCCTATTTAAAAATACATTTTTAAAAAACTCTCTATCTTAGAACTTATTTGGAGAACACCCTATCTCAGATTTATTTTCAATAAAACCTTATTTCGAAATTCGTTTGAAGAACCCCCTATCTCAAAATGAGTAAAATGTATGAAAATTTCGTTCAGATAGGGCGTTTTTGAATAAAAATTTAAAACAGCGCGTTATTCGAAAAAATTTTGAGATAAGGCGTTCTTCAACCATATTTTAAAATAGGACGTTTTTGAAAAAAAGTCTGAAATGGGGTGTTTTTTAAAAAATTTTGAAATAGGGTGATCTTCCACTCAGCTGACGAAATGCTGAACAAAAAAATTATAAAAGTTTATTTTAATTCATTGAATTAAATATATTAGCTCGTCCATCAATCTTTAGAAGAACCTTTCTCTCGGTAGTTTTTCCAGGTGAAGAAAATAGGTTTTTGGCCTTTCCTCAACCTTTAATATGGCATGCTAGAGCATATCTTTGACGTATGTATGCACACTCAAAAACTCGCTAACATACTCGATAGAACCGATTATTTAAATACTCGAAAGCGCACGTCACTAGTATGTACATACATACGTACGTCAGAAGAAGAAATTGTTTTTGATGCGAAATGTATTTATAAAAGCGCTGAGGTGAAGTGATGTAATTGATTTTATGCAGTCGCGGGGGAAAATCAAAACAAAACAAACAAACCAATGTATACACAATGTAAAACAACAGGGGGAAAAATAACAACTACTTACTATATTGACTTATTAACAAACAGAAAAATTAAAAACAAAAACAAATGTAATATAAAAGAGAGACTATATACACATAACTGTTTTTAAAATTTGTAGTTACATTTGTATGTATGTCTGTCTATTGTTCGGGCATCACTAAATAACCCCTCCATGGAATTGAATGATATATTCATAGTTTTTTTTATTGGATTGAAATATTTTCATTTTATTTTTTTTTTTTTATAAATGTTGCCTGTGCGTGTGAATGAGCTTTGTGTTTGTGTATTGCGAAATTATAATTCTGTTGAAATTCGTTAAGAGTTCTTTAATAAAAATAAATAATTTTTATTAATTTTCATAGGAATTTTTGCTTGCTATAGACGTTACATCGAGTGGCACTCCAGAGGAGAAGCTTAAATGGGCTTTCCGTATGTACGATGTAGATGGTAATGGCGTAATTGATATACAAGAAATGACGAAAATTGTACAGGTAAACTTACATGCGTACGGGGTTAATACATGTCGAGTCGTGTGCCAACTAATCAGTTCCAAATTAGAGGAATCTCGTAGGAAACCTTTTTGCATTCTACTCGAGTAAAACTAAAAAACATTTTCATTTCAAAACTTAATTTTTGTTTACCAAACTTAATTTTTTTGTATAACTTAATTTTTACTTACAAAGCATACTTTTTTTAATTTGCGTTTTTTTAAAACTTAATTTTTGCTTTTTTTAATTTAATTCTTTTTTATACTTAAATTTTTTTTCAAAACTAAATTTTTTTCTAAACTAATTTTTTTAAATTTGTTTTTCTTTCAAACCTTAACTTTATCTTCAAAACTAAATTTTATTTTCAAAACTAAATTTTGTTTTCAACAAAACTGTCATACATTGGCCCAAAAAAAAATATTTTTTTTAATTTGCCTTTTTTCCAAAACTAATTTTTTTAAACTGGTTTTTCTCTCAAAGCTTTATTTTATTTTCAAAACTTAATTTTTTTTAAAAACTTAATTTTTTTTCAAAACTTCAATTTTTTCAGTTTTTCTTTTCTTCCCGTGCGTTCCGATACCGCATTGTATTTTTTGATAACTTTATTTTTTTTTCAAAACCTAATTTTTTATTAAATTTGTCTTTCTTCCAAAACTCCATTTTGTTTTCAAAATTTTATTATCTTTGAAAATAAAATAAATTTTCTTTTCTTAAATGTTAAGCAAGTCTAATTAGATTTCTAAATAAAAAACACACGATCTAAAAGTTGACCGATTTGATATGTACTCCCCCAAATATACATATAAGAAATTTATAAAAAAAAAACTAGACACTGATTTCTAACATTTCCTTTAGCATAAATAAAAATAAATTTTAAACCTTCACTCTTATAAAATGTTTAATTTTTTTTTTTGCAGGCCATATATGATATGCTTGGCGCGTGTTCTTCGAATCGACCAGCAGACTCCGCTGAGGAGCGTGCAAAAAATATTTTCGCTAAAATGGATGAAAACAATGATGGTCAATTAACTCAAGATGAATTCTTGAAAGGTTGTCTGCAAGATGAAGAACTTTCCAAAATGTTGGCACCATAAATTGAAGCGCCATAGAAGGCAAACAAGAAATAAAGGAATTAAGAGCGTAAGAAAGCAAAGTGAGGCGCGAGAAATAATGCAAAACGAAAGACAGATGGAAAGTGAAAAAAGAAACCGCAACCCCAGCAAAACCAAAGAACAACCCCAAAAACACACACACACAACATGAATGACCCTTTGCGGTTTATGTAATTTATTGAATCATTTATATCATACAATTTATAAATTTACATTTCCTAAAATGAATACTAAGGCATCTACTAAAAATTAACACTGTGTTTTAATGTTGTTGTTTTTTTTTGTAAACATATGTATGTACTTGTTACAAGTATGTACATACATACATACATAGTGTTGGTAAAAATATATTTTTTTTATCTTTTATTTATTTTAATTTTAATTGTTTTATGTAAAAGTATGAGTTAAGATTGTATTAAATAAATGTATTTTGTAATTACATACAAACACATACATATAAAAAATCGCGAAGTTTTTGAGCAAACTATATAAAAATAAGAACAATAAATCATATTCCATTACTGATTGAAGTTATGTAACTTGATTTCTGCAGTCGTGGTTTCAATTTAAAGGTTAGCTATTAATTCTATTAATGTGCGATTTGTCATAGAATGACCCCATTATATATATGTTTGTATTAGCAATGTAACATACATACATATGTTTTAACAATTTTTAATGTATACTTATGCACGTATGTGCAATAGCATAAAGCTTTTCGGCTTTCGTTTCCTTCTCATTTCATTTAATTTTCATTTCGTTTCGCTGAATTTTATTTCATTCCTTTTCGTACAATTTTTTTTTGTTTTTAGTTTTGTTTCAATTGTTGTTAAATTTATCAATTTGTTGCTTTGCATTCCTATGTATTACTACATATTTGCATATATGTATATGTATATGCGTACTCGTTCTTGGGTATGCTAATCACGCCCACTGTAATGCAATAACAATTTGTATAAAATTGCAGTATTGACTTTTGAATTTACTTGATTTTAGTGCATAAATTGCCTGATGCAGAATAAGGTTCGATAAACATATTTTCTTATTATTAGAAAAAGCTACTAACTGAACGTTAAATTTCGTTTAGCGTTAATAATGTAAGGTAAACAATATATAGCAGTAATTATAAAAGTGTAAAGGTTTTGACAACATTTTTTGTTGTGATTTTAAATTTTTAGTTTTTGTTTTGCAAAAAACCCTTACACAGTAACGATAAAAAAGAAGCGCAAAGCACTCTCTTCACCTTCGGCAAACGATCGGTACAAATTTGACCCGTGTCGAACTAGATCACCTACCGTAGGAACTTTCAGTTTGGCCACGTCGAAAACTACAATCACGACGACAGCGTTTCTGGCCTAACTAAAGTGGCGAAACACGTGGGTCCTGCAGTGTGAGCACAAGTCGAAGTACATATGTGGTGATTGAGTTGGGCTTCCTTCCAGTTATCGCTTAACAGACTTTGATTTACGATCTTTGTTCCGCAACTACCAAAATCGTTTGAGCGCCATTGAATGACGATGTTTGCTTTTTTTAAGTATGTATTTCGAATAACATATTTTTATTTTTTAAGCTAACAGACGTAGAGCTTATCATTTTGTAGCATTAGTTTTTTTTGTTTTTTGCATTAAACTTTTTTTTTGTGTGAGGTTATTATTTAATAACTTAGTTCAACTTGATGTCTTAAGTGTAGCTTCGAAAACGGAAAAATATTTGCTGAAAATATATTATGGTGCTTAATTTTTTGCTTAGCAATTTTTTGCTTAGCAATTTTTTTAAACAACAAAAAACTAAATGGGATTTTGAATATCAAGAATCTTAGCCACTGAATGCAAATTGCGAGCATTTTTGTCATCAAGCAACCCTACTTCAAGCTCATAAATGCGGTTCAAGCACGAAGCGCACACGACAAAACTAAAAATTAATGGTAAAATACATATATTTAGAATATTTAACTTTGAAGTAGTTTTTATATAACATCAAATTTATTTATATATCAAATTGTACTAACATATTATTTTATTTTTAATGTTTTCAGAGCAATCAAAGCATGAGTAATCAAAATGGGTAAACAAAACAGTAAATTGAAGCCAGAAGTCTTAGAGGACCTTAAACAAAATACAGAATTCACAGGTGAAAATAAGTAAAAACTATGTAATAAATTATGCCCAATATTTTGTGATATGATGTCATTGTTGTGTATGTGATATCATATCTTATGAAATAATGCGATGTCACACCATGTGATATGACACGGTTGCTTAATACGAAGCTATAATTCAAATGCATGATGTGAAATGATATTGCTTAGCGTTATTTAGCTCGTATAAACAAATTGCACTCTAAAAACTAATATGCTCTTATTTGTTCTAATAAATCACATGCACTCAACCTATGTATGTCATATGATATAATTTAGTTTGCTTTGTTGACCTTGTGATTATAAATTTACATAATATAAATCGACCCTTTGATTTGATTTCGTTTGATTTATGCCCTTTCAATTTGATCTGCTGTCGCCTTTACTGCTGTGATATTATATAACTAGATGTTATCACTCTATAAGGGACGGTGAATATAAGATGAAATCAAATTGATTCTAGTATAGTCAAATCACCTTTAATCAAAAGGAGTAAAATCCTACCATGCCATACAAATAAAATGTCATCCAAAATTAACTTTATTTAAGAAAGAAACAAATTTTTATCATAACCTACAAAAATATATCGTAACATCACCTCATCAAATCAAACATTTGATTAAAACAAGTCGTTATATAATATAATACTAATCCATACCATAAATGTTGTCAAATGAAGTTATTATTTATTATGTTAAATCAATTTACTACATCACATCAAATGAAATGTATTTGCATAATTATATCATAACATCTCATCATACCAAACCAAACAATCACAAAATCGAACATCGATATTCAAAATGACAGCAAAAACATCCAGGTCTAATATCTAATCTTATAAGTAGATAATATCATATGATATCAAATGAAATCATGCCATATCAAATTATACGAAAGCAATTATGTCATGTTATATCAAATCATATGATTCAAATGTAGTCAATATGACAAAACATGCATATCATATGATATTCAATTATATCATATCACATCAAATTATGTCATATACAAAAATCAGTTCAAATGAATGCCAAATCATAAATATCAAATCAAGTCATGTCATGAAACATCAAATCATATCACGCAACATCTCATCAAATGAAATGAAATCAATACAATATCGCATAATTATTAAATATTTTAATTTATCAATTTAGATGCAGAAATACAAGAATGGTATAAGGGATTTTTAAAGGATTGTCCCAGTGGGCATCTCTCCGTAGAGGAGTTTAAAAAAATATATGGGAATTTTTTTCCGTACGGTGATGCAAGTAAGGTAAGATTGTCTGTTTTATATTTCATATATATTTTAAACTAAGAAACTTTTTTGTTAAAAAATAAGTAAAATCTTAGCAATTTTTAATTAAGTTCAAACAAATTTTTTTCCCTCTTTTAAAATTTTCAAAACACATTAGAGTGAAGCAAATTAACAAAATGATTCTTGATGTTAAAATTTGTAAATGACTAGTTTCTAATCTAAAAATGAAAAGTTATCATATTTTTTAACGCTACAAAAATTGCTCCACCCTAATGTACATGCTAAATATGTATGTACATAAATTGTAATTCACTTTTAAATTAGATTACCTAAATTTTTGTTGTTAATTTGTGTTTCCAGTTTGCAGAGCACGTTTTTCGAACATTCGACGCCAATGGAGATGGCACAATTGACTTTAGAGAATTTCTATGCGCGTTGAGTGTAACATCACGCGGTAAATTAGAACAGAAATTAAAATGGGCGTTCTCAATGTATGATTTAGATGGAAATGGTTATATTTCACGACAAGAAATGCTGGAAATCGTCACGGTTAGTTAACATCTAAGAACTTTTGTATATACTATATGGGTCATTCCATGGCAATGGTGAAAATCTAGACCTTTTAGATTTTTATTAATTTTGCTTAAATACTTGTAAACAACGATTTGTTGCAACATTGAAATTCGAGCAGATATAGCGTTAATAATAATGTAAAAAAATGTTGAAATCGCTTAAAATCTGTAAATACCGATTGATGATAAACAAATGTGAAACGTGTTACACATTTAAAAAATAGATTTGAATATATTATTGATTACGATGAAAAAAATCAAAGAAAACTCATAATTTTTTACGATTATTAAAAAAAAAGTGTTTAAATAAAATTTTTGACCACTGTTGAATTTTTTGATTATTCTTCATAATCGTGAAAATCATGATTTTGTTTTTGATTATTTTTTAATTAATTGGAAAATAATCATTAAAAATTTTAATTTAATTAAATGGACTATCAGAAAAATAATCAATTAAACTGATAATCATTAAGATTAGTAATCATTATTTATCAGGTCTGATTGAAATAAAATGAAAAAATGTTGTACAAATTAAGGAAATTCGATAAAAATGTATGAAATCATGAATAACATCGATTCGGAATTATAAATAGCTATAAAAGTCGATAAAGCAAAATAGATCGTAAAATTATAAAGTCGTAAAACTCAACCGGCGAACTATGTATGTTGGACAGCTAGAATCGGTTAGACGCTTAATCACCATTTAAAGTAACGAGAAGAAAGAAAACCCCCATGGAATTACCCATACATGTCTGCATATACATATGTACCTATTACGTTTAATAGCTATATCATGATTTCTTTAACTATTACTTATTTTTTTTTTTTTTTTTTGTATCTATTATAGGCAATTTATAAAATGGTTGGTTCTGTTATGAAAATGCCGGAAGACGAGAGTACGCCAGAGAAACGAACCGATAAAATTTTTAGACAAATGGATCGAAATAAAGATGGTAAACTGAGCCTCGAAGAATTTATAGAGGGCGCGAAGAGTGATCCATCGATTGTTCGTTTATTACAATGTGATCCTCAAACACATTAATTTTTATATATTTAAAAAGTTATAACAAGCAATAAACAATTAATCTCAAATACATGAAATATAAAAAAAAAACAATTTTTATAACTTTGAATTTAGAGGCATGGAAAGAGAGACGTGATGGACTAAATCGCGTTATTATGGTGTCGTTTGTCAAATATGAATGCGATACGCAACGGTACTAGGATCTTATGTTACCAGCCTGTTTTTTCGTGGAACTAAACAATTTGAGTTATGATTCTTACGAATATTAGAAATTTCAAATATATGTACATACATATAAGAAACAGAACGTTCTGATTATTTTTTAAATTATTTTGTTCTTTCATTAATTGTTTATATTTATTAAAGTAAATTTTTTTCATAAAATTTTTTTGTCCTTTAATTTTTAATTTTATATTTTTTTTTTAAATTTTTTTATTAAAAAAAATTGTTTTTTCTCTTTTTTTAAATGTTTTTTCTTTTTTTTAAATGTGTTAATATTATTTTTCAATTTTTTAATTTAATTTTTATTTCTTTTAAACTTTTTAAATTAATTTATGTTTTTTTTTCTTTTTATTCTTTCTTATTTTTCTTACTTAATTTTTTTTTTTTTTCTGTTTTTTTTTTATTCTTTTTATTTTTTTTTTTAATTTTTTCTTTTTAATATCTTTATTAGTCTAACGAGCAAACAACAAAAATATTTTTATTTTATTTTTTTATTTTTTATATTTTTTTCTATTTTTATGTTTTTTTTCAATTTTTTTTAAATTAATTAATTTATTTTTATTTTATTTATTTATTTTTTTATTGTTTCTTTTTTTTAATTAAAATTTTTTTATTTTTTATTATTTATTTTGGGTAAGCACTTAAAATTTTCTTTCCAAATTTCATGTTTGTTTATTTTTTTCACCTAAAATGAAACACCCGAATGTACATTTGTACACCACTACTATATTATTTTTAGATTTTTTAATTTAATACTTAATTTGCTTTTGTTAAATGAATTCGATGTAACAAACCCTGAGACGTAAAATGCGTTTAACATTTAGTATCAGTCGCTTGCCAAGCGTAATTAATCAGTAGATGTAGCGCAGAGTGACATTAACCCTCTAAGCACTTAAGTTTAATCTCATAGGAATCAGGAAATTATCATTGTTTGAGGCAAAATTTAGTCAGTAAGAAATAAATGCTATGTTCTTCAATTTTTATTTATTTCTTGTTTCTGTTTTTGAAAAGTGTTAGAAATTCGCCAAATAGCAAAAAAAAAAAAAAAAATAGGAAGAAATCTAAAAAAAGTTGAGGTACAGGGGCATAAACTTGGGCGCCTACTAGCCAAAGTTCGAGTAATGCAATCGCCTCTCGGCAGTAGTTTCCCAATCTCTCCTAGAGTGAAGTTTTGCTACGCAAATCTACTTAAAGCTGCCGCTCGGAGTCGCCTCCACGAAGTTTTGGGAGAGATTATAAGCAGCTAACCAGTAGCTAAAAGTGAAGCTCTATAAGCACTCCAAGGATTCTTTTAGTAAGGAAAATTACTCTTGCTTTTCTGGTTGCTAACTTGCCCACTCATACATTTACCGCAATACTAGATAATACTGATCCGGGCATAGCTTATGTTAGAATGAGTATCAAACTGTCAGGGTAGATTAATGAGTTTTCGTTGGTTTATATTAATTTGTTGTTTTGTTGAAAATTTGGAAATTTTATTGAAAATCAATACTCCTGCAGCTGTTAACACACAACAAAACCGAATTCAAAATATCCCAAACTAAAAAACAAATTTCACAAAAAAATTTAAATAAAAACAATTTTAAACAAAACAAAATTCTTCGGTTTAACTTTCATAAAAAGTTCAAGTACATAAAAACAAAAATTTGAAATTAATAAAAAAAATTATCAAACAAAAAAATTTTGTTATTTTACTGGAACGATTTTCCGTCATCACTTGTCAATATTTTGTTTTTTGACAAACCAGTTTCGGCGCTCTGCCATCTTCAGTGTAAGTTAACGAAAACCAGTTTGTAAAAAAAAAAAATTGACAAGGGATGACTAAAAATCGTTCCAGTATAAATATAACAAAAAAATTGCTTTGCTTTAATTTTCATAAAAAGTTCAAGTACACAAAAACAAAAATTTTAAATTAACAAAAAAATAAAAATATCAAACAAAAAAATGTTGGTGGATACTCAATAACGTATTTTAAAACTTTATATTTATTCGGGCAGACGCACAGTCGAAAATGGCCCTGTACGAAACAAATATATATGTCAATAAGAAAACTTTCGACTAAATCATAAAATATTTTTTTCAAGAAATGGAAATATTTTGTGCTTAACACTTATTTTGTATCCCTGGCACATTAATACAATAGAAGTATGTACAAATCACTGTGCGTTAAACGTGCTTACTCGTACATAGTATGTATGTAGTATGTGTTTTAATTTTTTGGCACAGAAAACATTGACTTTTGTCGCAAAATTCGCCAATTTCACTTAAAGGGTTAACAAAAGTATTTGCTTCAAATCTTCTTAAATCTAAAAGTTGTTCTTTGTATGAATGTTAAATTGACAAATAGTTGTTGTCTTTAGTACTTGGCGCCGATTGGCTAATCATAGCAAATAAGTGTGAAAAAAGGCAAACCAACAGCAACAAAAACAATTATTGCCTCAGTAAGTGATTTTGGTTAGGCTTCCAATTTCTAAATTAACTTTCTCGATTGCAGTCTTTTTTGTATACCTCTTCAATCAACATCAACCTCTTAAAGGTATCAACAATGCTTAATACAGATTACTTTGAAAAAGAAAAAAAATTTAAAAAATTTTGTTGTGCCGTTGTTGAAAAAAAAAATTAATTCATAGCTACAAAACACATGAATTTTTTTTGAATAGTTTCTTAGTAAAGACAATTAAGAGCTATTATTTATTTTTTAAGTTACAAATATTTTTTGAAAGTATTGTGTAATGTTTTTTTCTTTTCCGAATTTAAACTAAATTGAAGACAAAGTTATGAACTGGTTTTTCATATATCGTTTTTTGATTGCATAATATTACCAATTAATGTTGTGGCAGTGATGTGTATGATGGCAATAAATAGATAATTGAAGAATTTTGGAAATTTACGCACTAAATAATAAAATAAAAATTTAAATAAAATTTAAACTAAAATAATTAATTTAAGCAATTTTGACTTATTTATGCAACAAACGTTGCACATATTTAAATATGCATGCACATATAAGGAGACTGGTGTAAATTTTTTTTTTAAACCCAAAAACGGTACAGATATATGGTACCGTAAATCAATACAACTTGCTTATACATAAATAATAAGAATTCAATTCGTTGTAAAATATGTACCGTAAATAGGTACAAGGGCATTGTACCGAAAAAGGTAAATGTGCAACGAGTGCACGCATAAGCAATAGATTACATAATTGCAATTGCTGCAAGTTGCTAAAAACGTGAGCCATACAAATAAACGTGTTAATAAATGAATTTGTGCATTTATTTGTTGTAGCTAGAAGTTTTTCAAATTTTTTTTTAGTTAAAAACAATAACTTTTTTATTTTTTTTTTTTGGTTCAATGCTGAAAGATGAAATTATTAAATTATTTTGGCGCTTTTTACATTTCGACAATTAGTCGTCTAATTTATTGGCTACATGAGAAAGTTGTGAGTGAAGTTTTAAGTGAGTTTTCGATAAATCTGTAAGATTTTGTGTTTTAAAAATAAAATAAAATTTTTTAATTTTGTACCCATGCAGTTAAACTACTAGTATTGAAGAAATATTTGTGAAAAAAAATGTAATTTTCTTACATAAAATAATTTTTTCCTGCAAAGTTTTCTTACACGACAAATCAAAAGCAACCCTGCGTATTTTTCATGGTGATACTCTGCATGAAGCTTGATAATTTGATAACTTTTCCATATCACACCTACTTTCTCTACTAGGTGCGGTTTTAATTTATGAAGCGTATGCACTCTGACATTCTATCAAGTGTCACTACTTCCTCGTTGTAGTCACAATTTAGAATGAATCCGTTTTATTTATTAGTATTACAATTATAACATTCTCTGAAATCGGAAAAAATATTATTTTAACATTACTTCAATCGATTATATATTCTAAGTAAACTAGTATAATGGGCGATGAAGAGGATCCATGGGGTTTCGATGAAGGTGACAGCGAGCCAGCCCCAGCCGCTGCCGCTACACCAGCAAGCGCACCTGCTGATGCTGCCACTACGCCCGCCGCTGCCGCTGCAAGTGGTGGTCAAACTACGCCAGCTGTTGCTGAAGGAGAACCACCAGCAGAAGGTGTTGTCGAAGAGGAAGCAGCACCGCCACCACCACCGCCAGAAGATGATGGCTACCGAAAGCCTGTGCAACTATATCGGCATTGGGTGAGGTAAGAAAGTTATCGATAAAATTGTTTTCGAACTATCGTAGTTATTAAATACAATTTAATTAAACTAAATTATTTTCAATTCTTTTTTTTTTTTCATAGACCACGATTTTTGCAATATAAATATATGTACAACTATAGAACAAATTACTATGATGATGTTATCGATTATTTGGATAAGAAACAAGTTGGTGTCTCACGGGAAATACCAAGAGCACAAACCTGGGCTGAACGCGTATTGAGAACAAGCAATGCTACCTAGTATGTATCTAGCTATAGTTCAAGCGAAGCAGGGCAATACGTATTACGATTTACGAGTTGATTACGAGTTTTTTATTTTAAATAGTATAAACTTTTTATAAGCAGTTAATTTAATGATACAGGGCCCAACCCCCATTTATAGGAACAATCGATGGTATGGGAGATATATACTATCTAGCTGGTGTTCACTACATACATACATTACATATATGTACATATAATGTAAACCAAATATGTAAAATTTTACGTTCCAAGCTTTTTAACTGTAAAATAATAGCCCAAAACCAATTTATTGGAACAATCGATTATATGGACTCTATATGTTATGTTGGTCCGATCTGGGTGATTTTCACTACACACGTTACATTCATATTATGCACTAAGCCTATTTTACGTTCCTAACTTTTTAGTGGCGAGATTTATAGCCCTAAACCCGTTTATCGGAATAATCGATTGTATGTGAGCTATGCGTTGTATTGGTCTGATCTTGTTGATTCCAACAAATGATTATATGTATTATAAAAAAGGGCCACCCAATATAAAATATCCCTAAAACTGAGGAACTAGTTTGATTTTAAACAGACGGAAGAACTTGGCTAAATCGGCTAGCTTATCCTCCCGATCATTTCGGTAGACTTATAAACATTGTACTTTCGTTATTATACCATTTTATGTTATCTGAAATAACAGTCTCAGTAATCGCAATATAATTTTTATTGCCCAACTTCGCATTTAAGTAGATCTGAATTTTTTAATATATATTTTTCTTTTTTTAATTTATTTCATTTATTTCAGCACTCGCGACCTAGACTCATATACATCATCTAGCAAAAGGGATAAGCATCTTGTTCAAACTTTGGCTGCCTCAATTCGTACACATAATTATCACACTAAAGCTTACATTAATCAAAAATATGCAAGTGTTCTATAAGTACAAACAAACTTATCTATAACACCAACACGAAAAAACATTTAAAAAGTTAGTTAAAATTGTAGTACAATTTAATTATAAGGAGATGATTACCTAAATACGTTACATTATTATTGATAAATAAAGTGGGAGCTTGTCGCTATAATACTCTTTTGATACATGTGCAATTTTTTTATTTGAATGTGGACTTATGAAAATAATGTGAATTGGGGGTGTTATCCCATACTTTACTATTGTGGTGTGTTGCTCTAATTTTTTCCACCAATCGGCTAAATTATTATTTATCGTTAAATTTTCAAAAACAGTCGAGATATTGGCCCATAATCATAGCCAAATTAAAATTGAGTTGTATCATGATTCTAAACCAGGGTTCGAATTTGCACGCACGCACACAGCACACACACGCGTGCAAAAAAATGCTCACAAAACTTATTGCTCATACACATGAGCTGTGCTTTAAAAAAAAAATATTAAGCACACCGCACGCGTGTGTGCAGTTTGAAATAAAGCACTTGCACGCGTGTGTGTTTTGTATTGAAAATATAAAAGCACATACTCGTGCGTGTGTTTTTTTATTTTATTTGCTCTCAAATTTTTCTATTGATTTTTTATATGGCAGAAAAAATGTGTGTATTTTGTTTTTGAAATACACAAGTGCGTGTTGAAGTGAAAGTTTTTTCTACACACAGCACGAGAGTTCGTGCATAGATATTTTATATAAAAGCACACACGTGTGTATGTGCTTAACTCAAATCGGCACACACATGAGCTGTGTGCTAAAAAATATTTCTGGTAGCACATAGCACATGTGTAAGAGCGAAAAATATACAAGTGTGCTGCACACGTGCGTGCAAATTCGAACCCTGTTCTAAACACCATTTTATCTGTCCTAGTCAACTTAAAATAAATTTGATGTCTAAGACGGAGTTTTCATTTTAAAATTACGAAATAATTATTTTAACGTTTTAAAATTATGGTTTGTGTCTATGGTTGTGTTTGTGACATCACTTGCTCCAAACTTCAGTTTAGCTTTTTTCGCTTAGTGCTACAGCTTTGCTATGGTTTGTGAATAAAATAGTTGACACAGGGCGATCTTACAAAACATAAATGATTTATTCATACCACCAACCAACTTAATTTTTATCATAAGGTGACCCTGTTACTTTTTTTTAGCTAAAATCTTTGTTTATTATGACTATGATTGACAAACATTTTAAAAGTCTTTTTAAGTAAAGATTTTAATTAAAACGTGTGTTAAGCAACGATTACACGGTTACAGTGTTGCTCTTCATTAAGATTTAGGTGTGTTCCTTTGAAGTTCAACTATGCCTCACTAGCCCGGAAATAACGTCGGAATACTAAGAGTACTCGGATTGACTTTTTTTCTAAAAAAAATTAAATATTATGAGCGCATAGCATACAAACATTTTAAATGTTTTGAAAGGTTTTTTTGTTTCTTTTTTTTTAATTACTATTTAAAACGTTCAATTCGATAGTTAGTTCAAACGTATCCATAATTTTCTGAATGGTGAAAATCACAAAATTCTTTATTAAAAGAATATGATTTGGAATAATTTGGTTGACCACTGTATGTTTTGGCTTACAAACAGAACACACTGTATATCTCTCTCACCTGCAAGTGTGGCCTCCCTACTACATAGAGAAGAAATTCACTGCTTAGTGAATCGTAATTAGGGATGTAAGTGACAAGAAGAGATATAACTGCCGATAGTTCGAAAATTAAAAAAGCACAATGCATTGATAGTTCAATAATAAGATTCGGCAACCTGTCAAAACGACGTGCCATTCAAAGTTGCAGCGGCAAGCATTCACCTCCTATGTAGCAGGCATATGCAGAGAAACGCAAACTCCCGAAAAGAGACGAGAATCACTCTGGTCCAATTTCTGGTTCCAGTCGGTAGTGAAAGCCCGGATAGTGCGTTCACGAACTCGATATTTCCCGGTTTAAATCGATTGCCAAGTAAAAAAGCCGAACGTGAATATTTGCCCTGGACAGACGCTGTTGCTAAAGAAAAAAACCTAAAAAGAAACGCCCCAATTGAGAAGCACATTAACGCATGTGAGTGTATCGAATGAGGGTACATAAATATTTTTATTTTCTCGATTATTACCGGTGGAAATATAAGCTTTCCACCCCCTCCACAACCTCTAAGCAAATTAACAACCGATTTATGCAAAACCTAAACTCAAAATACTCTTTTGTTTATCTGAATGAGCAATAAAATTAAACTGGCATACATACATAGCTAAGATTAGTGATACATAAAGTTCAGTATCAGGCACCAAAGAACCGGGTTCTGAACAAAAGCAACAGATATCTTCATTGACTACCAATTCTACAAAACTCAGAAAAAAACGAAAAAATGTGGAAATGGGAATGAGAGAAAAAGGAACGGTAAGTAAGAACGGAAGAGGAAAAGAAAAAAGAGAGAAGGAGGCAAAGGAAGAAAATTAAAAATATAAATAGCAAATACCAATAGGAGGGGAAGAGAAAGTGTTGGAAGAAGAGAGAGAGATAAACTAACGGGATATGGTCAATGAGAGTAAGGATGAGGACTAAGAAGCTGGAGATAGAGGGTGAAATGAGAGATGAGGAGGAAGGAGATAGCTTCTATAGCTTGGTGAGAGCACCCTGTCAAGTGCCATATTCATAGGCAACCGGCGACTTATTGCTCTTATCTATCTAGCGGGATCTTCCGAACAGAAGTACTAGGAACCTTGCAACTTTTAGCAACTTCGTAACACAGTATGTAATGTTGGTGTTAGATGAGTTTGTTTTATTAGGCACAAGATAGGGTACCAGGGAAATTTCGGAATCCAGAAATTCATATAAAAAGATGTCCAAAATATTTCAGTAAAAAATGTACACCGTCCTTTCCAAAATCTCCTGGATACCCCACTGGATGGTACCTACCGATACGCTAAGCGTAATTTCCGCAGCCATCCTTGGAAAGTCGGGTATTCTCTTCCGCTACAGGTCATGAGCACCATTCAGCGCATTCGTCAAACCTATCATGGTCCCTATTGTGGGAGCCGCTAAAATGCTTCCCCAGGTTTGGGAACTCAACTCCTTATGGGCGTCTTCATTTTATTTTATACCCAGTTCCATTTAGAACTGACTGAGGTAAGCCGGTTTCTTAAATAGTAGGAAACGAACGTTTCTAATAGGCATTTAGATCATATACATGTGTATGTATTTATGTATGGACATTAGGGTGGACTAAAAAAAATCGATTTTAAATTTCTTGAAATTGCCTGATCTATCTTTTTGTAATTATATGTAATCATTTTCATAGAATCCCCAGCGCAAATAAAAAACTGCCTTGAGTACTTATGCAAATTAGAGGCTCATATGTGGTCAGTTTTCACCACTTTTTACTATGAACTCGATTTTCCGTGTACCAATCAAAATAAAAAAATACAGAAATCGATTTTTTTTGGTCCACCTTAATGTATATACATATATCTATGTATGTATGTGTGCGCGTGTACTATTTCTATATAAATTTATGAAATTTTGATAAAAACCCCAACATAGTGTGAAAAATCAAAATTACCAACAAATTGCATGCATACAAAATTCAGTTTCACTCACTGTAAAACCAAGGAGATTTCGAAAATTTTAAACATTGAGTAGGAAGCATATAAACTTTTTATTATAAAGGCATAAAATAAAATTTTCTTACAGAACAACGTAACCACATGTTGAGAAGTCGGTGCTAATTTTTTAAACTAGCTGATGGAGAAATCAACTAAAGCAGATGTCTGGGTGAAAGAGAGGCCGGGCTGGGAGCTCGTTCAGCAATGCATCTTCCCCGAAACCTTGGCCCAGGAGCGATATCTATACAGACATCAACAAAAGACACCGAAGAGGTTAAATAAAAATGAGAAAGGAAAAAATGAAAATAAGGGTTCGAACTAATAAAAAACACTGAAAGAAAAAAGGATCGAAAAAGCAAAAGATGTACCGAAATGAGGAAAGAAGTAAGAACGAAAGCAAAAATAAAATCTGAAGTAAGGGAACTTGAAAATGAATAGGTGAATGAGGTGAGCGAAATAGGTAGGCTAAGGAATATGTAAAGAAAAAACGATAAAATAAAAAACAGAAAAAAATTAAATTAAATATAGAACCAATAACAAAAAAAATTTTAAAAAGAATAGGAGATAACAGGAATAAAATTTGGGGGAAAAAATAGAAAAAGTAAAACGATGTTGAGAAAAATAACACAGTGCCACAAAACAAAAAAAATGGAATACACTTTTGAAGCGACCTATCAGAGATTGTTTATCTGGTCGAGTTAGAAACGAAACACCCTTCAAAAGATTTGTAACACCCCCAATATCTGGTTTTAAGTCAAAAAAACCTTTTTTTCAGAGTTTTCGTTGAAAAGAAAATCATTTAAAATCAAGCTTTCAACCAATTTCAAAATTCTTAACGGTTTTGGGGAGAGAATTGTTGATTCTTTTGAACTATGTACAGTGTTTTGTTCATTTGGGAAAGTTTATCACATGTTTTTCACGCGAGAAGTTGAATTTTTTTAATTTTTTCTCGGTTTATCCGGTTTTGACGTCATTTTTTTGCCACTAATTGATAATGAATGCAACTTATTGGGCATGTGTCATCGAAAGGCATTCATTACTTAATTATACCAGTTTTTATTTTTTGAAAATGACTTCAAGTTTTTACGTTATACAGCATAATCAAATATCTAACACTCCCATTTCCAGGGGAATCCCGTGTAAGTAAAAAAATGGGCTTACTGTTAGGACATCAATTATAATTTTAAACAACAAATAGTGTTTTTTAACGATGGTTTGATTCATAATTTATTGTTTCCATGAAATCCATTTTAGAGCCAAAACTTATTGGATTAGGCTGCATAACTTGAAAGCTTGAAGTCCTTTCCAAAAAATAAAAACTGGTATAATTAAGTAGTGAATGCCTCTCGATGACGCATCCCCAATACTGTTCATTCATTGTCAATTAGTGCCAAAAAATGGCGTCAAAACCGGAAAACCGGATGAAATTTAAAAAATTCCAACTTCTGGCTTGAAAAACATACCATACTCTTTTCAAATAAATAAAACACTGTATATAGTTCGAAACTGTCAACAATTCTCTACCCAAAACCGTTAAGAATTTTGAAATTGGATTTTTACTGAATTTTTTTTACGAAGAAACGGAAAAAACGGTTTTTGCCTTAAGACCAGATTTTGGGGGTGTTACAAACTTTTTAAAGGGCGTTTCGTGTATAACTCGACCAGATGAACAATCTCCACTAGGTCACTTCAAAAGTGTAAAATGGCTGTTGCACTGTGTAATTAATGGGCTGGAAGATGAAAATTGAGGAGACGAAAGGAAGGCAAGAAAAAATGTAAAATTGAACAGTATGAATCAAAACCAAAAGGTTAAAAGAATTTAGAAATATTGCATTAAAACGGTGGATGAAAGAAAATAAGAAAAAGGGGAGCAAAAAAAACACAAATAGATAAAGAAAAAAATGAGAACGTAAGATAATAGGTATTAATTGAATTAATCGCGAATAAGAAATTGAAGAATAAGGGAAAGGTTAAGTGAGAAAAATTAAAGGAAAAAACATAGTCAAATTTAAATAGAGTTTTATATAATTAAACTTGATTCTAAAATAAACACCATTTCATATCTGTTTAAGCGACATACATACATAAGCTACGGTTATTTCATTCGTTTTTTTTATTTGCATTGCATGCTATTGTAATTCGCATCAGCTTATAAAATATTTCGAAGATATAGTTTATGCTTTGGAAAGCCAAAGTGTGGTTTTTCCAAGCGAAAATTAGGAAGCCAATCGCGCCATGCCTCAGAGCCAACAGTGCTCGCCACCAATAAATACATACAGGGTGTCACAGGTGTCCCGCACCTTCCGTTCTCTAAAGAACAACAATTTTTACATTTAGGCAAACATGGTCGTCAGAACCTGAGCCAAATGAATAAATACAATTTGAGCAAAACGGTCACATAGCACCTGAGCCAAATAAATAAAATAAAAAATAATAATAACTTAAAAAACAACTCGCTTTCTCTAAAGCTTAGACAATATCTGTCATAGTCAACTTAAAATACATTTGTGACCCGGTGCGAGAAACAGCTGTTAAAGATAAACAATGCCATATGCTTACACAGAAATGACGAAATGGAGCAAAAAATTGTAATACACTTGGAAGCAAGGTAGGACTTTCTAGTTTTCACCACGTGAAAGAGCGTCTCAAAAACTATCGAAACCAGAAAAAAAGTGGAAAACTTTTGAGAGTAATCAGACGAAAAGAATTCCAAAGAATATTCTATGTTATTATAATAATGTCTTTTTTTTAATTGTTTACGATATGTGCACTTTGAGTCAAAAATATACATATGTATTCATATGTACTATACCTGTAGGAAAAATTTGTAATTCTATTGCATTCGGTACACATACTAGTAGTGAGAAATTTGATCTTTGCGAACAGCCAAATGTTCATGTTTCGAGCACCTTAGTACCTACTAAGGTTTAAGCAACGTACCCTGTAGTGAAATTGCAAAACCAGTCTCCAAAAAAGACAGTCGACGCTACACACTTGATATCTTCTTCTGTACCGGTGACATAATCGTTAGTTAAAAAGTATTTTGAAGTATCATGCCTCCATAACGCAGCTACCTTAAAACTGTTCAAACGGGAACTGGTTGTAAATGAGTGGTCAAGTTCTTCGTGGCGGTTGAAAGCTTTGGGTGTTAACTAGGACTCTCTCTGATGAACCCAACGAAACTAAAGAAAACCTAGTTACAGTGGAACTAGTCGCGATATGAGACTGTAGCTCAACTACTGAGCCATACATTTCATTCTATAGTTGTCAATTTCCCTACGGGGATATGCTAGTATGTGCCTAGGGTATTTCGAAAATTCACGCACACTAACCATTTTCAGGTTTATTTATATTAATGAGTAAAAGAAAATGAACAGTGAAAATCTCGTTTTCTTTTTGTGTGTAACGCTTTAAATTCGTGAGAAAATCTAATACATATTTGTATGTACGTTTGAATGCACATACATACATACGTACGTAGGCAGAAAAATAGAAAAATATACAAAATGTATATAGAAGATACGTAATGTGTGATTAATAAGAGTACGTTGTGATCTATTTTTGAAAATTTCTTCTCAGCATTTTCGAAACATATTGTATTGTATTTTTAAAATTAGTGTGTGATAAGTAACAGAAGAATTGTGAGGTGCAAATATTATTTAGGCAAGTAAGTTCAGGTCAAGTAAAAGTTTTTGCTTTGATTAATGTAAAACAAAAACAACACAAAAACCTATCGAAAACGATACTTTGTAGTATGTAAGTGAGAATGAGAAAAGTTTTGCAAAAAATTTTGAAAGTGCTTTTAAAGTGAACTATTTAAATTTTGCTATTTGATTTTGAAGTCATTCAACTTGAGAGCGTTTACCTGTGCTATCACCATTATATAAGAGTGTTGAGGATATTTTGAATTTTAAAGTACAAAAAAAAAAAAAAAAACCTATATGTATGTACATTAAAAAGGCGTTAACATAAAGTAATTAAATATTTAGTTAAGAATATTAAATTTGTGGTGAATTTTTTTGAATTAAAAACTAAAAAAAAAAAGTTTATTACGAAATATTTTGGAATTAGAGTATCGTGTTGTGGCTTTTTTTGAAATGAATTTAAGAGCGTACATTTTCAATAGGCAAGAAATTATTAGATGCATCAGGATTTAAAAAAAAAAAATTTTTTGTTGCTTAATGTAGCAAAGAAAAAAAACTCGAAATATTTGGTTTTAGTTTTTTTAAGAATTAAAAATATTTTTCCCAATGAACTGAATACATTTTTTTTTCACGCAGTTTTTTTTTAATAAATTCCACCTAGTGAGTGTCTGAAAGTTGCAATGGAGGCTATATGCTATATTGGGCCGATCTTGTTGGTTCCGAAAAATAATTAATATATATAATAAAATGGCGAACACATTTTCAAATTTTTGTCAAATATCTCTAAAACTGAAGGGCTGGTATGCGAGCCAAACAGAAAGACCGACGGACGCACAGAGGACTCAACTCATCGGCACTGATTATAACGCTTCCGGATACTTATGTAGGTTTCCATCTCTTCTTCCTATCAAATTTACAAACATCGGACGAAAGATATTTTTTCATTTCATATTCTTAAAAAAAATATAATATATATTTTAGTATTGAAAATATTTCAATTTATTTTTCCAAAATTGCACTTATAACATTTTCATAAAAATATTTTTGATTTTTTTGTACGTACTTCGCACGTCATTTAAATAAATATCGCAAAAATTTTTTTTAAATACTTAAATATCAATTGGCACATAGATACATATGTATGTATGTATGTACATATGTATGCACCGATTTCCCAGTGTTGAAACAATTCAATTTATTCCGGTTCTTTGCTCCGAAAATAACACGTCAAAGGTGTGAAGAACTTATACTAGTATGTACGCAAGAACTTGGTCGGGCCAAAAGCACTCAAACTAAGTATTATTAAAATTTTGTATCTGAAATAGGCATATACATACCATTTCTAAGCTGTTGGGCTATGACTTTGAGCAGAGTCCTACAATGATGGCAGAGAAAGGTTCATCAATTAAAGAAGCACAAGAAAGTATGAAGGCCGGCCAGAGGACACTTGGAAAAGCCTACACATCACGTTGTTGTTGTATTAAAGATAGTTTGCTTTGCCCTATCGGCATATTGCTTACCTTGTCTTGTCATCAATCTCTGCTAAGTGAAGCTCGAGGAAACTGGCAAATAGAAATAATAATAGCCTCCACAGATCACCATCTCCAACAACAACAACACCCGGAAATAATTTTAAATTTAATTTACTTGTGAGTTGTGAGCTTTACGACCCACTGTGCGATTAAACAAAATACTTTGCATTCTATTTTACTTTCGTGCTCATCCACTGCAGTTACCTGAAATGCCAAAAAAATACTTCTTTGTTTTTGTATTTCATTCAGCGTTCCAATTTGAAATTACAATTAAAAGGTAGCGGCGTGTGGGTGTTAATATTTATTTGAAAAACAAATATGTATTCAGCCTGTAACAGAACTTACGGCACAACTAAGTATAACAGTATGGTGGGGTAAACATATTTCGGCATATCTGCAGTCGTTCGCATTCCTATACTCGTACACACATTTATCTAGCACATATTTTTGTGACCTCATAGACATGTTAATTAAAACACGAAAAATAGCAGATAAAAATAATTAATTTTGTTTTTGCTTAAAATATCTTCACATATAAATAAATATTGTAACACACCGATTTTTTCATATTATCGATATCAAAGAAAACTGAATAGTTTAGATCTTTATTAGAGTAATAGAGATTTCAAAATGTTTATACTGCGGCAAGAAATCGTAAGCAATTTTCACCGCTGTTTTTTTGTAGACGTCAAAATTAAATTTTAGAACCCAGGAATTTTTCCGCAGAATACAGTGGTGGCAATAAAAATAAGCTGTGCTGTAATAAGCATACATATGTATGTCTGATCATAAGAGATATTAGCTGTGTTTGGTGAAAAAGTTGGGAAGAATTGTTCAGCAAGAAAAAATAGAGAATAAAGTGTCTTTCTCTCTCAAAGAGTAAAACTTGCTAAGTTTTCACCGAACAGGAATTAGTAAGCATTTGCAACAGCTGTTTGTGTTGAAATGCAGACTGCTAGTTGTACAGGCAATGATCCCACTGCGCCAGCACTAACACATTTCCTTCTATCGGAGACCTCAACTAATTGTTTTAATCAACCAAATAAAATTATTAGTCACATTTTCTTACCTAATTTTTCATTAAATCACTAATTTTAGTGTCTTTGAAATTTTTAAATGTTAGTTTATTTGAGAAAAAATGCAATCAGCTGATGAAAATCAGAGAATGAGGTTTTTACCACTCGAAACGCAAAAAGTAAAAACTTTTTACCGCATAGAAATCACTAAAAACTTGCAACCAAACAGCTGTTGCTTATTTGATTGGTTAACAGTTATGTACAATTTTAAATTTGTTTTTGTTGCTGCTTTCTTATGCCACGATCAGCTGTTTTCACCTGCAAGTTTTACCGAGTGAAACTCCCTCAGCAGAAACTTGCAACTCTCTCTCTCTCTTAATGGAAATATCCCAATAAAATGTCATAATGTGTTCTCTCCCTCCAAATTTTGTATTTCACCGAACACTTTCCAGTAAATATTTTATAAAACTTTTAATTAATTATTTATGCATTGAAGCAGCGTTTGAGACAATTGGAATATTTTTTGTTGCTGTGCTTTTTGCAATTTGTCAAAAGTATAACATGTAGTAATTTTCTACTGTCGTTAAAGTTTGTAAAAAGGGTTGAAAATTAATTTCGAAAACGGCTTACCGTTTTGCATTAAAATTTGTATAACATTCTGAGAATTTCTACTTAGGTGTTGCCACTAAGACTACTTTTGGCGTTGCCACAAATTTAATTTTTTTTAATGAAATATGTACATACATATGTATGTTAGTATGAGTATCAAACAAAATTCATTTAATGCCGTACTGAAAAACATCGTTTTATAGTTGCTACCAGTGCTGCCACAGCAATAAAAGAGAAGTAACCAAAAATTAAAAAATAAATTACCAAAAAACTACCATTTTAGAAAAACTAGTAAAACAGATTTTTTGCGTAAAACAAATAATATAAGAATATCGTGAAACGAAAAATGAACAGAGCTATACGTTTTCTTATAGATTTCTCAAAAAAAAAAATGTCTGTCCTGACTTAAGCTACTTTTTGCGAAATGCCATAATTCCAACATTCCTTACGTTACACTAAATTGAAGTCAAGACATCGAAAAATTACCAAAAACGTTTTAGAGTGAAAAAAATTACCAATTTAAAAAAAAAAAAACCAAGCGGCAACACTGGCTGCAACCTAAACCTTCCATACATTTTTTTCTCGTTTTTTGGTACATTCTAAGCTCTCCACTTAGGTGAGTTTTTAGCTATTTAGCACCTGTCTAAAATAATAAAAATATATATATTTTTTAAATAAGTTTTAGAACTTGATATGCGATATTGCAGTTTTTATAGGTGCTATTTTTCCACCCGACACTGTATACGCAATTATTTATGTACTTCAATAAATAATGAGTATACTTTTGTAAGTATATTTATTTATTAGTCTGCCGTATGTTATATAAATTTTATTTAAAACATTTATATAGTAAGCGTTAACAATAAATAATATGATATGCATGAGCTACATACATACGTATATGTATGTATATACATACAGATGTATGTACATACATATACATATATAATTTCGTAGCTTCTTAGCGTGTATAGATGTATATTAAGTATAATAAGTTGGCGAAGACAACATTGTTCACCCATAATTGAATAATGCAAAAATGTGTACAATTATTATGCAAAGAATGTACTGTAGATGTGTTAACAGACATGCATACATACGTATAAGGGTGTGGCGAAAAACTAGACTTTTGGTCAGCTGTAGAAAATGTTAAATCTTTGTAAAATTTCCTTTCAATAGGATATTTCAATTTTATCACACCTCTCAGGCAACCCTGTTAAAATTTGTTGTTATTGGAGAGCTTGAAATGTATAATTTTACCCAAAAAGTTCATCTAATTGGGTGAAGTAGCTTTTGTAATGATAGCGGATATTTCAATAAATAAATACATATAATGGGATTAGGTGGCAACCCTAGGTAGTAACCTTACCTAGAAATATTTTTACAATGTTGCCGTGTGAGGGTGTTCACCTAGGTACAAATTTGTAAAATAACTGTATTCTTGCAAAAGGTGTAACTAAAGTGCGAATGACGTAAAACTCTCTCGAAACAACAAATGTAAAGAGTACCCGCCGAACAGGAGGCAGTAAAAACGTGCATCAAAAACAGCTGTTGACATTGGTTAAGAGTTCAAATTTTTAAATTGTTGTTGCTTTCCCTAGTCACGATCAGCTGTCCCCCTAGCAAAAACTTGCAACTCTCTCCTTCTCTTAAATTTCGAAATAGTGTGCATCTACAAATATAGCAAATATCTCTTTTAAATTATGTATAAAACAATTCTCTGGGTCTTTACATTTTACAAGGACCCACCTCTCCGTAAGTATTTCGTAGTGCAAATGCATCTCAGATTCCTGCAGACCAGTTTTTTCTGCTTCTTTGACATTGTTATGAGTGTGAGCATATCATCCCACCCTAATGCTCGCGTGGGTTTTTGAGCTTTTTTTTTTTTGAAAATTGAGATGTTTTTAAAATACAACAAACAATCATTTCTATTTTTAAGCCCTTTTTCATAAACGACAATAAAATCAAACAAAATTCGTTTTTGACTAAATGCAAACGTACATTCTTAACATAAATACTTGTACTAAATAAGAGTGCCAAGTGCGTTTAAGCATAGTGAATATGTTTATGAAGTGTGTGTGGTATATACAAATATACGGACTTAACCACGTAGGAAGTATAACAAAAAAATGCATTGAGGACTAGTCGCATAGGAGCGTGTAAGGGGAGTACGTGTATACATACATATACATATACATATAACACAGTGCTACAGTGATTTTTTTACTTTTAAAGCAACCTAGTTTTCTAGTTCAGTAATACACGAAACCACGTTCAAAAAATTCCTAACACCCCCAAAGTCTTTTTTTCGGGTTAAAAAAATTCTTTAAAAACACATTCTCAATCGATTTCAAAATTTGGAAATATAAATAGTGTTTTCTTCATTTAAATAGGGTATGACTTGTTTTTACGAGAAAAGTGAAATTTTTTGCCCAGTTTTCCCCTTTTTTCCGATTTTGGCGTAAGTTTTGAACCGACGGGCATTCCCTACTTAAGAATGCCAATTTTTATTTTTTGAAAAGGACATCAAGTTTTCACGTTATGGAGCATAATTCAAAATCTCACATACCCATTTCCAGGGGCACCCCGCGTAAGTAAAAAAAATGTGCTCACTGTAAGGAAATCAATTATAATTTTAAAAAACAAACAGTAATTTTCTTGCAATCCTTTTTTTTTTGACACGAGATACATTTTAAGCCATTTTAGAGCCAGCATTTTTTGGTTTATGCTGCATAACTTGAAATCTTGTGGCCCTTTCCAAAAAATAAAAATTGTCATATTTAAGTAGTGATTGCCTGTCGATAATATACATATGTCAAAAAATTTCATTCATTGGGAATTAGTGCCAAAAAAAGACTTCAAAATAGGCAAAGTGAAATTTTTTTTTAAAAAATTCAACTTTTCGCGCGAAAAACATGTCATTCTCTTTTCAAATTAACGGAACACTATACATGTGTACATACATATATATTTCTAAGGGTCATCATTTCTCTAACCAAAACTGTTGAGAATTTTGAAATCGAAAATTTGTTTTTAATGAATTTTTTAACCCGAAAAAACTGAAAATGGTTTTTTGACCCTAAAAAGAGATTTTGGGGGTGTTAGGAATTTTCGGAACGGTGTTTTATGTATAATTCCACCATATAAACAATCTCTACTAGATCGCTTTAAAAGTAAATTCACTTCTTTTTTTTTGGGTGCAACGTGTAATTTTCACTCTGGCGCTGTTTCAAATGAAATAAAAGGATCATAATTTTTTTTGTTGGACAATGACACCGATCATCCTTATTACTGCTTAACGTATCAGACTGGCTCGTTTACAGCAAATTCACTATGGCCCAAACTATTGAAACTGCATCTTTTGTAGAACTTCCATTGGAAAATATATATGAAAACTCTCCACATGAAGCTACGTTATTTTATCAAATTTAATTTTTATTTTAATTTTTATTTTATCATCTTGCAGAATGTCCAGTTATCGCCCAAGAAGAACTCGTATTTATGGGGCCAATTATGATATCGGCGAAAGCTCATACAAAAAAGTACTGGAAGATTTAGATAATAAAAGAGGAATTGGCAGGTAAATACACATGTACAGCTGTCTGTCGTAAGAGACGTCTAAATTTTGTATTTTTCTCTTTCTCTCTATTAGGACCATAGACTCTCATATTTCACTGGGCCGTGAAACTAGCTTACCACCAAAAGTAACATTTTCACAAGATGAGGACGATTTTGATCGTGAAAAGTATAGAGCTTCACTAAGGGCCAAGCTGCAAATGGATGATGAAGGTATCAAAAAAAAAAAAAATATAACACAAAAAGTATATACGAACATATTTAGTAATTAATTTAAAAATTCCCACCCAATTTAGATTCCGATGTTTTTGGTTCGACATTAAGAAAAGCAAAATTAAGAAACAAATTTCTGGAGGAAGAAGGTATGAAGTAGAAGATTTTTTATTCATTGCTATAATAGATAAAATATTTTCAAACCGTTAAAAAAAATTGTTAATTGAAGCAAGCATAAAAAAGTAAAAGCGCTTATATCTATTAAACTGTTCTGGCTTTCACGAGCTCATACATATCTCTCGGTTAAATCAAATCAATTTAAGCAAATATAAACCTTTTTTTGGATTTTGGAGCATTGAAAAATGACCATGAATATTACATACATTCTGAAAATATGTAGATTATATACATATTTATATGTATTTGTAAGTTTTGTGAGCTCAAGACCAGTAAACAATAATAATTAGTTAATTATTATTTTCGATTTGACGTCACAGGGCATCATAGCTTAGTTGTTAGAGCAATCTAACAGCGGCTTTGGTGCAGACACTGGTTCGTATCCCAGTGTCCGAAAAGGGATCTGATGATAAGTTTGGACACTTTGAAACATGTAATCCTATCCATCGCTGGGATTTACTTTGTAATTTTTCTCTAATATCAATTTTTCCTTAAAAATCGAAAATAATTAACTAATTATGATTGTTAACTGGTCTTGAGCTCACAAAACTCACAAATATGTAAAAATGAACAGACCGTAAAAACCAACGACAACGAAGTTTAGGACCCTTTACTCAATCACCCCTATTGCGAGTGTCGATTTGCAATAGAATAGAAATTTTTCGATCGAGTCGATCGTATTTTATTTTGGCACTGTGTAACTTAATCGATCAAAAACTGCACATTTTTAATGTATTTTAAACTTTTTGCCAATAATTTACTTTTTATTCATTTTATTAGCACTTTTCAAATCAATGGACACGCGAACGACCGCAAAAATGCGGTAGAAAGATGATCGATTTTCACAGTCACTCGTTGATCGATCGGGTCGACACCCGCAATTGCTCGATGATCGCTAACCGCTTAGTAGTCGATTATCTATTCGTGTTCGACACTCGCAATAGGGGTGAAAGTCTGATTAACCGCTTAATCAGAGGTTGGCCCAAAAGTCGTTTACTCAATGTCTAATTATCGACAATGCGCTGATTATCTTCTGGGAAAAGTTATCAAAAAATGAACCCCTGATTATGTGCTGTTCGCAACAAAAAATGACAGTTAACTTTATCATGATAACTTAATAAAAATTTTGTGCAATCGAATATGTCATTCTAAGCACACGCATAATGAGGTTATCATAGGAAAAAGTTTATCATAACCAGACATTGAGTAAACGGGCCTTAATGTTATCAACCAAGTTTCGTTTACGTTAATTTACGAAATGAAATTTCATAAGTCGCTTACTGCTTACGAACAAAAAAAAAACGGCCACATTTAACTTGTTTACGTGTATATTTAAAAAAAAAAACAATTCAAAACTTCTAAACACATTAAAAAAAAAAATTCTTTCTAGATGAAGATATTTTGGGTAGCGCCTTCAAACCATCGAGATTCAGAGGTTTAGATGAGTCTGCTGCTGAATCATCGTCTTCATTGAAGTCCTCATTGAAATACAGAGCTTCGGCAGAGCCATTTGAATCGTCTTTCAAATCGTTAAAACTGAATGGTGCAGATGAGTCAGCATTCGGTGAGAGTATAAAGCAAAGAGCTTTAAAAGGGAGATCAATCTTGGATGATATTGATAATCAGGTAGGATAATCAGTAATTTAACAAATCTTAGGAGCTTGACCCTAGTAGCTTGAAGCATAATATCCCATTTATCATTTCTCATTCCAACATTTTTTAATTTAAAGTTCGACTCCTGGGCCTAAAGAACCTTCTTCCGTATCCAAATTTATGCATGATATTTCCCACTGGATGACTCCAATTTATTCTCATACACACTATTTTTTTCATTGTTAAAATATAACGAGATGTGAATAAAAAACAAACATAAAATACTATATTTTTTTAAAGCTTGTAATGATTGCATATTGTTTGCTATTATATTTTATTCACTTTAGGATTCTAGCGCCTTTTCTTCCAGACGTATTAAAATAAGAAGTGAAAATGTCATAATGGGTGATAGCAGTACCACAACTGAAGCTTCGTCACGCATGAAAGCTTCCAAAGCACGTCTAGCCGATTTAGAAACAGAAATGTCGTCGATACATGATAAGCAAAGTGAAAGGGAAAAACGTAAACATAATTTAAGAAAATTATTGCATGATAGTGAATCGGACGCTTTTCAATCGTTAGAAATGTAAATGTTGTGATGTTACGTAATACTTGGGGAAAAAAAGAAAGAAAATGAATTGTGGAATACCTATAAAGTGTTTAAGTAAATGTTAAAAAATATATACATACATATTTATAACCAATAAATAAATTGTTTTTATGTTAATATTAAAAATCGGTGTTTTAAAAGGGACACGTCTTATTGGTAGTGAATGCACCTCAATCACCTACATGGAAATATTGGACAATCCCAAAAAATCATTGTGAAAAATATATATGGGCAAGTCTCAGATAAGGTCCCCCTACAACAAAAATTTAAATTTACAAATAAGAGCTTTTTACTAAAATTATTTAGAAATCTAACACAATAAGTAATATAGTCTATAGTAATTACAGCTAGATTATGTGGTTTTTATGAAGCTGGTGACGGCATGCTGAGTGATAAGGAGAAAAATGATAAAAATACGAAAAAGCTGATGTGCAACTGATTAGTTCTTGAAAGCAGTAATACTGGAAGCCTGAAACATAAGTTGCAAACAAAATGCTTCCAAACGAAGCAATAAATATTATATTAGATGATTTTGACAGTTAATATGTTCTTGTGTTGGAATTACTATATGCAATCTTTATTACAAAAGTGGTGGAAAAATTTGTCGCGTCCGTTACGTCGCGTCCGTTACAGGACTTTCGCTTATTATCCGATGTTCTGAAAACATATTTCAGATTTCGTAAATCTTCGAAGAAAGGGTCTTCTTTGACCTTTAATCTCTCATTTAAGGAATAAAAATGTTCCTCTAAACTTCGCTAAGTTTTACGTACTTTCACAAGCATTAAAAAATTACTTCCATTTCTTGTCGCGTCCGAACAGCATTATATATGGATATAAATAAGTTGTTAAATGTTAAAGGTCCAAAAAATGTTTATGGAATGAAGCATTGTGGTTGTGCCTTGAAAACATTATGATATCCCCTAATTCTGCTGCTTATGATTCATTTTATCCAGGGTTAAATGCATACGAATGTCGCGTCCGTTACACAGGACTTACCCATATGTATGTATGTATCTCACAACAAAGGCATAAAGTAATTAGCACAGCACTTAATAATGCTACTAAGCAGTGGCGTATACAGGATTGTGGGAAGTTTCGATGCAGCTTTTATCCGCCGTTCCTGAAAAATATGGTTTTTTGGATTCCTAAGGGGAGTTTGAATCTGATCACCCTCCGTACATTTCAATGAGATAGTTTTTTGTTTGTAAATAATATCTGTTTTATTTATTGGAAGCAAATTTTCAGAGCACACTTCAATTTGTTGTGTTCAATCACATGTCTATAATGTATCTATGCTAAAGCTTACGTTTTAAATGCGTACGTAAAAGTTGTTGTGCATTATTTTTAACTAGAATTTTTAATAAACTCATCATACGATGGTTTATAGTTTTTTTGTTTAATCTCATCATAAAAAGTGATATGATAAATTAGGTTTGTTTGAAAGCATACTTTTGTGCGCAATTTCTTGCTCGCTGTAATTCGTACCAAGCTAATTGAAATTAACTATTCATCGATTTCAAATCTAATGAAAGTCACCTTAAAGGTATTTTGTATGCCACTAACATTACAATTCTTTCAATACGCTTCTGAAACTATCTAAAACGATGTGTGCATGCTTTTCTTGGAATATTAGTGCCGGTCGAAAGCGAATGGATAAATCACCACAGCCACCAGTTTGTATGCCTTTCAATTTAAGGCGCCCTACTATATTATCACGTGCCTTGCCGTTTTGGCAATTGATAGCCAAAAAAGTGCCACGCCCTCTAGTTGAATTTACCAAATGTGAATACTCTTTTTCCAATGCCAGCAGACCATCCTTCAATACTTTACCAGCACTTATTACATTTTTCAACAAATTCTCGTCTTGTATAACATTGATGATTTCATCTAAAAGCAACAATTTGCCTGGTTCACCCATCCATGTGTTAAAGACACGATAGCCTTGCTTTGGTTTGAAATCTTCTTTGTGGAAGTAGCCACCTGATTGTAACTTTTTGCTAAATGTAACCACATCAGGTGGGCCATCTAAGTTGAAGTGCTCGTGACACCACATTTTACCAGTCGAACCACCACCCGTTTGCACTTCATCAATCAACAATGCAACACCACGACGTTTGCCAATCTTTTGTAGTGCTTGAAAGAATTCAGGCGAAGCTTCATTATCACCACCTTCACTTTGTATGGGTTCAACGACAATTCCCGCTACCGGTATACCCTTGTTATTGTATTTTTCTATAAGCTCTTCAACTTCGGCCAAGCAACGTTGGTCTTCGGACTTATTGTGCCTTTCATTTTCAGCGAGTGGATATTGATATCTCGGGAACGAAGCAATTGGCCAATCGAATGATGGTACATCGATTTTGTGTATATATTTGGAATGTGTTGTTGAGAGTGCGCCCAAAGTGCGTCCATGGAATGCACCATGAAATGATAAAATACTTAGTTTAGGGGCTCCCGGTGGTTGATTGATCATGCATGATTGTAGTTCGGTCTCGTTGAAATCAACATTTTCACCACGCTGATTGCGTTGATACCTGATTGAGATGGTGAATGATTTAATAGATGCGGTGCTTATGACTTCGAAAAAATTCTTACCAAATGAAAATGTTTTTAAATGCGTTCTCAATTGAACAAGATCCACACATCATTGTTGTCAAATTGTTAAGGCCTTTTGGTGCAATTTTCTTCAGAATTGAATTCAAATTATCCGGCCATTCTTTACCAGGAAACACACCCAAGGCAGGACGGTTAATTAGTGCTGCAAATAGAAATTAATGCATTTTTTATATTAGATTACTAAGACAAACGTTATTTGTACCAAAGTATGCTATCTAGTTACTGTTACAGTTAGGTATAAAAACTATAATGATCGATAACAAAAAAAAATCAATATAATTTTGTAAGGTAGAAAGCAAATATAAAATAGGTCGCACGCCGTACTTTTCTGACTAAAACTAGAAAAACTGTCAAAAGCTTAAAATTCACTGAGAGCGAGAGCGAGTGAGAAACACTAAAAAATACGGGATTGATTTCTAGAAGAAACTGTATGTAACTGATGTCATATTTATTAGGTTATGTACAAATGTCGGGAAATCGATAAATACGACTCTCAGCTTGAAATACCATCAAAATTAAAAGTGGTTAAACTATTTCTGGTAAATTCTTCCCCAGACACCCAAGGCAAGCGGTAAGTAACCCTTTTAAAAATGAAATTTTAGATATTTTGTTTCCAAATGTTTGTCAAATGCACAACAGCTGATCGGTTGACAGATTTACTAGAAGTAGTCAGCAAAAAGGAAAACGCTGTTTACTTAAGCTTGCAACTTTTGACAACTTCGTAAAAAATATAAAACAATCAACGTGATTTAAATATCAGTACTAATCAGAAATTCAATACTAATTTGCATTTCTTTATAGGAATCTAATGAATTCACAACACCTATTGGTTTTGTCTTAGTAAACGGCTCAGAAGCTTCAAAAACACCATATGCCAACTCGATCAAATTAATTTTTAATAAATTGTCAAAAGAGCACTGGAAAAAAACCATGAACAAACACGAGCCAAAAACATATTGCAAGTTTGTCCGCTCTCTACTCTCACAGTGTAAACACACTATTAGACTACTTCTTCATTATCAAATGGAAAGAAATTTGATAAGGGCAACTGTTCACGTTTTTATTAGTTTTTTATACAAACTGTCTGTATCTAAACAACTAAAAAGATAATATTGAGTTGAACGTGTTTGATAAATAGCAATGCTTTTCTGAAAGTCTACAATAGCTTTGTTCGGGTACGAAAATTACAAAAAGTGTGAATAAAATGAGAAAGACGCTAAATTCTCTCGAAACGCAAAAAGTAAAAAGGTTCAAGCGAACACAAGTCACTAAAAACTTGCAGCAAAAGCAGCTGTTGCCATTTTGATTGGTTAAAATTTTTTAAATTTTTGTTGTTGCTTTCCCTTGTCACGATCAGCTGTTTTTCACTTAAAATTTTTACGAAGTGAAAGCGAATACTTGCTCAGTTAAAATTTTATTAAACTTTTTTAAAATTTTAATGTACGCGAACAAAGCTTATATCATGCTCAACGGAAAAAAACTGAGGCCACGTTTCTAGACTGCTGTCAGGTGTTAAGCTTTGATAAACATTTTCCACTTTCAACAATCGTACAAATGTGACTTACTTTTTAAATTTTTGTCATTTTGGAAGACGTTCAATAGGCGCGGGTGATTATAGCCCAATGGTACTGATGAAATTTGTGTGTAGACGTCAAGTAAGACATTTCCATCGACATCGACTAGGTAATTTCCAATTGACTTTTCATAGTCGGCAAAAAGTTGAACTGGTTCAGAGTTCTGTAAGTAGATCATAAGTATATTATTAATATCTAGCATGTAAAAAGGTGGCAATTGCAGGTTTTTAACCCCAAGATTAGGACAACAGTCAATAAATGATCTTATGCTAGGTATTTTTTTTTTTTTAATTTCGATATGGGAAATAGTGGCTTCGTCGTCAGCTACTAATTCATTCCTTCGTAAGAAAGTAACCTGTTTAACAAAATTTAATTTAATATTTAACTTTTACCAAAATCGTATGTTACGCACTTAGAAATTGTTATTATTTGCAGTGTACCCTTTACCATAAATAAGCCTTTTTTATGTATGTAAAAGTTAGTAAGATTGGCGAAAAGTTAGTAAGATTGGTGCTGAGTTAAATAAAAATTGCAATTATTGTTCGCCACAGTAAAACTTTTCCATGGAACCTAGTTTTATGACATACAAACAATTTAAATTTTTGGAAAAGTAACCGCAACCCAGATATAATAATATTTTTTTTATTTTGTTTTGGTCTACTTTATATTTTCTGACCCAACTGACGGTACGAGGAAATCCGGAGCCCTTTTTTACCACCTTTATATTAACTCTTTCTGGGACGCTGGTATGAAAACTATACCACTTATTTAAATAATTTACCTACATATATTTATATAAAATAAATTTTTTTTAATTTTTAAGAATTTCTTGTAGTGCGCCGGAAAGTGTTAAGTCACTTTCTTGTTTATCCGCTCATTCTCATACGATTTTTCGGAATTTTGCAAAGTTTTTTTTAAGATACTTCACGTTGAGCTAGATCCTTGAAACTTGTTCGTACTAGAGGTATACTTTTCTTACTAAAATATCGAAAAATTGTGAAAAGTAAAAGTTCGTTACGATTACTTTCACAAAATTTCCCAGCTGATTCGCGCTGGGAAAGACATTTTAACGAGTATGAGAATGTTATCTTTGATGAGAATGTTTAGAAAATATTCCGCTAATTTTTTACATTGGAAGCTCTTTGTAAAAATGTAAACTTACATTGTTGTACTTGTCATAGGTTACTTTACCTTTATTAAACTAAATTACTTAATGAACCACCATCACTTCACAACTGCAAACATTCTTGCAAATATTAAAGGTGCCCGGTAGCAGCATTTGCATACATACATACATACGTGACTACATACATACATACATAAATCACTGTTTAAAATGTAAATTAATATTAGTTACAGTGCACTTGAGGCAATTACGCCAATTTTTTTTGTAAACGAAAACAATTTTTCTCACTTACTTGAATTGCGCTTAATTTACTCTTCAATTCCAATGACTTAGGACCAGGTATATTTTGTGTTTTGACAGCTGGCGCCGCTGGTTCCGCTATGGTAGCATAATTTCTAGGATATGCCAAGCCTAAAGGATAGCGCGTGAACAAAAGGACATAACAAGTTTAGTGAAAAAGAGAACAATTAGAATCGAACGATAGTCAAACGATATGTGCTATAAATGAATTTAATCGATTTTGTCGTCTTTTTTGTTTTTTTTTTTTTTGGAAGTTTACACTTGTTTTTACCTTTTAAAATAGAATACTGCCTGGAAATTACCGTTGCTTGCAGGAAACGCATATTTGTTTATTAATCAAATGAACACTTTGTATTTATGTTGTAATAAAAACAATATTTAAATTATTACATGTGCACATGTATGTACAAATGTGTATGTTTTTAGTTATTGTTGTGTCAATAATTTTTTTGTATTCGTATTAACCGTTGCTAATGTAGCACTTTCCGTATGAACGTTAAAATTTACTATGAAAGTGGAGAGCAGCATCCAAGGCAATTGGTCTTCTACTACTATAGTACGTACTGTCGGTTTTTCGGCTTGCCTTCACTCGATTGTGCGCACAAATGTCGAGCGCGGTAATTTTGTACTCCCTAAAAGTGGTTAGCAACATACATACTCGTACATAAATTATACGATATGAGGGTAAACGAACAATGCCCTGCAATAAGAGCGATTAGTCTGTGATGAATCCGGAATGAGTCGCATAGGCGCATACGACCAATGCGATTTTTGATATCTTTATATGGGTTAAAGTAATCCCTTTTGTTTGAATATGTCCTATGCTGAGACTGGTTCCTTTAATGCGCAAAAGAGTAGTGTCGGAAAGATTTTAACTTAACCGAACTATGCCTATAACACAATAGTGAGACCAATTGCAGCCCACTGTAGACGAAACGTATGGGTCCCGGTTCACTCTGTTTGGAGATTAGTCGCATGATTTTTTGCGGGGTTATTTTTGTTATACAAATCTTAAATAAACTCACGTACGTAGGTATGTATGTATGTAGCTTGAGCGGTAAGGGCGTATAGTACCCAAATAACTTTTATAGTCGCCGCACAGTGAGACAGCGCTACCCTTGATCAGCATTGCACGAACTTTACATCAGTCGCAGTAGATTTAGGGAATTTTTTAGTTGAAAAAAAAAAGAAAAAAAAAGGAAGTTCTTTTGCGTTCTTATCAAAATTGACTTCCCTTTTTTTCAAAACTTCTTAATTAGTATCTGACGATAACAGCCGCTGACGAGTTGGCTCTTAGAGTATTCGACAAAAAGGTTCTTCGAAGGATTTATGAGCCTTTACGCAATGCAGGCGGTGTTTCCCGAATAAGATTTATTTATGACTTGTATGAGCTCTACACAACCATCGACATAGTCATAAGTCGATAATGGTGCTTAAACCGAGCCCACTGTGCGTGGGCGATGCCGGAACAAATACATACCGTTAACGTGTATTGGCCCAGATAACCCTAAAAGTTATGAAGCGGAAATTTTTCAGTTTTTTGCTTTCAAATTTCTTAAAATATATATAAAAACGTGTTTTATTAAAATTCACTATAAAATATTTAAAAATAATTAATTTAAGTTTCAGAATAACAACGCATTCCGGTTATTTGTTAACGTCCGCGCGTGTGCGTTGTAATGCATAAACTTGCCATCCTAAATATATTACATTAGGGTTATCTGGGTTAGTTCTCCTTGCTGAGCGAAAAGCCCATGATCCTAGAATACAGGTCGTGTTATTAGATCAGCTGATTTTGACATTAAGCTCACAAATTTAAAAAAAATATACATGTACAGTTTATACAGTACATATGGATGTATGTATGTAGGTATGTATATTTCATAATGATTCCACCTTACTAATTCCAGTATGGAACAACCTATTCGTTTGAAAATTAAATAGTTATCAACAAAAATTAACTTTTTAACTTAAGAGCTGGAAATCCTTTGAGCATGCACAAACGAAGAAACCATACACAAGGAACCGGGTTCTATAAACGGTATCAAAGGATCCGTTAATTACAGGGAACCAGAAAAAAACATCCTTGCGCTAGACTGTGTATGTACAAACCAACCCAACTAGGTAGGTATTCAAATAAAAATTAACATTAAAATTTTTTTAAGAATCTACAACAACGAGTTCCCCAAAAATCATCAATATGAACACTCCATGATGAACATGTCAATCATAGCTCACCGGCGACATCTGTTAGTAAAAATTTCTTATGTCAGAAGGTAGTGTGTCCTTGCTAAAGATAAGAAATAAGCAAAATTATCTTGCTCACAAATTGAACTCGACATCTACAAAGAGCCAAAGAGCATAGATTACCCTACTAGACCGTCCTAACCACACTCACTAATACATGCAAGCGAAATTTGTAAATTACTAACACACACAAAGCCTTCTTTCAAACTTTGCTTTTTCTTTGTGTTTCTTCTTCTTTGAAAGTATGAGCAAAATGCAACTGCGTCTTTAAAAAATGTAAAAAATATTAAAAAAATAGTTTAGCAGTGAAATTACAACTAAAACGCCTCAATAAGGAAAGTATATAGTGCTTATAATTGTTATTTATGAAGTTAAGTACTGTTTTGAATATTTATGCACCAAATTTTTATACTTTCAGAGGGACGAGCAAATCCAAGAACCTTTAGGCAAATATAATAAAATCATACTTTTTCAAACATTTAGTGATAGAAATATGTATTTGAAGAATTAATTTATTATTGTGAACGTGAAAATTGAACAATTTCGACTTATATTAAACAATAAAAAGCAAATCTATTAATACAAACAATTGTCTTTTCATAGTTAGCTATATATAAAGTTTGCATCATTCATAACCATTAGCGCTGGCTTGCGTTTGCATTATACCTGACTGTTAGCGCTAACCAAACTTTTCATTATTGATAACATGAGTGAAGAGTGCAGATTTATGTGGTTTTACATGCGCTAGAATGGGATGCGGTATACGTATGTGTGCAAAAAACAGCAAAGACACGGTTAGATTTGGCACACTGCTCTGCAGAAACTAATTGAGAAATATATGTAAAAATAACGCAAACACAAGTTAGGCCGAGAGGTTATCTGACGAGTCAGATAACCTACAGCTGTCTAGTAGGGTAATAAGAGGGAGCAGTTGCCACTCAATTTTTGGCCGGAACGTTTTGGTGTTCCTCTAGAAGAAGATTCGATGAAATTCAACACAAATTTTGGGTGAATATTTAAGAAAGACATGTCAAGGCGGAGACGAAACCCTGTTGCGGACCTTTCAGACTTTTTAGTTTTTGCCCGCACTTGCCTTCAGTTTCTACTTGGTTTGTTGTTTAACAATAATATTTTGACGCGTGGTCGTAGTCAATTTTAAGCGTGGCTTAAATTTAGCTGTTGCTGTTTGACATAATTTTCTGTGAGCTTTCTTTCAAAAAAGCTTCATCTAAAGTCGTACTTTAATTTGACTATGACTACGCGTCATCGTCATTTGTTCACACTTGCAAAAGTAGTCCTGGCAGCTCTACATATGATCGCGGTCATTGTGAATGGGTTGCAGAAAAGGAAGCAGCTTGACAGACATATAGTTTTTATATCACACACATTTCGGGATGATATATGGGATAGTGCACTATTTTTATAGTTAAATAATCCTCAAAATGTGGACAATTTCTCAGGAAACAAATTGGGATGAGTTAAAATATGTAATCTCGAATGGAGATGTAGTGGAATGCCGGGTCGCCTTGATACGAATAAAAGATGCGGTCATTGGAAGTAACAAACAGAAAGGTGCACTCATCTCGCACGAACTGGTTCCTGTCATACTCAACACTTGCATTGATCAAGATCAAAGCCCAGACCGGAAAATGGATGCACTCGTGATATTAGGTAAGTTATTGATAGTTTTGTAATTAGAAATCTTGATGCATTTGTAGCTTGCTGGAAAATTGTGTATATAGATCTACAAAGTGTATAGTTGAATGTGCATATAACACTCATCTACGTTTGTGTGCATAAGAGCAAATTGTAGAATTATCAAAATGTACATATGCGTTCAGAAGGAATTATTTATAAGCCCATACCACACACCCTTCGGACCATAAGCGCGGGGATTAACCTGCTTTTTTGGGAATGTCATTGTAGCTTCGGTACTAGCCGCACTGCGCCGGCAGCGTTTTGTTTGATATTTTCGAATCTTTTGTCAAAGTCATACCTTACTATGCATTTTGAGACCTCACACAAGACAAATACCTGTTAAGTCTCATCAACAACTCTATTTGATATACCTGCAATAACGTTGGGAAAATTCGCTGCAACTCTGCAGTGCGCCCCGTCTTCCTTCCTTCAGACTGAGCCCCACCACACGAAATGCTTGTTCTGCATGGCAGGAAGTATCACTGTTAATAAAAACAACATCAATACGACCTTCCAATCCAACCACTTTTAGGTACTTAGATCCGCTTCTCTAATTTTATGTTTAGTTTAAATATGTATTTATATTTTTTTATTAATATAATACAACCTTTTACCCTTACAGGCTCATTAGCGAAAGGTTCCGAGGCACAAGTTGAAATGCTCGTAAAACAATACAATGTCGTACCGTACTTGCTGAAGGAAATCATTTCGAAAAGTAATAGTAAAAAATGTGTTGAAACATGCGTCAGTACATTGCGTTCAATATTTGAGCATCCGTGTGCACCTAAAGAGAATTTTTTGGCGGATGCAGATGTGCTGAAACATTTTTTACGTAAGATAAAAATTCGATTCATTTTCAGCATGGCATTTAATAAATATTTTAAATCTGTTTGTCTCTATTGCACTAGGTTTAGGCTCTGCCAGTAGTTCGTTGAAAACTCAAATATGTATAACAAGCATACTCCTTTCCGTCTGTCAAACAAATGAAGATCAACTGCGTCTTTTGCAAGCTGGTACCCTGCATATGTTATCTCGCATGATTTCCTATGATAATGAAGATATACAAATACCGGCATTACGTTGTTTATCCTGCATGTGCTATTCGAATCGGTCTGTAGCGGATAATATTTGTGTTACGAGGTATGTTTCATAATTATATTAAGACGGATTCTCGTTGAAGAATTCAAAGAAATATTTGTTAAGTTAATTCAAAAAAACAACAGCAACAGCGATATACGGCCATTTTCCACTCAGCAAACTATGTACACATGTATATTTAGAAAAAAATACTTATGTATTTCGTTTCTTAGTTTTCAGGGCAAATCCTTACCAGATATATTAAATTCATTAATGTCGAGGCTTTTTTGTCCAGAAATACAATTGACTGCGGCAAGATGCTTAACTTATGTTTATAGATCGGGTACTCTACCATCAACAGACAATCGAATATCACAGAAAGCTTTGCCCACATTAGCGAGACTATGCGCTGAAAATTTTGATCATTCAATCAGAGCTTCAGCTTCGGAGGCGCTTGCCTATCTTATAGAGGTACTTTAATATATGGATACAACAAAAAATAAGTTTTAATTCATAAATATTTTTTTAGGTTGATTCTGAACTTCAACGCACGGCAGCCATAACAAATCATTTACTAAAGTCGTTATCCCATTTAGTGCAAAGTGAAGATCCGTCAGTTAAACAAGCAGCTCTGTGTTGCTTTGCGTCCTTAGGTGCAAATGATGAGGCGATTCGAAAACGTTTAATGGATACATTTGGCTTGATAAATGCTATATTAAATGGCTTAAAAGATAACAATTCTCAGGTATGCATTAAATCATAGTAAAAAAGAAGAAGATGTTAGCACACCTTTAAGACACATTTTTTTCACTTGGAATTACCCCATTTGATCAATTTATTTATAACTTGAGTGGAAATGTTGAGTTGAACATTTTTTTTAAGGTTTCGACTCTTCACTTAACAAAACTATTTTTATTATTGAAAGGGGCGTGCTCCGATGTTGACACACTGTCGGATATGAACATGACGCGTTCCGGTAGATTTTTAAATGTTTTTTATCCTTTTGAACTTTGTTCTACTCATGGTTTCACTGAAGTCTTTTAAGACTTATAAATATATGGATTTTTAAGACTTATATATTTATTTTACCTCCTCTATTAAATCTTTCTTTTTTTGAATATTATTCTCAGGTCAAATTAGCTGCGATTCGATGCCTGCATTCACTATCACGATCTGTACAGCAATTACGTACCACATTTCAAGTATGAACTTTCAAATAAATATAAATAAAATGTTATTAAAAAATGTTCATTACAGGATTATACTGTTTGGGAACCTTTAATGGCAATATTTGCTACCGAAACTTCTATTGAATATCTAATTGCCGTCACTTCAACTATATGCAATCTTCTGTTAGAATTTTCGCCATCTAAGGAACCCATTTTAAATACTGGAATTATTGACAAATTATGTCAATTTACAATGCATGAAGATCCTTCCTTAAGGTTAAATAGCGTGTGGGCTTTAATGAATATGTCGTTTCAGTCTGAGTTATTTGTAAAAACCGATATTATAAATACATTAGGAACAAAACGTATCTTAGAGTTGCTAAATGATAGCGATACTAAGATTGTGATGAAAACGTTAGGACTTTTAAGAAATCTATTGAGTAAAACTCATCATGTTGAAATAATAATGAGTGCGCATGCGTCACAAGTACTCGAAGCTATAAATAAGTTACTAGAGTCTGAGCAATCAGCTGAAATTAAAGAACAAACATTTTGTATTATAGGCAATATTGCAGCTGAGGCCGAGAATGCTGATTATATAATAATGAATGATAAAATCATGGAACATTTAGCTGAATTTATGGTATGGCATTTGATTATAAAAAAATTATAATTTATATAATTTTTTTTTTTATTAAATTTCAGTTCCATTCCGATAGAAAGCTTCAGGCGAGCGCTATTCATGCAATTTACAACATTGTGCATCGGAAGGATTCCTGGTCTATGGAAAAATATTCTCGCCTAAGCGAATTGAATATTATAAAAAATGTTTATGAATTAAATAAGAAAACTGTACGAAACAAAGCACAATGTGAAGATTATATAAGCAGAACTTTAAAGAAAATTGTTATACAATGTAAACATTTCTACCCGGAGATTTTGCAGTAATTGTAATTATTAAAGAAATATATACATATAAAAAAATGATATATATACATATGGGAATTTTTGATTGTCGAATGTTGTATATGTAAAGTATATGATTAATATTATTATTATTAGTATCAGTACATTATAGTTTTATGTTTTCAAACAGTTTCTTGAAATATACTGTAGCGTTTTGAACGTCAGTTGTTTTGATAATGCAAATCATAAAAAATATATATGTATTTCTATCTAAGGCATATCGCGCAAAATAATTTAAAGCATGCATAAAGCCATGTCAGCAATCTCATCAATAATAAGGTTGGCTACTACATGCAGACTGAAAGTGCCAGTCATTTGCCGAATATGTACATGTCTGATTGTCGCGGGTTATTTCCCGGCTAATGAGAGGTGAAAAGCATCATATCCGTAGATCAAGTTTGACAGGCTTACATCAACATAATAGCCCTTGGTCTAATTATACCCTAGTCAGCCAGTTTCTATAGAACCGCCTGTTTTGCGAATGTGTCATGATAGTAGCTTCATTAGCGTACACAAAATTTTTAAAAATTGTATAAAATGTTTACTGTGAAAGTGTTCGCTTACACAAAAAACTTGCAGCGAGAGAGTGCATTTTGACATTGACAGAGAGAGCTGCAAGTTTTGACTGTGGGAATTCTACTCCGTAAAAATTATAAGTGAAAAACAGCTGATCGTGACAAGGGAAAGCAACAACAAAAATTTTTAAGTTTGAACTTTTAACCAATCAAAATGGTAACAGCTGCTTTTGCTGCAGGTCTTTACTGACTCCTGTTCGGTTGACACGTTTTGCGTTTCGAGAGAGTTTTTTGTCATTCTCATTTTACTTACACTTTTTGCAAGATTTGTACGCGAACAAAGCTATTACCTTCGTACAACAACTCTCAGCAGCTGACCCGCATCGTTCCGGTTAAATTATGACCGTGATACTGGAACGCAGCTAATATAATCGATTATTGGTGCTACTATCTGTAACGTAACCTTACCCCTTACCGACTAATTGCATATTGGTTTTTCTCTTACGTTAAGGATACGAATACAGCGATACGACTACCGCACCAATGCCCCCGGCTTTAACTTGAGCACATTCTAAACCCTTAATCCGCAGGGGTGTTTATTAACAACTCTCAAAGAGCAGACCCAGCTAAGGATCCAAACCTACTTCAGAAACGATTTTTCTTGAAACCCGATTGCAAATTGATTGTGCTCGCTCCTTAGAAGTTGCCGCTGAGAATTGACATAAAATATGTACGAAAATTATAAAGTAGAATGTCAAAATTTGGCAAGACATTCTTTTCATCCGTAACATTTTACAGCAGTTGACAGCGCTAAAAAATTTAAAAAATTTAGCACCATGCTAATGCTAGTTTGACTACAACTTTGACAATCAAAAGTGTCATCTCTAACTTTTGAAAATTGCTGTCATTTCCATTATGAAATCGTAAACAAAACTTTTGCTTAAATTTTTTTAATTGTAATTAATAGTGCATAAAAGACAAATAATGTTAAACGAATTAATATCGTGGGTTTTAAATACATATCTTGGCAAATATTTGGAAGATTTTAATCCACAACAGCTGTCGGTAGCTTTGCTTTCAGGTGGGTTTTCCATGCCCGTGTGCAAGAAATCTTATGCAAATAAAAAGAGAAATTTTGCTTTTTATGAAAATATTTACCAGCTTAACTACTGTAGTATAATTAGTTAAAAAACAATAGGATAATAATTTGTTCAATACTAAAAATACATTCAATGCGACATTGTGGAACAAACAGCTACTGAAAATGAACTCATTTTTTGTGATAAAGAGATTTAAAACAAAATACAACAAAACATGGCGTAGAAAAACATGAAAAAACTGTGCCATATGCATGCTTTTAGAATTTTTAACTAATTGCGTATTTCTTAATTTGATATGTACATACATCCAACTGCATGCCGGTGCATCGCCGCATCCTTTCATTGTTTCAAATATTCATTGAAATCTATTAGTCATCTGGTGTGTTGAGTACACGTAGGAGGGGTGTTGTGGAATATCTAATGCTAAATCAGTGATATGTATGTGGTGATGTATTGTTTACCTTTGATTGGGACACATATGTATGTGCATACATTTGCCTTTGCTTAAAGTTCTTTAGTTCATGTTTGATCTGCTCGAATACAGAAGGGGAACCAAATAGCTTTGTTTCCACCCAGTTATCTCGTACTACTGTAAAATACTACAAAGCTTGTTATTACAGTGGTTCGCCCTGACTAATAGGCGCGATCACTGTGAGAATTGCTAACGGAAATCCAAGGGAACAATTCAACAAGTAAAGAGATACTTAATACCATGAAGGGGAATATCACGTCCAGCGCAAGTATTTGGTAAGGTTGTGCTCAGTCTGGATATGTAAGACTTTAACCTATTACAATATGTAGCTCCTCTTCATTTATTTTAGGTGGCTGAATATCATAAAAGGTTCACAAGCTGAGATCTAAGATATTTACCTACCTACTCGGAGTAGAAGTCGTTTAGAGCCCGCCGTTACGCAGATGGTGCGGAATCCCACCGCTGCGTACGGATATGTTTCCTTATATATTTAGGAATCAGAGCTCCGCGTGGACTTTCAGTTTCGAATACTCTCGCCAAAACCTTTGAAGAGTTTTTTGTTGTTAAAGACAGGGAACAAGCAGCACTTGACTCCAACAACAGCAACAAAAAAAGATACTTCTGGGGTATAGAATATCGTAAATCAGTACTTTTAACAAAGTTTCAAATTAACACCGGGTTAAAAAGATAACTATAGAATACCTATAGGAATGCTCACAGGATATTGCCACCTAAGGGTTACCAGTAGTTTTTGTCCTTCTATGACAATGCAACTAAAACTGTAGGGCACATCGTTATTGAAAGCAATGACGTGTGTATGACCTAGAATCCTCTCCACAGCGTGGGATGAGGCATATACACTCGACAAAGCCGAATACCATCCTTGACTTTGTATTCTATTCTATCACAAATACCAATGATACATTTTTTTATGTTTACTGCATTGCAGGTGAAGTTGAATTAGAAAACGTTCCAATACGAAAGGATGCACTCCGTTCATTCGGTATACCAGTGCAAGCGCATTCTGGTAATATTGGCAAAATAAAACTTCAGATACCGGTACGACAATTTCGTACAGCTCCATGGTGTATAATTATTGAACGCATTTATGGTGTATTCGGTCCGAAAGATCTCGATGACTGGGATGATGAACGTGAAAAAGTAGCTGAATATGAATTTAAAGTTGCTGAACTTGATGCCAAAGAAGCTAAATGGCGCGTGGAGAATGGTTATCAAATTGATACCTACTATTCAAATTCTTATACAAGTTGGCTTAATTATGGCACCACCTTAGCGACAAATATATTACAAAATCTGGAATTGAAAATAAAAGATGTGCACATACGTTATGAGGATGCATTAACAGTTAAGGGCATACAATTTGCTGCCGGCATAAAAATCAATTCGTTAACTGTGCAAAGTTGTGATGCCAATTGGCAAGCAACGCATTCAAATGCATCGAACGAACAAAATGTTTCCTACAAATTGATTGAGCTTAACGATTTCTCGTTGTATTGGGATTGTATGACAGATGAAAATAAATGTTCAAAATTACTATCAAAAGATTTACTAGCACAAATGAATGAAAAATGCAATGAGAGCAAACACCATTATCTGTTGCATCCAATAAGTGCGCGTGCACATTTTAAGCGTGAATGTTGTAGACAAGCTCTACGTTCAAAATCTAAGCCCCGCATTAATTGCGAATTCCTGGTGCAAGAAGTTAAAGTGACTGTTACTGATGTATGTATGAACTTGTATTTTATACATTTATGTATCTTAAAAGCACAACTACATAGATCTAAAACTATTAAACACAAAAGCTTAATTTCATGTACTGCAGGCTTTGTTCATTTGGTTGTTTGTAACAAACAAGGAAAATTCCTTTAAGTGCAAGTACTCGGTAGTCCTTAGCAACGTGTTTCTTTTAGTTGATCACTTTTTACCAGCTTTATATAAAATCTATTTCTTGGGAAAATAATGTAACTTAATGAAAGGCCTATACCCGTATACGTGATCAGCGCTGATACACTTTTAATACTTTAAATAAAAAAGTTCTAAGTACTCTGGGTAAATCGTGAATTTATGTAATTTTTAAATCGAAATGGTGTAATTTAAGTAAACTCTCGGAGTATCATGATTAGACGATATTATAGTTCGTATAGGTTTTCATGCTTAGGTTATATTATTTCAACTTCCCACTGGACAATGCCTAAAAGTATGTTACGCCCTAAAGGCAACCCAGTATGCTTAACACACTGCATTTTTCATATACATGTATCTTTTAATATGACTTATTAATTTTTGTATATTTTAGGTTCAATACAAAGAAATTGTCAATAGCGTATACGGATTACGACAAATCAGTCGTACACGTAAATTTAAATTAATACGCCCATCTTGCAGTGTATTTGAAAATGCTGCACTCTGGTGGCAATATGCTGCTAAATGTCATGGTTTTGAATATCACAGTAGCGAAAGTAAATGGTTGAAAGCAAAAGAAAATCTACATTACATGCGCATCTATAAGCGTCTATTAATAAATCCCAATGAAAATATTACTTCAGAAGAAAAGGAACTTAAGGCACAATTGGAGAAAGCGCGTGATCTGCACGAATTACATACGTTGCGTAATATATGCCGATCTAATGTATTTACAAATGATGTTAACTTAAAAGCAAATACGATTAATCATGATGGCAAAGGCATGTTATTCCATTGGTTTCCCAATTGGTGGGGTTGGTACGGCAACAATTCGGAGGGTGGAGGCGGTAGTAGTGTTGTACCAGCACAAGATGAGGCATACAAAAATATTGAAAATGATATACTTAATGCATTGGAGGATACAATGGAAAATGATCCATTTTCAAAACGTGATGCTATATTCGGTTATTTTAGTTTTATTTTAGTTGATGGTCAATTAATTATAAGCACCGAAGATGTCGTTAGTAGACAAACAACAATCAATTTTGAAATGGATTTTCAAAATCTTATGTCATTTATTGAAATGAAACCTAAGTTTAGCTCATATACAATTGGTATATCATTGGGCTCGGTTTGTTTGAAAGATAAACTTACCCAAAATACAGAATTTCCATTTTTAATAAGACCACAATTTGAAGAATTACTTGCTAAGCCCACACCACCCTCTACAGGTTATCAACTTGTTGATTTCAAAAGATTATTTATGCGTGAACAGCAAGTGGATTCGGCACCCGAACCGTGGTTTCAATTGCGCTATGAAAAAGGTCCACCAGATATACAATCGGATACGCGTTTGGTTATAAAATCTCGCAGTTTAGATATTGTTTATAATAAAAATGCATTCGATTGCCTGAAAGCATTTTTTGTACAACCTATCAACGATGTGTATTTGAATTATAAATTGGCTAAAAGTAATCGAAAAAGACTGATGTTCTTGCAAAATTGGCAGCAGTATTTAGTAGGTAATGAGGTGAGTAGAAGAATATTAAGCTGCATCTTATTGTTGTTGCTGTAGTAAAAGTACTTTACTCCGCTTAGCCGGTACAAGCTAATACTGCAGTACTTTCAACTTATTGAACTACATTGCTTGTTAACGGATATTTTTTTCAGGATTTTCGCACTACATGGTCTTTAGAAATAGATATTTCTGCGCCTCGTATCATTTTCGCTGATAATCATTTAGAGAAAAACACCGGCTTGGTACTGGTCGATTTTGGACGATTTCAAATGCTTAAAAATGAGTGCCAAAAAAGAGAATCTCTAACGGGGCAACATGATAGCGGTGCGGCAGTGAGTGAAGTTACCTCAAAATTGGGCAAAGATAGTGAAGAGGATGATGAAAATTTTATGACACCTTGCTCTACGCCACCAGGCTCAGAAGCAAGTTTGATCGAATCACCTACAATGCCTCAAAATTCTGCATCAATTGTTAATACCGATACTGGATTGGAAAGTGCCTTTCATAGAAAAATTTATGATAAATATTTTATAAATCTTACCGATTTACAAGTGGTTGTATGTAAAAACCGTGAACGTAACCATGCTTTCATGAAACATACATCAAATTTTCATTTATTAGAAAAATTTAGTATTTGTCTGGAATTGGAGCGACGTGTAATATATACCATCGATCCGGATTACCCATCACTAACATTATATGGTACTTTGCCTAAAATCGTGGCGCATGTTAACGAGCAAAAGCTAAATGAATTCTTTAAAATTTTGTATCCCATCATAACTGATCGATTTGCAGTAAGTGAGCTGAAAAATGATTATGGAAATACTAATAAAAAGCTTAGTGAAACTGTATGCAGAGAAGCCGTTGTTAGTGGTATAGTGGGTGAAGAAAATGTAAATGGAAACAGCAATGATTTTGAAACAGAGGTGCCTCCTACTTTTTTAAATACCAATTTAATGGTAATACAATTTGTTATTGGCCAAATGACATTAGAAGTGCAATCACTTGAGCGCAGCATAGCTGAGTTGCAAGTAATAGGTGCTCGGGCAGGTATCACAAAACGTTCGGAAGATACGCATATAAGCATGTCAGTACATGGTTTGCTCTTAGTCGATGCGATACAATCGTTTGGACCAGATTTTGAACTACTTGTGGCAAGTCATCGGCATGTGGGGTAAGCTTACTGCAAAGACATTATCTGGGTATTAAAAACAAAAGAGAAAAATGTAAACTATTAACCCTTTTCCGCCACTAATTCTTTAAAGACTCATATAAATGTAAATTTTTTATTTTAATTTGTGCCTGAGAGAAAAACAGATTTAGATTTGAAATCATGAATCAGCAATATTAGCCTTTTCAAAATCACACTTAAATTAATGCATACTGGAAATAAAACTTCAGAATGTTAATTTTGTAATGTAAAATGGCCTTTTTTTGTCACAGAATGGATAGCATTTCGGGTAGTTTAAAACAAAGTAAACCATGCTCGCCTACAACGCCATCTTCGCCTGATCCAATGCTGGGTGCTGCGGAACGTTGCACCAGTCCCCATACAATAAATAGAGCAATTAGTGCGCTTGAAAGTGGTAAGTCTATTAAACTGCCAATTCACACTACTACACCATTAACATGATAATATTCAATACAGAAATTATCTTCTCATTACAGGTCGAAAATTTTTCGATATGGATTATGATGAATCTCAAGCGCTTATAAATATTGACTTGAATTTAATAGATTCTACTGATCAAAGCGATTCACTACAAATTGCAAATATTGCTTTCAATAATTTGGATATTATTGGTAAATAATTTGATTAAATTTTTCACCAAATTGATCATGTTTGTTTTCAACTCCACAATCCAGCCAATCAAGAGACCATAGTTGAACTTCTCGGCTTTGCAAAGCGTTTACACAATACACACGAAACGATATTTCAACGAAATCACAATTTTTCCGTCGATTCGAATACGCACAATATAAATAAAAAGCGTTCTGATGATGATACCACTGTCAATTTACGCACAGAAATATGTTTTGATTTTAATCGTTTAAATATATTGGTATTGCGTAGCATAAACAAAGGCGAATTCAGCGTTGGACGCAAAGTGGGCACTTTAACTATGAGCGAGGCGAAAATTCATGCAACGTTTGGTGAAGACATCAGCGTAACGGGTTCACTGGGTGGTGTACAAATTATCGATATCACACCGGAAGGTGTTAATCATCAACGCATTTTTTCAGTTGGTAAAGACCCGCTTACCAATGATACGCAAGAATTTTACAAACATGAGTTACTCAATACGCTCACTAATGAATTGTATAATGACAGCTATGCCGAAACACAATTGAATGCGTTATCTTTTCAAATTTATTGTCAAAAGGATTCAACGCCAAATTTAAAAATTCGCATGGCTTCGGTATGGTATGTGCATTGTCCACGTTTTATACAGGAAATCAATATGTGCATATCACAATTTAAGCACTATCTGAAGTAAGTACAAATAAGTCCACAATTTGATCATATTTCTGTGGCCACAAGACATAATAACCTAAGTCGAGTTAAGAAATTAGACCAATCAGAAATTCTTCTTCCGATTTTTAATAACAAAAAGGCTTAGTTTTGCAGAACTTCCATCGGTCTTATATTATTTTGTTTCTAAACGATTAAGTCGAATACGTTTGGTTAAGCTATGAAGCAATTTTTACTGGTATTTCTTAACTCGATTTGGGTTGTATGACTTGTGTGCACAGATTTATACATTTTTAAAAAATTCATATTTTTTTTGTATAATTTCAAAGAAATTTTGCGACATCTATACGTAATAAGGCGAGTGATATGGCTAAGGAACTTGTGCAACACATACAGAAAACTAGTGAAACTGAGACTGAAAATTTGCGTACGGCCGGGCAAATATCGTAAGTTCCTTACACGAATTAAGAGTTCGTGTAAATAGAAATGTTAAGAATTTTTTTGCCAGCTTTCCGTAAACTTTAAAATTATTTTCTATGTATATTTGCAATGGAGTTAAAGGAAAATCATTAAAAACACAGCTTGTTTTTGTTTCGACGAACGATGTTCAATCTAACTTCGCTGTTATTATTTTGAACGGAGCTGTATATCCAGTAGAGTAGTTCCAAAAACGAGATAATATCACTAAGCTTTTATAGTTCTTACAACTGATACATTTTTACATAATAATAGCTATTAAAATTCTATTATAAAATACTATTATACTACTATAAATACTATTGAAGATTTTCTGGTTTTTTTATATACTCGTACGTTTGCATCCCCATTCTAAAATGAAATTGTGTGATTTACGATTTTTCCTTTCTTTTTCACAGCATCGATGTCGTTTTGAATACACCTGTTTTAGTTCTACCACGCTCCGGGGAGAGTTTAGATGTGCTTGTTGCAAATTTAGGCAAAATTACTGCTTACAATACACATGAGGAAAATGAGATCTCAATTTCGAAATCTACAGAAAATTTAAATATGTGGGCTAGAGATAATTATTTTATTGATATACGCAATATCAATTTGTTTTCTTTGAATACATCTAAACGTAAAGAGTTGGGATTGTCAGCATTACCAAAGGTAAACGAACTATATGCTTGTAACACTGATGCCGTGCCAATACTGCACGATACAGCAATGCTATTCAAGCTAACAAAGTTTACGACTAAAACGAAAAAGGAGAATCAATGGACGCTAAACAATGCAGTTAATGTGAGTAATTTGAAATATAAAACAAGGAACCCAAAAGTTAATATATAATACCATTTAATATTTCAGATTGAAGGCAGCATCACTCAATGCTTACAAATCTCTTTATCGCGCAGTCAATACGAACAAGTACTTGATACGTTAAACTCTTATTCGAAATCAAAAAGTAACAATGGTACACACCACGAAGCCCATGCCGTTATAAACTCTGTTGATCAACCTGATAGTGGTTTGGTGCCTAAATATGGGAAAGTGAATGATGAAATATGCACATCATTTGAAGAAAACTACGAAACAAATCTAACATTTTCCGTGCCCATATTTCAAATACATTTAAAAAATAAATTGAATAATGCGCTAATTGATGTTACATTTCGTGATTTTAGTTTTCAATACAATCAACAAAATGATATTACGCATTTGGAAGTGTTACTACGTTCAATTCTAATGGAAGATCTTAAATGTGCTATGGATTCACGTTTCCGTAATATGGTTGATTCAACTTCAACTGAAAAGGAGATAATTTATAAGACTGAAAAATGTTTATCATGTCCAAATCTAACAAATATGTATTTACAACAAAGTGAATTGTCACAATCTATGCCATGTAAATTAAATTATCCATCCTTTATAATGGCCACGGCAGCACAAACACCTATGAAGAAAGCTTTGCATTGCGGTAACAATAATGCGACAACAAAAACCAGCGATGACAAACTAGTTACCTATAAAGCAATAACACAAATTATAGTGGGCATAGATGGCAAACCTGTTAGCGAAACTAAAAGTTCAATCGATTTCAATTGTTTAAATTTAACAATATCTGTAAGCAGATGGTTTACGATTTTTGATTTCTTTGGTTTAGTATCCACGTATGAGGTGAAAAATACTTTACCAACGAAAAATGAACTCAATGATGGTGAGTATCTCTCTGTAATTATATTCATGTCATAAAATTGCAATACCAAGGTACTGGGGCTTTTTTTGAAATTTTCAGGTGTTAAATAAACTACCCCTTGGTATTTTACAAATTAGTTTTTATTCAAAGTATTTTGAAAATTGTTAAAATGTGAATTCTTATTGCATGTATTAAATATGAATACAGGGCCTCATTCTGTATTGCAAGCGTATTTTCTTTCATTTTCGTTTGCTATGATCGTCTTTCATATTACAAACAGGGGAACGATTCGATTTTTATTTTTTTTATCACTCAATTATTAATTTTTCTGATAACGTCCGCCCAACGGGTTATATGAAATATTTCTATAGCATGAAATTTGGGTTTCCTTGCAGATGAACCGATTTCCTTGGATGAATTAAAAGTATCTGTGCGTTCACTAAATTTAATATTAGTACGAAATGAAATTGAGCTCTCCAAAGCCAATATATCACATGCACATTTCAAAATTGCTCGTAAGAAAGGTGTTAAATCTATAGAGGGACGCCTTAAATCGATTTCTTTATATGATCTTACGCATTTTGGCGATTTGTATAGAGAGAAATTTTCAACAGCTGGACCAGAGGCACTCAGTTTCTCCTATAAGAGGTAAATTGCTTTAATTTAAACATTAAATTTCATTTCGGATCATAGCCATAAGCACCTTTTATAAACTTGAACATTCTATTCTTACTTATTTCAGCTTAAATGACGATTTCAAATCAAATACTCGCTCGCTCGATATGAATGCAAAACTGCGTATACAAATGTCATCTGTACGCTATATCCATACCAAGAGATTTATAATGGAAATTCATTTATTTTTGAAAGATCTACTAGAGTTACAGTCGGTAAGTGGTGTCGGTATTGGCCACAGCCAAAATCAAAAACAAAAATCGGGCGGTTTCGGTAGTTCCAACAATAGTTTTGATCGCGTACGGGTCAGAAGTACTCAAAAATTGTCAGGGTCTACAAGAAATCAATTCAGTTCTCGGTTCTCTGACTAATGAGAGCAAAAAAAGAGAGATAAGACGGTTCTCCCTCTGTCAGAAGTTTCAGGTTTCAGTGAGAAGAACTTTTGCTGACTACTTCGGCTAAAACTGTCAAATAATCTGCTGTTGCATTTGAAAAAATAAACAAACAACAAAAAAGCCTAAGGAACAATTTACCTGAAATATTTTAAATAGTTTTCGTTGTTACTGCATTTTATACTGATGGTCCTACTTAACAACTTGCTGGCACCTCCCAGTTGACAAGGTTGCAAACAAATTCTTAATTGCTATAAAATGAAATTCTAAAATACTGTGTTATAGCAAACACATAATAATAATTTTTTTAGTGTTACTCTCTTGCTCCAAGCAAGTATTTAGCTTTTGAAAGCTTTACTAGTTTCAGTTAACAATTTTACGGTTCATTTTTTTTAATTATGGAAATTCAAATGAAATCTCACCACTCGCTTTCTTCTAGCCTGTCATTCGGCGTATAAAAATGTCTGAAAGTCAAGCCGATATCAATGCCAAACCCATCAAAATTGGATTACGCATACATGCTGCCTCGCCAATTGTACTCATGCCACTCAGTTATAACAGCAATCAAGTTATAGTTGCCGATCTTGGCGAATTCACAATGAAAAATTCATTTCATTTTGCAAGTGATGAAGATATTGTTGTTAGCAAGCGACAAGATGAATTAGGCATGGATGAAATACTCGACGTAATGCATATCGATCTTGTGAATATGAATGTATTTTCTGGGGAACGTATATGGAAAACAAATAAAGCGCTTAATTATAATCCATCTGAATGTGTGAATATTGGCAATTTCATCATATTAAAATTGGGCAAAAATCTCTTCAAGGAAACATGTCATTTAAAATTGCAAGTGGAACGTAATATCGATACAGCTGTTAGTCATAATTGTGCTGATATAACGGTGAAAGGTGTACTAACCAAATTAAATGGTATTGTAAATTTACAACAATACAAATTATTACGCGGATTTCTTAGCTACAATTTAGGTGAAATGATTGATGATGTTTATGGCAGTTATAGGCAACAGAATATTTACGAATCCGTTGATAAACTTAATAATGTTAGTGAATCATATAATTCAGCAGATACGCTCGATATGCCAATTTGGACAACAATGTCTATTAATTTACAATTGGAAAATGTTTCTGTATCATTGATAGAACAACAAAATTATGATGATGATAATGATGAAATGATTAAATCATTGGCATGTATAAATTTCATAAAATCATTTTTAAAAATTGATACATTCAGTGATGGTGCACAAGATATTGATTTGGTATCCAGCGAAGTATTAGTGCTCGATACACGTCCCGAACAAATATCGAAAAATGTATTTCGACACATCTTAAAACCGAAACGTGATAAATGCATTGAAAAAAATATCGTACAAGCTGAAATACATAGTCGCAAACGTAATAATACATCAAAATATACAATTTTATTAAATAATATGCGTTTGATGGCGATACTTGATTGTTTGGAGAGCATCAAAAAATTTCTAGAAGAAGAACCAACAATATCGTCAACAGTTACACCATCATGGCGTAATAATAAAATATTTAAACAAACATCACAAAGCACGCATGATAGTAGTGGCGGTAGTGAATTAAAAGCAGCTGATACAGAAATAATTTTAAACATTACCGATTCTGAGGTGATTTTTGTTGAGAATGTTGAATTACCAGATACGAATGCGATTATTTTGAAAAACACAACTGTACTACAACACAAGCCAAATAGTAATGTTTGTCCATTATCGATTGATGTCAATCATTTGGAAGTATTTTCATGTATATTGGGCGCTGAAGAAGAGAGCGCATTATCAATTATTGATCCGTTTTCGTTAAATATGGAATTGAAAAACAATTGCTTTAACATTAGCATACACAAACAATTATCGATACGTTTATCATATAATGATGTAAAATTATTTTCAAAAATGTTGCAATCAATACCAAATCAAACAAAGACATCACAAAAAAATGCGCATCGTGCCGCCAAATATGCAAATTTTGAAATTGTTGCACCACTCATTTCGATGGGTTTCACGCAAAAAGATTGCTGGGAAGCAATGGAAGTTAGTAATTATAATTTAAATGATGCCGCTATGTGGTTAACACAACAAAAATATTTAAAAACCGACAAAGCTTATTTGGAAGTACATGATTTATTGATAAGCGCCAATTGTATATCGATTTGTGTTATCGATGATTGCATGGATGCAGATGTACCGTTATTGGAGATAGCATTATCTCAGCTAACTTTGGCGCAACATCTATGCAACGAGCAAACATCGTTGGCTGGTGTTAGTGGTGGTGGTGGTCGTGATGGTAGTGGACGCAGCATGCCTCTTTATCAAGAGGGACGCCTCGAGACAATATTCGCTAGTGATTATTACAATCGTCGCTTGAGCGGTTGGGAACCAGTTATTGAACCATGGGAATGCTCAGCGCATTGGCAGCACACAAGTCGTAACGTCTTGATACCAAAAATGTTAGTAATGCAAGTGAGTAGCAAACAATTACTCAAAATGAACATCACTTCAACATTGATCGAGCTGTGCGATATTGTGCGTAATAACTGGATCAAGGATTATTATAGTCAAGGCAGCAATAGTGTTGGTTTGAGTGGTGTTGTTGCGAGTTGCTCTTCAAACTCCACTGCGGTCAGTACAGCTTTTCGTCGTCGTTCACCATTTGTTCCGTTTGCTTTAAGCAATCTTACCGGTGAGCCGTTGCATTTCAAAATTCACTCCTCCGCACCTGGTGGCATTACACGTACCGAAGTAAATCCACAAGATATCATGTGTGATTGGTTAGCGGTGCAACCAAATGAAATTTTACCATTCAACTTTGGTCCACAAACAAAATTGAGACATATGAATTCGCACAAATTGAATACACATCAAATATTGGTACAAATTCAAGGCTGGACTTTGATTGGTCCAATATCAATTGATAAAGTTGGTGTATTCTTTCGTTATTCCACATTGGATATGCAATATAAGAAACGCACACGCATTGTATTTGATATTTCAATGTTCGGTTCGGCACAAAAAATGATTACAATACGTTCGGCGTTAACGGTAGTGAATCGTTTAAACGAACGAGTTTTACTCAAAATGGAAGCTAAACATGAAAATAATGTTGCGCTGTCGGTAGTTGAATCCAATGCTCAATTAAGCGTACCATTACGTTTGGTTGATTCGCTCATATATTTTCGCCCATATCCCCCAACCATTAGCAACACCAACAACTCCACGTCCACCACAAATAAAACACCCGAAGATTTGATGGCGCATGCGACAGATGGCAAAACTATTTTTGTGCGAAAAAATTCCATATTACGCAGTAATCGTAGTGATGATTTGGAATTCAGTACTTGTGGTATATCGTGGACCTCATGCAGTAAGGATTCTGTAGATGAACTCTTCTCATGTTATGGTAAAAATAATGCCGTCTTTTATACGCTCGTTGAAATACGTAAAGTGAAATATCCGAATAGAGATTTAAATACGCCTGGACATAACATCACATTACTGCCACCATTGAAATTGAAAAATATGCTCTCATGCGATTTGCTATTCAAAATTTCTGGTCACATTCAAGGCAGAATCAATTCAGCGGAAGTTGTAAATATCCACACTATAAATGCGTGCGATTCCTTCGTGTTGAGCATAACTTTGGATAATTACAAGTTATCGGGTCAATTGAAAATACCTATGGGTCATACTGGTATTGTGGAGCCAAAACTGAAACTGATTGATATTTTGAATCGTGAGCTTTATCTACGTGTTTCAATACAATCGTTTCAAGGCAAAGGTATGGAGATATTTATAAGTGCGCCTATTTGGATAATCAATCGTACTGGACTGCCACTGGTGTATCGACAAGAGGGCACCAATCGCTTAGGTTCAGGGCAATTCGAAGAGCACGAACAGGCGCGCATCGTATCGCCATTACTATTCTCATTCTCTGACCAAGAAGGATCACCATCGTTAGAAATACGCTTGGGCAATAGTTATGGGAATAATAATCCGGTAAGTAGAATTAAATTTTTGTAAACCAAACTTGATTAATTAATTAATCAGAAAATAATCATTGCTAATTAATTAAAGTAGTTTACAGAATAATCACATTTTGACTAATTGGTAATTATTTAAATCGATTATTCGGAAAGCAAAAAACTTGAATAACCGCAACAACAACGTTAATTAGTCAGAAAAATTGTGAATATGGGCGCAGCAATTTCAATAACTAATCTATACATTTGATTTTTTTCAGTGGTGTAAGAGCTTTAACATACACAAGGAAACTTTCCAGAGACAGTTACGTGCTGAAAGGTACAAAGGCTGCTATGCCATTGGCATAAATATACGTAGAGGTCGTGGTCTATATTCATGGACGACTTTCGTAATTTTATCACCTCGCTATCAGCTTTATAATAAATCCACAAGAAAATTAGAATTCTCGCAAAAATGTGATATCAAAAAACCGGTAAATTTAAAAACTTCGATTTCAAAACAATTCACTTAAATTTCAACTAATCACCTAATACAATTGCAGGACTCTGCAAACGCAGAACACATTATATCAGCAATGCCGGGTTCAAATTTCCCCTTCCATTGGCCCAATTACGAACAGGAACCGCTGTTATGTGTACGTATAAGTGATGTTAGCTTTTGTCATTGGTCACATGGTATACCCATCAATGAAGTACATTCCATTTACATTAACATACGCAATGATTTGGGCGAAATGTTCTTTTTACGTTTGGAAGTGATATCAAAGGGTGCAACATATTTTTTCATATTCAGTGATGCCCACACTCTCCCACCACCTATTCGCATTGATAATTATTCTGAAATTATGATACATTTCTATCAATATGGTTGTAAACCACATTGGCGTTCCACAGTGCGTTCACAATCATCACTCGCTTACGCTTTGGATGATCCTTTAGGTGCACATATGCTACAAATTGAAGCACCTGGTGGCAATACAATTGAATTTCCACTTAATAAAATGGGAAATTCGAATAGTATAACATATGCAAATTTTATATATATAGCTTTTAAAGAAACTTTTGCTTATACGGAAAATGAAATGTCACAATTGGGTATCGAAGGTCAACAACTTGTTTTGGCAGTGCGTGATAAGAAAGTCATTGTGGCACATAAATGTACTGGTGATCGTTCACAATTGTGGTTAATGAATTCATTTGGTCAATTGGAGCACGAAGGTTCATCGCCACCCACCGAATATGTTGGTAAACACAATGAATCTTATGGTTATCGTATGGTATTGGATGTAGAGACAGCGCTTAATCCAAATGATTACACAAATTTGGTTGTACGCCCACCGAATAAACAACGTGTAACCACACAAAGATGGCGTTTCGAAAATGGACGATTAATGTGTCATACTAATATGTGTGTGCAGGTAAGTGTTTGTAAATGTTTGGAAAAATCAATCATAAACGTATCATCATAAAACTAATAAGAGATTTTTGCGCCAAGTTGCTGAGAAGCGTTCCATTGCGAACCACCGCCGAGGGGCGACCCAGTTTTGAAACAACTTTTTCAAACCAATTTTGATTTTACCTGTCCCAGAAGTAGACCTTCGGTGCGGGATGCCGGCAATACTACCACAATATTTGAGTTTATTCGAAATTCGTTTTGTATAATGCCCTAAATAACAATTTTTTGGCTTTGACGAGTGGTCACCAATAAGACCAGTATTCCCATCGGCGACGACACACCAAAAACTGGCGGCTAAGAGAATGCTATTTGTGAGTCATGCGGTTATATGTTGCAACATGGAGCTATTTCTGTGCACGAGCCCAAAGCACAAAATAGCTTGTCATAGAATTAATTCCTATCTGGTACCGTCACAGACTAAATCTTCGACCACCTAATTTACGACTTTTGCGGGGAAAGTGAACATGACATTAGACGTCTGCATCGACAGGATTAAGTTCAGACTTTCCCACACCCTAAAACAAAAGGAACGCAAACTACCAAGGTAGCAAGAGTTACATTGGCCCAACTTCGATCTAGTTAATGTAAGAGATTAAACTCTTACCTATCCTATTCGAAGAGCTAAATGGCGATTCACACAGTAATCGTGTAAACTGTTGTAGTTGTAGTTGTATTAGCAACAATCATATTAAAATCATTCAAATTATACTCGGATTCATCTGGGCCAAATTACTGTCCCCACACCATAATAACAACCAATGGTTAAAAAGTTTTTCCCCGCGACCAAAGTCCGTTAATTAAGTATGATCGTCTTTAATTAAAATGAACGACTACATGATTTTTTTAATATTTGTCCAATATATCATTTTTATTTTCATCTTTGTCAAGGTTCGTAATGGCGTTTTTGGCTTACGTCCAGGTTCTGAAGTAGTACTCGGTCGCATACAATCTAGTTCACGTTTCCCTAGCTGTGATAATGTTCCATTCGAACAAAACATCGAAATTCAAAAGCTAAGACCTGGTTCTGGTCATTTGGAGATTGTTAGCAAAATGGATGGGCCTATACGTACAATACAAATACACGATGTGAAATTGAAGCCAGAAGATATCCAACTTACTTCAGATCCGAATTGGAATCATGCATCGATAAGCAGCCGTATGATGGTCGATGAGCACAAAAGTACAATTTTCGATGATTTTTCGGTGCAGACTTGTCAATACAAAATATATATTCCCATATTAATTAATTTCTCAATTTTTAGTTAAATGTTGATTTACAAAGAGGATTGGGCATTTCCGTCGTCACCCGTCAACCATGCGAAGAGTTAGCCTTTATTACATTAGAAACAATTATAATTGATGTGCATTCAACACGTTTTGTTAAATCTTTCGAATTCAAAGTTGCTGATCTACAAATCGATAATCAATTATTGGATTCATCCTGTTCAGTTTTATTGCATACAGCACGTATAACTGGGGAAGATTCGCCTACCAGTGCTTTAATTTTGAAAACGAAACTTTTGCCCAGTCCTAATAAGAATGCAATAATATTTGAATATTTAACTTTTGACATTAAACCATTCGTATTGATACTGGAGGAACGTTTGATTTTAAAGACTGCTTACTTTTTTGGTTTGGGAAGGCTGGAGGAATACCAAACGAATAGAGATTACGAGTATGGCCTGCAAAGTATAGAGGAATTGTCACTTTCAACGAACTCACGCAGATTCTATTTCGAGACACTTAATATTGGATCAAGTCAGGTAACTTATCACCCACTATCGCTACACATTCATCTCCACATTCCAAATATCTCTGCATATAGAAAGGTTTTAGAGAGCAAGTAGGGCTAGGTCGAGTTCAAACGTATTAAACTCCGTATGAAAACATAGAGCACACAAAAAGAGATTTATCCTATCGGCATTATAGAATTGTTTATTTGTTAGATTTAACTGTGTTGACGGTTTTTTGTTGTACCTTTAACACTTGTACAGTTTTTTATCTTAAATGTTAAACACCAACCGATGAACAATGAAAAAACATGTCTCCCCATTCCGTTTCATTTCAGGTACGCGTTTCTGTACTTACGGCACCCAAACTAACACCAGAACTATGCGAAACGAAGAAAACACTTGGCCTAACATTGATAAAATTCGAAGATGCAATCATAGAGTTTGATAAATTTTCCGATAAACATCACTTTGAACCTTTAGAGGTATATATAAAAGCTATCAAAGGTCATTATGTCAGCCAAATAAAACGACATGCTGCGTCAATACTAGGCAGCGTAGATTTCCTTGGCAACCCGCTTGGTTTTGCAAATGATCTCTCTGAAGGTGTTTCAGGTCTAATATTCGAGGGATCTGTTAAAAGTTTGGTTAAAAATGTCACACACGGTATTTCCAATTCAACAGCAAAACTAACCGAAACGTTATCAGATAGCTTAGGACGTGTTGCGCTCGACGAACACGATAATGAAGCACGTCAACGTATTCTGGAAATACAATCTAATACCTCAGGAAACCATCTGGCAGCTGGACTCAAAGGTCTTGGCTTTGGTTTGCTCGGTGGCGTAACAAGTATTGTTCGACACACTTATACGGGCGCACAAGCGGATGGATTTCCAGGGCTTTTAAGTGGATTTGGAAAAGGGCTTGTTGGTACTGTTACAAAACCCATCATCGGCGTACTAGATTTAGCGGCAGAAACTGCGAGCGCAGTACGTGAGACGAGCAAAACTTCAGGACGTACGCTGCCTGATCGTAAACGATTGCCACGTTGTGTAACTGGTGCACCTGGTGGACTATTGCCCGCATACTCATATCGGCAAGCTAAGGGACAGCAATATTTGTACATAATAAATCGGAGAAATTTCTCAGAGAAACTTATGTCTTACGAGCCTAATTTATGCAACGATAAGGATGCTAAGTTGCGATTACTTGTAACCACTGAATTCATACGCATATTCTCGCGCTGCGAAGAAGATCCAGCCATAATGTTTGAATGTCACTTGAGTGAAGTGCTGTCATGTCATCCGCTCACCACAAATGTAGCAAACGCAGGTGGGGCGAGCAGTAGCAAGCATATGCCGAGCTATTACATAGAAATATCTACAAACCTGCCAAAGATAACTAGGCCGCGAGTTAAATGTCAAAATGAAGAGATAGCAGAGCGGGCTGCACGTTGTGTAAGTAAAGATATAAAATATATATATATAAAGCGGAAATCAAAATGTAGCAAGGGCGCATGCCCAAATTTTTCGGTCCCCTGTTCTTGCTTTAATCTTTTAATTTATGTAAGGTTTCAAGTTTCAACCGTTATTTCAAGTGAATAAATTCAAGTACCGATTGCTTACTTCGGACGGTATCATACAATTTTATTTGGTAGTGGTTTTAGTAACACGTTTTATTTTATTAGAAATGTCAGGTTTATTTTTGTTTCAGTATTGAAGCAGCCAACTCTCCTTATCTATAGAAGATACATATGGGTATGAATGTATGTTCTACCATAGCTTCTGATATAAGCGCGTACCTTTCCTAAGTGTGTTTTACCTTGACGCTACATAAAAATAGTACTCCACTTTTGATTTTTTGATGCAAAATGTAGTTTAGTTTAGTTAAATTCCACTTCTGATTTTTTTATTAATTCTGTAAGCTGTCTCTAATAGACATTTCGTGGTCAATTTCAATTTTGAGACAATGCAGTGTTCAGTAAGCTGTCTCACGTCTCTAGTCTCAAAAAAAGACTCACTCCACTTCTGATTTAGTTAATATTCCACTTCCGATTTTTGTATTAACTCATACATACAAACATAATTTCCTTAGATAACTTATTGTTTAACATTTTTACAGATCAACTATGCTAAAAGTGTATTTGATGAGCGCGAACAGTCTGTGACAAGTGAATAACGGTTCAACGCCGCTAGTTCGTATGCCTAAGATGTTGTAGTTTTAAGTGTTGATAATAATTTATATATGTAACTTGTAATTTATATTGAAAAAGTATTTAAGTATTATGAAACTAATTATAAATGTACATATATGGTGGGCATTATTAAATATAAAACGACTGCAAGATATTATTTATGTTTAAAGTGAACTGTTTATTTATTTTCGGCTAATTCGAAAATTATAATTTAACATTGTATATAATTATTTGAGACCTATATACCCGTTATGGCTATGATATGAATAAATTATAATAAAACGTAGTTTTCTACCCCATAATCTACCTTTGAATTTAGTTCTGTAAAACTCTTCGTCTATATACGAGCTGTTTGCAAATGTAGTAAATGAAACGCCGCTGCTTCTTAGGTGCAATGAGATTCATGCCACAAGCAGAGCAAACGAAATTATATTAAATTTAATGGTATATGATTTATGTTTATTTGACCTTTAATATTAAGATGTGAAGTCGTGGAAACTTTACTGAATATGTATTCTGAAAATCTATAAGCTAGCGACATACATACATATATATTTATAATATTTCATGAAAAAACACAGTGTAGATGCTTACGGCATTGAGTTTTTCTTAATATGAATTTTTCACTCACTGCAGACCTCGGAATGTTTATCCCATGCGTTGACCTGACAAAACATTAATATATATAAATAGTTGTTTCAACATAGTCAATTTGTAACTCACTTGACACTCTCTACTGCAATACCATTGATTACCGCATCCAGCACATACAAAACGGGCTTCATTCATTTTACACTCTTGGCATAATTGCGAATCAGTGTTACGCATACCTCGTATAACTTTGTTATTAGATTTAGCATAATCGGAAATATCATAATAGTCATTATGCTGAGAGTTCTGTAATGAAGTGAAAATTTTAATTTCAAATTATATGAAACTTAAATGTTTATAAATTTATCCTACCACATCTAATGCAGTTCGAAGTAATCTAGATTTCGAGTTTTGCATTCTTTGAGGATAGCGATTAATGCAATTCACTGGTGTTATGGAAATCTCATTACAACCATCATCACTCTGTAGACGATAGTAACTTTTTTGACTTTCTGTATTAAATTTAAACCCCTGTGTTGTAGGGGCACCATGATGTTTGGCATGTGTGATGCTGTTGTTACGCGACGATGTGCTCAATAATTTTTCTAATGTTGGTGAATAATTTGATCCATTACCATTATACGTTTCCATGAATACGCTATTGGCATCAATACCCTGCAATTGAAAAGAAAAAACATGTAAGAACAAGTAAGGAAAGGGCTGTCTTCGGCTGTGACGAAGGCTTTATACCTTTCATGAATGCCAAACCACACTTATCGGAACAATCGATTGTATGGGAGCTATACGTTATGTTGGTCCGATCTGGCTGATTTTGCCTACATATGTTACATATATAATATGTAGCAAACGTGCAAAGTTTAACGTTCTTAGCTTCTTAACTGCAAAATTTATAGCCCAAAACCCATTTATCGAAACTATCGATTATATGGGAGCTATATGTCATGTTGGTCCGATCTGAGTCATTTTCACTACACACGTTACAAATATAATATGTACTAAACTTGCAAATTTTTACGTTCCTAGCTTTTGAATTGCAAGAGTTATAGGCCAAAACCCATTTATCGGAACAATCGATTGTATGGGAGCTATGCCTTGTATCGGTCCGATATTGCTGGTTCCGACAAATGATTAATCCTATGCCAAATGGCGCCTGCTTGCAAAATTTCATCGAGATATCTCTAAAACTGAGGGACTAGTTTGCGTTCAAAAAGACGGACGGACGGACGGACAGACGGACATGGCTAAATCAACTCGCCTCATCGCCCTGATCATTTCCGTATACTTAATAGTGGGTCTATCTCTTCTTCTTCTCATACTTACAAACATCGGACCAAAGTTATAATACCATTTCATGTTCATGAAAGGTATAAAAATTAAGTGCATTCCTAAAATTTAATAAACTATGTCTGAGCTACATGATTGAATTACGGATGACGAAAAGTCTAGCATCCCATTAAGGTAGAACGTCTGTCGTAAATCCCTATTAAAACCCAAACAAAGAAACAAACGAAGTCTACAAGAAAGTCTCAACCTAGCGCCATTCTCGAGAAAATTGTTAGAACACATCAAGATTTCTCCATTGTAGAGATAAAGTTATGTCTAGTTATTTGAATTCGTCTAAATGGTAATTAACTTCATTGCTTCCTAGTTAATTTATAATTCAAACTGAACAAACAGACGATTCGTCCCAATGGTGAAATTATTAAATTGATCATAAAACATGAGACATTTAAACCAAACGAACTAGGAGGCTTATTGATTATTTGTACAAGCATTTTTGTTGTTGTTGTAGCGCTCCTTAGCCCTACCTAGATAGTCAGTATCTTACCCAGTAATATCATCAAACTCTTCTAACGGAAGTCCTAGAAACCTAGCGACTTCGACAGGGGTGGACCAGAGGGATATGGGTGTTAGAGGAGTAGGCTCGGTTGATCATACAAAAAGATGGTTATTGTACAAGCATTCACCTCGTTTGCTTTTTTAATGGTTGAAAGGCAGAAAGTGTTCAATTAAAATGTTTAAATTATGAACGTAAATCAAAAAGAAAAGCATGTTGACTCACATTTGGCGACGTACTCAATGCTCTCATATTATAATTAACATCATTGGCTTTAATTCTTTTTCCAACACGTGGAAATACTATAGGGTTTTGCTGTCGAAAATCTGCAACTATACTTTTGACATCAACAAGTGGGCCCTGTCGACCAGACTTTGATTTAACTCGCTGTTCCAAATACTGATACTTTTGCAACTCTTCACTGTTGTCATCAAGGTGTAAAGGTGATTCATTATTTCTCGGAGGATTAAATTCATTATTACATGCTTCTGCACGCTGTAGTATATTACTCGATATTAAAATGCTAAAAAAAGAAAAAAAAACTAGTTTTTTAAAACAAAAAATTTAATATCTTACTTTTGTAGACGTGTTGTATTGTTACGCTCCTTTTGTAATTCTTCAGATTTCATACTAGCACGGCTTTCAATTATTTGATGTGTGGTGGAAAGTCCAATATTGACTGAAGTCGGAGATTGTTGCGAATCTGACAAGTACAGTTCTAATTCTTTTAATGTTTGTAAATTGTATTTTTGATCTTCAAACTTTCTATCTTGTGTATTGAGTATGTGCTTTTTGCGAGCCAATCTACCGAGTATTTCCTCTTTCACCCTTTTCAAATTCAACAAACGATTCCATTCTGTTTCTTTTGCTTGTAATATATCATTCAATGTTTGTATGTCTTGCATTAATCGTTTCATACTTTCATCTACTGCATCAATTGTAGTACTGTTATGCTTTACATGATTACTGACAACTTCATCGTACTTAGGAAACATTTCATTGATTTCTCTGTACAGTTGTGTTGAATTTGGCCGTTCCGGTTGTTGTTTTTTCTTATTTTCAAGTTCTTTCTCTGCTATTGGAGAAACGGAACGTGGCCTCTTTTGTGATTTTTTACTTGTTGACTCGTTAACGGGTTCCTTGGGATATAAACAAGAAAAAATTATTATGAAATATAAAAACTCTGCCATTTTGCAATAACAGTTTAAGTAAATTTAGTATTCCAAATTAAAAAATTAAATAGCACCGACGGAAAATTGCTGAATACAAATTACTAACTGTTGTAAGAATAAAGACATGCGAAATACAAATACAATACAGTTTTCTTAAATTTACTTTTGTACAAAATATATTGTAATGTAAAAAGTTACCTCAATAGCAACAGGCTTTTCATTGGACTCCTGCTTTTCATCAACAATTTCCTTTTGCGTTTCAAGCGTTTCTTTTTGCTTGTAAGCGAACTCAGTTTGTTTGTCCACCAAACGTTTTTCCCTTTCGACCAACTCCTTTTGCTTTTCAACCAACTCCTTTTGTTTTTCATGTAAAAACTCTTTTTGCTTTTCATACAACTCCTTTTGCTTTTCAACCAACTCCTTTTGTTTTTCATGTAACAACTCTTTTTGCTTTGCAACCACCAGCTCAGTTGATTTTTCATCTAATTCCTTTTTTGATTTCTCAAAATTGTTCTCTTTGATTTGTTCCTTAATATCTTGCACGGATTCCTTTTTAGATTTCTCATCGTATTTAATTGGTGAGCTATATTCAACGTCAGATTCCTCCAATTCTATAGGTTCTGATAAATCAGTAGAATTTTTATCCCCCTTCCAATCCTTAGCTGGGTTAACTGGCTTTAAACGCTTGGTTGATTCAATTCGAGATGTTTCCCTTCTCTTTAAACAAAGCAAATATTGTTTGCTTTTATCTCGTTTTGCTCTGCCATTGAGCCTGTTTTGAATAAATTGTTCATTAGTTATAGTTTCTATAGACCAAATTTTCTTACATACCATTTGAGCGATCTTGCCTTATATTTGCTACATAATTTTCTTCTAAACGGTGGCCTTTGATGTTCTTTTGTTGGTTCCTTTTTATGTACCGTTGGTCTATGGTAGTAACGTTCAGAGTTCTCCGGCTTTCTGTTATGATGTGTACTAACAGCGGCATTCATAAGCTCATCATCATCCCCATCGCTATATTCATCACTGCTTATCAGGTTTTCCGTATCATCATAAATATCGAGACTTGACATTTTACAGTACCTAGAATCGCATTATATAAAAAAGGAAAGATATTAAATAAGTTTTTAATTTTTTTAAGCACTATTTGTTTGGAAAACAAGATGCGCAAACATGCACATCAGCAAATACTAATTAATATTCGCCAATGAGGCCTTCATTTTGCAGCCGGCTTTGGTTGTACAGGCACATTCAAGTTTTTGCCCAGGATAAATGTACAAGAAATATACTCACACCAAATTATAGACTATGCACACGGAATTTTTCCCCAATTTTCTAAACTGACCAAATTAAATGATCGAAAAATTGGCTTTTAATAAAAAATCTTCTAATTGCAATAAGATGTCATAGTGATGTCAGATAAAATTTAACAAAATCGATAGCTTACACATTTTTTTGTTAAGTGCTGCCACTAACCACTAATACCCCTGTGAATTCAACCTACTCTATACATCATTTGTTACATTTGAGAGTTAGTGCTGTCAAGCTAACTATATGGGCTTTGTATCACACCCGGTAATACCTTCCATCCAACGTCAAGTGTTAATACACGTCCAAAAATGTTGAGAGAGGTGTCAAAAGACGCGTCTTGACATCCGTAACAATAATCCGAAGGGGGAAAAGCAATATTTTGTTTCTGTGAAAAGTTATTAGTGAAAAACCCGAGTCAGACCCCCAATTCGGGGCCCGATCCACGTTTTTTATGTGCAAAACACCTTTCCGCGTAGGCGGCCTTCGGCCGCGCTTCAAAAAATAACCCTGGGCTACGCCATTCCAACTCCAGGTGGTTGCCCTGAACGGTGGCAACATGCCACCGTTCCGACTCTATGGGTCATTTTTTTCTCACAGGGTAATGTGATTACAACAACCACATGAAAATGACAGAAAAATTGTGAACTTTAACTGCAAATATCTCGCAAAATTCTAAAAATATCGGATTTCCCCCTCCAGATTATTGTTACGGAGGTGAAGACGCGTCTATTGATACCTCTACCTATATTTTTGGACGTGTATTAACACTTGACGTTGGGTGGAAAGTATTACCTCACACCCTTAAGACGAAAAGTAAATGTGATGCCTGAAAGTATCAGCATTGACAGCTAAATTATCAACGCTTTAAAAAAGGTCTTTGAGTGTGTTTCAGTGTTTGTTGTAGGGGTGTTGGCTACCCAGAAATCATTTTTTTATTTGAACTTTTGTTTAATACTACTTTTACATTGCACCAAATGAGTGATTTTTGGCAAAAAAACCAAATGCGTAGCATTTCACCATATAAATTTCCCAAATGACTGCTTTTATCGCATTTTGTGACAATTTGATATTTTTCTGGATCAATTTGTGATCCGAAAGAAGTTCTGTTGTTGGAGTAGATTTTGGAGTCATAAATGTTTCGAACTGTATGCTGGAATGCGAGGAAGATGCATGGTCACACGTACCACCGTTTGGTCTTTGATCCAATAATGGACCAGCTGATTTTTATTTTTTCTGGAATTTTAACAATCCACAGATTTTTCTGTGCGATTTTGACTTTAAAATCAGAAATTACAAAAACTAAATACATGGAAAATGTTTGTGATCCTTTATGTCCCCTTTTACACTAGGCAATTCTTGCTTTCAAGTCTGCCGCGACGTAGGCAATGTGGTAAGAAGCGAGGGATAGAGTACACTTGAAAGCGTACCGTCAACTCGTTTCAAGTTTTTCTTGCTATCTCTTTCGATCCCCCTTGTGCGCCCATATTTTGTGTCATAATTGCTTTCAAGAAGAATTGACAAGTGTAGACACGAATAGAAAACACAAAAGAGAACGCCAGCAGAGTTGAAAGCAAGAATTGCCTGATGTAAAAGGGGACTATGTACTATGTTTGTCGAGCGGCGAGCGGCTACGACCTGTTGTAGTTGAATTCAATCACAGTGAACAGCGATAATGTCATCGATAGTTTATCATAGCTACTTTCGAACAACACCTATTTGTCATTGCTAGATTGGTCACCTATTTTTTTTATGTGAAATTTTGTTTTAGGAATAAAGGAAATTTGTAATTTTTGCTAAACTCAAGATGACATCCTATGTACGAGCTATGTACGATTTCTCTGGGGAGCCAGGTTCTTCAGAGATTTCAATTAACGTTGGTGAAATCCTGGCTGTAACTCGAACAGACGTTGGGGAAGGGTGGTGGGAGGGTAAGAATAGCCAAGGAAAAGTTGGTCTTTTTCCCGCAGCATATGTAGAGGTGATGTCGGCTGCTGAAGCACAAAAACAAAATAATCATCAACCAAATGTTATTAGTCCCGTCGTTGCGCCAACTGCAGCACCCACAACGAATGCGCCAATCACATCGGCTACCGCAATGGATCCATCAAATCGTTATGATCAAACTGCTGATGAATATGATGATTGGGAAGATGACTGGGATGATGATAATGATACTTATTCCGAAATAGGCCCCAGTGGTGGTGGCGGTACTGGGTCAAAGTCTAATAGTAATCAGGCCGCAAATAATTCTACTGCTCTAACACATTCCGCTAGTAATTATGACAATAAAAACTTACCTGCTGCGCCTGTGGATATGGATTCTTTATCTCTAGCCTCAACAATAGCCACAAATAATACAACCACTTTGAAAAAGTCCGGTATGTTTGGGAAAAGTTCGGATTCGTACATACTGGGTTTGGGAAACAAAGAAAAACTATCCGATCATGAAATTGTGCATATTACATATGTGGATAACTTCTGTTATTGGCATACAAATCATCAGCAGTACACAGTAATCGTGGCTAGTCCCAAAAAAGAATCTAAATTTAAAGGGATGAAAACATTTATTGCATACCAGTTAACTCCAAGCTTTAATAATATTTCTGTAAGTTTTTTTTTTTACAATAAACTTATATTGGATTTATGGTTACTAATTTTATTTATTTACGTATTTGTTTTGTTTTTCTTTGCTATTACAGGTATCAAGACGTTATAAACATTTCGATTGGCTGCATGAGCGTTTGGTGGACAAGTTTTGTCTTATACCAATTCCACCGCTACCTGATAAGCAAATTTCTGGAAGATATGAGGAACAATTCGTCGAGCATAGACGTGTGCAATTACAAGAGTTTGTGGATTGGGTGTGTCGTCATCCCGTACTATCACAATGTGAAGTGTGGCATCATTTCTTAACATGCAACGATGATAAAATATGGAAATCAGGCAAAAGGAAAGCCGAACGTGATACATATGTAGGTGTCACATATTGCTGGGCTATATCACCCCCTGAAAAAACTCTATTACCATCGCTCGTAGATGCACAAATGGAAAGTTGTTCGCAGTTCGTGCATGCAATGGATGCTTCGGTGCGTAATTTATTGGCTTTGTCAAATGATACTGCGAAACGCTATCAAACTCAATGTAAAAAAGAATTCCAACGTATTGGTGACGGTTTATCGGATTTGGCTAAGGCTTTGAATATTGATGAACGACGTGCACCATCGAAAACAGCAGCACTATCGGAGGGTGTAGGGCGTGTTGGAGGCATTTTTATTGGTATTGGCCAACTTTTTGGTGATCAGCCGAAATTTGACTGGATACCATTTTCTGATCGCTTACATATATACAGGTAACATATATATAATGAAATGAATAATACAGAAAATAAAAGGCAGATTAGTCCGAGTAGCAACATAGTACTCTCTGAAAGCTATGGGGTTTCTTATCCGTTTTTGTTTGTTTGTGTTAATATCGAGTGAATTATACAGTTTTTTTAGAGTGTTATCGAAAAGTTCTGAGCGGGGACATTTTAGGGGAGCTTTAGGGTTTTTTGCCCTCCCTAATCGTCGCGTCCACAATCATTATTTTCAGTAAAGAGGAGCTCTAAGAGTATTCTAGTTCGCTGAATGGTCATATCATTATTATTGTCGCATGTTATACTAATGTTGACATTCCTTTGCCAAATGTGAACTATTATATTTACATTGTTTTGTTAAGGTATAACTTTGAAAATACTTCATGGTAATACTGATATGACTCCTGTAGTAACCGTGATATAATTTGCTCTTTATTATAGTTAATCAATGGCTGCTTTTTTTATTTTTACAGAGGCGTACTCAATAGTTTCCCAGACATTCTATCAACACACAAAGGTGCAATGCAAAAGCGTAAAGAGTGCGAACGTCTAACTGCTGAACAGAAAATGAATAATGCCCAGATGACCGATGTAAATCGTCGAACCGATGTTATTTCCTACGCAGTAATGGCTGAAATGTCACATTTCAAACAAGAACGTGATACCCATTTAAAGCAAGCGCTAAAATCATTTATTGAGGAGCAAATTAAATTTTATTCAAATGTCGTTGACAGACTGCAGGAAGCTTATCGTCAATTTGATTAGCTTCATAATTTTACATATGTATTTACAAATTTTGCTAAAAGCTGATCGCTAATCTCTAACCAACAGCTATTTGCCTAAATGTTCTCTTTATTGCTTTTAGTGTTTTTGTGGTCAATCACTAAATTGAATACAAAAGAGGATAGCACAACCAATTTTTTAGAAAATAGTTCTTAAGAGTATGTCGGAGCCTGAGTTAAAGAACGACCTACTTCAGAACACGGGCTCAAAAGGTTCTCCTTGCTAATGAAAATGTAATTTATTCCTGTACAATTTTTACGGTAGTAAGATAGTGCAGTTTTGGCCCAGATTTTGAGATAATGCGTTTTTTTGTTCAGCAGCCGATATCTTAATTGAATTCAAATTGTCGTCTAAAGCTCAAGTGCCACAGTTCCCAGTTGTAAAAAATGTATGTTTTACAGTATTCCACTGTGGGAACTTTTACAGATTTGGGGGGGGTGGTAATTGCATAGGTCAAGGTATTTTTGCTTTAAAACAGAGATTTAGTTAATCTTGCTTTATTTTTCGTAAATTGGTTGAAAGAAAATACTTGAAAAATATAAACTATTACCCTCTAAAAGTTATGAAAAGGTTACTCATCTACAAAATATTAAATAATACAATCAACGCTTTTGCAAGCTTTTAAATCTGTGTCGTTTTATTATAACAACTTAAGTCGACTTAAGAAATTAGACCAATATAAAAATTTTCTGGCGATTTTGAATGAGAAAATCGTTCAAGTTTCCAAGATTTTTATCGGTCTTATATTATTTTGTTTATAAACGATTGAATCTAACTTGCGCGGCTAAGTTGTGAAGCATTTTGGTTATTTGAGAACGACAGAAAATTTTTGATTGGTCTAATTTTTTCAGTCGACTTAAGTTGTTATGTTAAAACAACACAGAAATTATCGGTGCATAATTAACAGACATAAAACAGTTGTAATGAATGCAAGGTAGTCGGATTGAAAAACGGGGAACTGATTCTCAGATCCCTACAGGGCTCGTGTTTGCATACATGATTTAATAAGTAAAATTAAATTTTTAAGCGACTATAAGTATATCGTCATCAAGCCACATAATGTTGGGAAATAGTACTTTGTATTTATTTGAATATTATTAAATAATTGTTTTAATTTATATGATGTACTTTTACAAGTGATTATTTTGGCATTATAGGTACGTTACACTATTTAATAATAATTGTGCAATCTTTTTAATGTACAGTTGCATACTTTATATGTATTTATATGTATGTAGTAGGGTGCGCTAATTTTTTATTGTGACAAATTTCGTATGCTAATGATACAAAAAAGTTGCATTAAATGCCAGTAAGGCATGTTTAAAATTGCATTCCACTGGAACCAATTATTCAAATTTGTATTCCTATTTTTAAACAACTTAAACCTAAATTAACTATGAAGTTTCATTTTAAAAAATGGCCCACCCTAATTTAAAGTGACTAATGTGTTAACCGTGCATTTACGACTTGGTTACTTGTTGTTTTGGACGGCTTTAAATTTTATGTTTTATTTCAAAGTATTTTATATCTATGTATTGTGAATATTATCTACATAATGTGAGCCTACTAAAGTGTTAAAAATATATATATTTTATATGGAAATATACAAGTATACAGAGTAAAACAAAAAACACTAAAATGTATGTAGTTTGAATAAATAGTTAGAAATCATAAAAAGACACTGCATTCTTGACTTTGCCGAACATAACAAACAAAAAAGCATAACTACATAACAAGTTTACTTTTACATTACTGTAGTGTTGAATGCAATTCTGTCTCAAGAAATTTTTTTATTATTGACATTGAAGCCAAATTTGGAGTCTTTTTGGTAATACTATCCATCCAATGTCAACTGCTAATACACGTCCAAAAATGTTGGGAGAGGTATCGAAATACGCGTTTTGACCTCTGTATCAATAATCCGGAGGGGGAAATCCGACATTCTATTTCAGTCAAGAGATATTTCCAATTGAAGTTGAAAATTTCCTGTCATTTTCGTGTGGTTGTTGTAGACACATATGTAAGGTGTTGTCAAAACTGCATAAGGGTGTTCTGCGCAGATATACTGGAGACCGCGTAGCCGGTGTTGGATCGGCAAGGAAAGGTTGTCTGCACATAAATACCATGGATCTGGTCCCCCATTTGGTATCCGACCTGGACCAATTTTCGGTTTTTCGCTATTAACTTTTCACTGAAACATGCAAATTGGTATGGGAACTTGTTTGGTTACATAATAACGCCAGTCCTGCGTCGGGTAAAAGCCGGGGCATTGGTGCGGTAGTCGTATCGCTGTAGTAGTATCCTTAACGTAAGAGAAAAACCAACATGCAATTGGTCGGTAAGGTTACGTTGCAGTAACACCAATAATCGATTACATTGTTTCTCATAAGGTTGGTCGAATCAGCTGTTTTATAAGGTTACCGATACGTCACCTCTGCCCCCGATTTAAATCCGAGTCAGTCCGTTACGATATAGCCGGCTGATATGGTACACAATGACCGGCTGTTGTCGGAATATATGTATAACATTGCATAATACTTATGTAGCAATCATACGGATCAGTTGTATGGGACTCTACCGATCAAAGAAGGTTTAGCTGTCAAAAAATCGACTACAGAATACCAAGCAAAAAGCACTTCTGTACGGATCCAAAATTGATTTGTTGTTGCAAAATTTATCATGCCTATTACGGTATCCGACGGATGCTTTGCGGAGGGAGTGCGAATCGATTCGCGTGAAAACAGTTGCGGATTTAACCTTTAACATTAAAAAAACGGCATTGTCAAGATACTTTCTTCCATTTCTTGTGTTGAACAGGCTAGTAGATTGAAAGGAAGTCGATAAAGTTGATTTTTTAAAGTTTTCTTACTCAGATCCGCAACTGATTTTTCGCGAATCCATTCGCACTCCCCACTGTATCACTGCTGATTGGAACACTTCTAATGGGTGAAGGTCAATGGTTGTGAGTGCGACCCATAGTGTCACGTTGATTTATTTATTTATTACAGTACAGAATACCTTACAGACTATAAATAAACTATATGACCCAATCGGGTGGTAAATAATGTAATAACAAAAGTTTATTAGTTATAAATAGAATTAAGAATTTTCAAAATTGTGAAGTAGATAATGCAAAGTCAAGTTGATAAGTATAAAAATAAAACAAAGCATATAACTACAGCATAGAAAGGGTAAAATTTCCCAAGATTTCTTTGTGGAATACTAACGTTAATCCGCTCTAGTAAGATTGACTAGTCTATAACGCCACTAAAACTTACAAATCAGCTCCTTAGTTACTTAATACGAGACTATGTATTGAGTACAGCTATTAATTAAGCAATTACTTATTAATGCATCTTGAGTTATCATTATATGCGCTATTCATAATTTCTGATTTCTTTTATACCAGTCAACCATCAAATTTGTTGCAACATTTCGGCATTTGTTTGAAATATGCGCACTTAACGCACTCTATATCGACGGGTGGCAATATCATCACGCCATGTTGCACAAAACGACTGCCAGAGGTCGTCTTTGTCGTTGTAAAATAGAAAACGCGTTGTGATTGGTGAATTGCCTACTGTACGTTTTGCGAGTTAAAAAGTGAGGAAAAATCTTTATAGAATAAAAAGTTAATAAAAAAGATATAAATTGTTGTTGAATTGTGCAAATTTTTTACAAATTTATTAAAAGTGCGTATGCTCTTTCGATAGCGTATAAAACTTTGTGCAAAAATATATTGCTTATGAACTAAAAAGTGAAAAATAGTTTTTCGTAATGGCGGACTCGTTTGGGCTTGAGTTTTCGACTGGCGAAGCCATCAATTGAATAAGCTATAAAGATACAGTTTTGGGAAGAAGGTAGAGTATTTTTTATAGAACGTGAAAAAATGCAACCCATTTTATGTTTTTTATTGAAATTCATTCATAAAAACGATTGGTTTCTGTTAAAATTGAATGAATGTTAATTATTAAATGCTTGATAGAATGTCCAACTTTGCATATTCTGAATAGTTGCGTTCCAGTTTGCTGACCTGGGTCGGGTCACGGTCATAATTTAAGAGGAACGATGCGGGTCAGCTGCATGAGAGTTGTTTGTGTAAATAAGTGTGTATACATATGCATGTTTGTGCTGCCAAGCAAATAAGGGTTGGCTGTCAAAAAATCTACTACAAAAAAAATCTACTACTACGGATCAGAAACTGACCCAGAAAAATATCAAGATCACAGCGTTGTTGTTGCATTTACATGCAAAATTTTATACAGGTCTGGGTTTGTGTTTAACTGGAACACGCCATATGTGTCGAGTAGTGCATAGAAAAGAAAAAATAACCTTCAATTTTTTTTCCTTATTTTTCCGCAGGTTCTCTTACAGCCGTGTGTTATTTATTTTTTATAAAGTTATTTTAAATAACATTGTTAAAAATTGTATATTATATATATATATTTTTTAATAAAATTTTAACCAAACGCCACACTTGGCGAAAATATGAGTGGACGAGGCAGTCGAAAGCGGGGTAGGCCGCCGAAGACGCCAAATGAGCGTGCTGGCCCCAAATTCAATTATCAGCTGTTAAAGAAACCAAAATATTTGAGTAAGCCCGGAGATTCTCAACTGAGTACACCATCTGCCTCGCGTGCGTCTTCACCACAGGAAAGCGATGGAAGTCGGAGCTATAATCGGAAATCAACCAGCAAGAGTACACGGGGCAGGTCACGCAAATCAACTAGCAGCACGGCCAATGTTAGTCGTAGAGGAGGTAAATAACCGAATAAACAAATCATTTTGTTTACTTTTGATTTCTTTAGCAATTAGTTGACATACTCATACGAAAGTACATGTATGTATTACCAAAAAGGTTAATCTTTATTTGCCACATTGATATACATATGTATATTTAATGAATGCATCAATGGGAGTGGCATTAACAAACTAGTTAATGGATCTTTTAAATCACTTTCGTATCAGAATCTTATCCCCCTTAAATAGGATTATATTGATATGTTACGTTTAAAGTTATAACAAATTGGCAGCTTTTTTGAACACAAATTTCACTGCCAAAGGCTTGTGGATATGTGCTCTTATTTTCCTTTTTAATGGTCTTCTTCGTTTTTGATTTTCTTTTTTGTTTATTTTTCATCTTTTTTATTTTTATCTTCTATTCTATACTTGGTATTGCAGTTGTCACAGAGTTGCAACATTTATTAGACCCAGCAGAAACTATAAATATGTATATCAGTTACAGATCAATTTGTATTTAGAGCAATACGCAAGAAACATAGACCTTCCTTACGAGATACTTATTGGAATTGAAAGTCTTTGAGTTCGCATCAGAGCGACTATTTCAAAATATCGAATATGTAATTAGTTAACGAAACACTTTCCTAATCCCCACTGGAGAATTAATAAAAAATAGTATTTTATCCATCTCATAGTTGTCGCACTAGAGTAAGAGACTTACTCATAGTAAAAGACAGACATATTATGAATTCGGAGAGTATTTTTAATTTGCCTTTAGTAACTCTTAGAAATTTCAATTGACGGCTGGAGTTAACAGCAGCTACATCACATTGTTCAAACCTTGAAGAGTCACTATTGTAAGTATGCTATGCACAGTACTTCCCAATAAACACTGATATTAGAAAGCAGCGGTTTTCATCAGAAACACTGGAGGAATGTAATTCGGCATCACTCCCCAAAACAACAACTCGAGGGATCAATACTCTTTTTTTGTAGTTATTTTCATTCGTCTTCAACTGCTAAAAAATAGTTAAGTTGCAATAAAAATCTTTAACAAAATGTTATTGATTCGGCTAAATTCATTATAACGCAATATTTTGCAGGACACCTTTTTGAATACGGCGGCGCATTAAAGAAAAAAACCCTAGGTAATCCAACACCGTATCACGATCCAAAATACTACTGGATGTATTTTGTATTTGTATTTATTTATTTGAGTGTTTTCCTAGCACAACAATTAGAAGAAATTATATTAAAGTGCTAGTCGGTACAGCGTAAAATTCCAAGATAAGATAAATTAAACTAAATTAAATTAAATAATAATTATGGTAGTGATTTGACAATAAATAATAAGATTAATCATTTTGTTTTATGCGGATCTTTTGTATGGCTGTTGTTTGTGTCTATATACTATATATGTGCATACATATGTTTTTCTTTGCTACCAAGCAAACAACCTATGTACTTCAAAAACCAATCTGATCTATGTATATTTTTTTTGTAAATGTAACTTTTTTGCCTCACGAACAAAAAACCATATTTAATTCATGCTCATGTCTTAAGAGGTTACAGCTATAACTTTGAAAATGACTTGAATTAGGAAACACGCTTCATCGTACTATTTGTTGCGAACTACGGTCGCTTACATACTTGCGAAAAACAACTAATCTTATAAAATTGTATTATAAAAATAGGCAGGTCGGCAGCAAAAAGAAAAAATGCCAGAAAACAGGTAATTGCTTCAACGGCCTAACATTAGTATCTTTTTATACTGAAATTGAATGAGCTTTAAAGCTTGCAAAAAATCTAAAAATTCTTGGTAAGTTTTAAATTTTGACAAATGTTCGTCTTCTGAGTTTTCCACAAAGTCCTAAGCTTTAACTTTCAGTGTTTCTATTGTATTTCTAAAAAATTGTGGAAATTATTAAAAAGAAGTAGTTCTTGCTGAAAATTGCAGTTTTGATGGCTCATTTGGACTGTGAGCCCTTGTATACAAACAGGCGCACCTGAAACCGCGCATGATACATATAAACAAGTTTCAGAATAAAAGTGGAACACAAACTATTACCCAGTTCGTAGTAGTAGCCAACAAAAACCCGAGTATAAAAATTTCCTCCCAAAATGTATTACAAAGTCTATAATCAGCAAAAAATTAAATTTTTTGGTAATATAATTTGCAATCATCGGTCACACATACATACATATTATAAGCTTTATATGAGAAAACGGCCATAAGAAACGAATTTCATTATTCTTACAGGGTATGAGTCGGAATACCATTACGGGTCCGACTTTGGAGATTCGAGTGAAAAGAGTGATGCAGATGATGATATACTCTGTTCCGCTACAGAGGAGGAAGAAGAAAGTCTTGATGGAGTTAATGAAAGTGAATCTGAATTCTCTGTATGCAGTTTTACACAAAATGGTGTAGGTCGTCCACCGCGACCACCAAGTCCAGATCCTATCTGGTTACAAGATCGTGAATATGAACCATTAGAAATGCCTGAATCTTCCGCTGATTTATTGATGAAAAATGATTTGGTACTTAAAGCATTAGGTATATATGAAGTATTAAGACGTTTTCGTCATCTCGTACGTTTGTCACCATTCCGTTTTGAGGATTTTTGTGCTGGATTGGCAAGTGATGAACAAAGTGCCCTAATTGCAGAAGTACATATTATGTTATTGAAAGCAATTTTACGTGAAGAAGATGTACAGGGCACACATTTTGGACCACTCGATCAAAAAGATACGGTTAATATAAGTTTATATCTAATTGATGGCATAACATGGCCTGAGGTATTACGCAGCTATGTAGAAAGCGATACAATTTTCAGTCGTGAAGTGTATAATATTTTATCTGCTTCTGGTGATTATCCATTTACGGGCGTTAACGATCGTATTATAGTTTTACAATTTTTAACCAATCAATTTTTAACAACAAATGCTGTACGAGACGTTATGTTACAAGAAGGTCCAATACATTATGATGATCATTGTCGTATTTGTCATAGATTAGGCGATTTGTTATGCTGCGAAACTTGCCCTGCTGTTTATCACCTTGAATGTGTAGATCCACCATTAAATGATGTACCAACAGAAGACTGGCAATGTAATTTATGTAAATCGCATAAAGTTAGTGGTGTTGTTGATTGTGTATTGCCACAAGAGAAACAAGGCGTACTCATAAGACATGATATACTTGGTTTGGATCGGCATGGTCGTAAATTCTGGTTTATAGCACGTAGAATATTTGTTGAAGGTCAACCTGAATTTGATAATGGCAAAGTTTGGTATTATAGTACAGAATCAAAATTAGAACAATTATTAAGCAGTATCGATAAAGATGATTTAGAAGCTACACTCTATAATGAAATAATTGAACGTAAAGATGAGATTGTGCGACAAATGAAATTAACTGAATCCATAACAAAAGAGCAAAACAAATATCAAAGACTATCATATATTGATGAAGAAAATAAGAAAACTTGGGCGTTGGTGCGTGGTACGGACGATGGCGAAGATGTTGAAATGAGTGAAAATAACGGTGGGGCCGGTGGCGAAAACAAAATGATGACACGCCTGAAAACCAGTCAGAATTTAAACGATCTTTCACATTTTAAATTGGGTATGGAACATGGTTTTAAAAACTACGTAAATCAATATACATCAAATTTAATTGCATTAAATAAGCCCCAACGCAACGAAGAACGCGATAAGCGTCGACATTTATCACATAAATTTTCATTGACCACTGCATCAGAATTTAAATGGATTGGTTCCACAATGGGCAGTTTAGATAGTATTATACAAACGTTGCGTCAAACGTTATTAAATTTTGAAGACAGCATACCATCATCCTTTATGATACCGAATTGGCGTTTTATAAAATGGAAGTGGCGTAAAACTGTTACAGATGCACGTCGCCCAACAGAATTTGTTACATTATTACTATTACTACAGTCATCACTCAAAAGTGTAATCTTTGCAAATGTATGGCATGAACAACTTGGACATCTCGCTCTGACGCGCATTACTTCGAGTGAACGTGAGGAGCGTAAAAAATTAGAAAAACGTGAAAAACGTGAACGAGACGATGAAGAAGAACGTAATCGCCTCGCATTTAACTATATAAAATATTCTTTGGGTTTAAAACATCAAGTATGGAAACAAAAAGGTGAAGAATATCGCACACACGGTCAATGGGGTTGGATGTGGCTATCGACCAGTCGACGATGTAGCAGTGGTGCTGGCAGCAGCAAATCTAGGCGCACGTCATATAGACACGGTTTGGCAATACCGCCCGTTAAAGTGAATGTGCATTTCACTAAAAGTAGTGGTGATATTGATGAAATTGTTAGTGTAGATCCACGTACTCACAAATTCATATTGCAATGTAAAGCTGCGTTGAAACGAAATGCAAATTATCATTATTTGGATAAATTCCGTGATGTGAAGATAATAGAGCTTGATAACAACGACAAAGACACCACAGACATAGATGACACCAACAGAGAAGCTGAGAGTGATGTTGCAAAGAATATTCAAACAATTGATGTTTCTAAATCTTTAACCATGCCCGGTCGTCTGATGTATCCAAAAATAGCACGTAAAAGTCGTTTAGATGACCTGCTTACGCGTCGCTTAGAGCTAAAACAGGCGGAGGAGGAATTAGCTGTAAAAAACGAAAAGGATGTAGATGCAGATGAATCACAAAACAGTATACCACAAAATGCGGAAGATGCAAAAACTGCTGATGCTGCTGCTGCTGTGGCTGCTGCTGATGGTAAAAAATTAGGCAAGCGTACATTCCTCGAGCGTCGTATGATGGATATGCAATATGTACAACAAAAGAATATGCCAACCAACAAAGATGTTAATCTAGATTTGGTTAATTCATTAGCAAAGAAAATACAAACGGTACGCCTGCAATTTAGTCAATTGAATAGATTTGCTAAACAATATCGCTGCTATACAAAAGAGTGTAATACAAATTCGAATGCCGTATCACAGATAACGCAAAATACTTGCTATTCACCATTATGCCTACAAAAAGCACGCGCTAAAAAGGAACTTTTATTGCTCTTACGTAAAGCACATATCGCTGGAAATGGTTCTAAGGAAACAGTGGCTGCAATTTTGGGTGCCGTTAAAAAACCTTCAATACTTGAACAGAAACTTACCGAAGGTAAAAAGGATGCATCATTGGTACTAGACGATACAGACGATTGTCGTTGGTGGTTAATAGATGAAAGCCCATTAGATTTGGTACAAGATTGGGAACATGCTCGCACTGTAGCACTCCCATATGATGATAAGCTATTGCGAGATTGTTACATAACGAAAGAGAAAAAGGAAAATGCGGCTGCCAGCAGTAGTGTAGTAAAACAAGAAGTTGGTGGAAATAATGCTGGTACTGGAATCGGAAATTCTAGTGGCATTACTGATGACCGCATGGACTACATTGATAATATGGATGTGTGCAGTAATGTGGAAATTGAAAGCTCAGAGACGACAAATGACGATTCCTTAGTGTCTCTAACAGTAGCATCAGCAGCAGGGAGCAATGATGCATCTGGCATGGATACATCGTTACTTGCCAGGAAATGTAAAAAAACTCCAAAACTACGTAATACTAAATCATACATAGCCACCAAAGATGTGCTTAATCAAACGTACGAAAAGCAAGCTACTGCAACGAATATTAAACAGAACCGTAGATTTCCAACTCAACCCCGTAATGTTAAACGTGAAGATGTTACAAAATATGAAAAAGAATACTATCCGAATGGTAAAGAACGGTTATATGCTGCAGAATCACCACGTGGTCGTCTTTATCTTTGGCGCGATGTAGCTATGTTGAAAAAGGAAGTCCTGGAGAACAAGTCAGTAGTTAGTAGTAAACTAACAACACAAGAGCAATCTAATAATAAAAACACTCCAATCGGCTCCACATATCCCCTAACGTCACAATTCCTAACGCACAAATTAAAAACGAGCATACTTGTGCTGGCGCCATATGAATTGAGAAAGCTTGCACGATTGGGTGGAAAGGTACCCACTAATGGTTTCCATCATTTGGCTAAAAATAATTGTGTTTGGCCATATCCATGTTCGCGTCCACTATTTAAAACGTGTTGGTCATTTCGTACAACTACGGCGACTACTTTGGCTGCGATAGGCTTACAATTACGTATTTTATGGTGTTGCCTACGATGGGATGATATGATTGCTAAAGCACCATCGGCAGATGGTAAACACCAAGTTACTACTGACACGGAAATTGTTACACAGGAACTTTTAAAATTACGCCATCAGGGGCGTTACGGCGAGCGGACGCAGTACCTTCGTCGTAAAGTTGTTGTGCCATTAGAGATGCCCAAAACAATACGGGGTAAGTGCGAAACTCTTTAATTTTCCTAGTATAGAAAAAAATTGGGTAAAAGATCAAGTTAATAAAAGAAAAATTTAGTAAAAAAACGAAATTATCTAGAATTCTACTAACAAATCCACTTTTTTTTATAATTGCAGAGGTAACATCTATACGATCTGGTCTTCGAAAACGAAAACGTGCCGAATCACCGCAACCAACCGAACCTCAAGTATCCGAAGAATGGGTGGAGGAAGAAAAATTAGAATTATGGGAAATTAAGTTAATGGGTGAGCGTCAGGAAAAGACCAGACAGGCAGCTATGACACGTTCCGTTGCCTTGCGGCAGGCTGCCGAACAAGCAGGCGCCTCACCGTCATCATCATCAGCATCAAGCGCAGGTGGCTCAAACAGCTCAACACCTAAAATAGTAATATCAGCAAAGACTAGCGAAGAGATTAAGGAGAAAATGGAACAGCAATTGAAGTTACAACGAGCTGCACACCAACAGAAAAAGAATCCCGAAAATGCCAAGCCACAAATTCCAGGTAAAATATTAACTTTCATGTATAGCTTATATTTGCAATATTTCTTTATTCATGTTTATATTTTAGTTAAAGGACAAATAATTGGTAGTCGACGTGTAATTGTTAAAAATCCCGATGGTACTACACGTATCATACAACAGGCTATCACAACACCCACCGCCCAAAAATTTGCTAATAACAGCGGTAGACAAGTTGCGACAACAACAGCAGGAGCATCAATTTCTTCTGTGTCTAGTGACAGATCAACGACAACTACCGTCAGCAATGCGCAAACGCCACAACAATCGTCTGCAACATCTAATGCTGGTACACCAACACAACAGCATAAAGTACAAATCATACGTGGCCCTGATGGCAAAGTGAGTGTCCGAGGCTTAAATCCCGGCCAACAATTGATTCAAATGCCTGATGGGAAATTGCATGTCCTAACAACTACAACAACTCCGTCACCAGCATCAAGCAGTGCGCAAGGTAAAGCAATTATCCAGTTCTTTATTTTACTTTTACTAAGTAAGAATTTATTATATTTACTTCTAGGTGCAGTAACCAAGAAGTTGCCTATTAAGCAGGTAGCTCCAGCAGCAAGCTCGCCTAACGTGGTTAAGCAAATTACAGTAAAGCCTATTCAAAAGAGCTTGCCTACACAGAATGCTCAAAAGGTTTGTAACACACAGTTGTTTTGTTAAGCTGTTAACATTGTTTAAATTGAACAAAATATAATTTACGATTCTAAACTCCTTTCTCATAAACACAATAAATATTGTCTACATTACAGACCATAGTAACATCTGCAACTACCCAGTCCAAGCCAAGTACACCGAAAGCGGTTGCACAGGTTATAAACCAGCATGTTGCTGTTAGTCCTTCAACCACAGTGCAAAAAGTTGTCACACAAACCATACCTTCAGTAAACTCAAATACGAGCAATTCACCAGCAACGAAAATAAATACGAATTCTCAAGGTTTACCTCAATTCATTGTGCAGCCGGGACAGAAATTGTTAATGGGACAAAATCAACAAGGGCAGAAGGTTTTAATAACTACCGGTGGACAGCAACTGACACAACAACAACCACCGTTGCAGCAAACAATACAACAGGCACAACCGCAACAACAACAACAGCAGCAGCAGCAACAAATAATAGTTAACCAACCTTCGACCCCTGCCAACTCTACTGCGCAACATACGCCACCACAAGCAGCTACACAAAAAGTTATACAACAAATAGTGAATACAAGTAATGTACAACAACAAATTGTAATTGGTGGTCAACGCATTATACTGAGTCCCGGCCAAACTATAGTCACACAAAGATCGGTACCGCAAAATCAAGCTGTTCAAGTTGTTCAACAACAGCAACAACAGCAGCAGCATCAGCAACATGTACAATCACCTACAACGCCAACTCAACATCATCAACAAGTTATCGTACAAGCCGCAAACCAGCAACAGACTCTCACGCAAGTGCAACAGCAACCACAAGCCCGTATTGTTAAGCAAATAGTTGTACAGCAGCAGCAGCAGCAGCAGCAACAGCAACAACAGGTAATACAAACTACAAACAATCACATTGTGGAGCAACAGCAAGTGTTGAAGGTTCAACATAACCAACAGCCACAACAAACCGCTGCACCGCAAACAACAAATCAGCAACTTGTCGTACAAAATTCAACTTTGGCACAACAGTTGGCCCAAGGCAAGCTACAAGTAGCAACTATTAATGGACAGCAGGTCATAATAAGACCATTAGGCAACAATCAAGCACAGATTGTGGCGCATATTAAAACTCAAAGTGATGGTAATGCACATATCATTACGAACAGTACTTTGGAAACGCCACAATCATCACCTGAAAAGGCTGCGCCAACTGCTGTGATGCAGCAGCAACACTCTCAACAGCAACATGTACAGCAAAAAGCACAACAACAACAAGTTGTACAGCGAACGACTGTTGCACAGCAAATACAACAACCACAACAGCAGCAAATAGTGACACAACAGCAACCGCAACAACAAACAACCTATATAAATCAAGATAGCGTGCAACAACAGCACCAAACTGCGGCTGTACCAACCAAAACGATGACGATTGAAGAAAGTTTGTTGCAAGGTCAACCTCCGGGTACTGTAATCAAATGTGTTACGGCACAAGTCATACAAACTGAGCAGGGACCGCGTATAGTTCTACAGGGCCTAGTAGGCAATGATTTTACACAGCAACAATTAGCACTAGTGCAACAACAAGTAAAACAACAACTTTTAAAAGGTAGGTTTTATTAATATACATACAAAAGATGTAAGGTTTGACACTTAACTTACACTTACCATATTTATACTAATTTTATACTAGTGCGATTAGAAACCAAAAGTCTCAAGCTTCAATTAGTTGTATGGTTTTCTGATTTTTGAAACTAAAATATCAGTCGGACGAGTCGTGTCGAATTTGTCGACGTCTTTGCAATGTATTATGACATATTTGTAAATGCAGTATGCGCAGTGTTGCAAGTTAAACTAAGTACCTTATTCCCAAGTTAATTATTTCCCTAATCAAATTTTCAATTTACGGAAATGTTTGGCTCAATAAAATAAACACAATTACTTAACTTGGATTTAGTTCGCATACTCCATTTACGAATGTGGTCATTCCTACTTTCTAAAAAATGAAAACAATATAAATAATAAAAACTTCTAAAAACCATTAAAAATGTTTTATAAATTCTTACAGCGCAAGAATCTAGTGGCAAACAAGGCGTTCTTGGTCCAACTAAAATCTACTTGGCAGTCCAGCCACCAAACGCAGTACTGAACTCGCAACCACCACCCTTGACACCGGTACATCAGTCAACACATCAACAAGTGAGTAGTTGTTGAACAAATGAAACGTAAAAACATTTAAAAAACTTACAATACGAAGAGATTTTAAGGGAAATTTATTTTATGATTTAAGTGCAAAAGTTCTACTATTTAAGATTTACATACGTTATTAGCCTTTTATTATTTATTGAAAAAATACCAATATATACATTTATATATGTATATATGTACATGTATACAGTGGCGTGTAATGAAATATAAACAAAATTCGACATGAAGTAGTTTGCAAATATTGCTTTCGGTATTTTTCATTTAAAATATTTATTTATTCAACTATAACAAGTTTCGTGAAAAAACCTTCTCACCATACAAACGCTGATTTTTACGAACACTTTTTATTGCTAGCCCTGATACTTGCATATTAAGCAGTATATGACGGACCAAACACTGTTATACTGAGGCCGACAGTTCTTTGCTACATATGAGTCCGATACATATTGTAACCCCCTAATCTAAAGGGGGCACTATTCTTTGAAGTATGCTAAATTCTAGTAACATTTGTGTAAGGTTTAGAGTTTTTGATTTTTGCTATAGTCGAACTCTACTTAAATGAAAATTTCCAAATACGGGATAAGTATTCGTAATGTACAACCAATGCCATATTGGAATATGGTGATTTTTTTCACCCGCCACTGCACATCCATACGTACATATGTATGTATGTATATGTATATACCCCCAGATACTGTGTTATTGATAAATTGTCAATATGAATAAATAATCAAGAACAACTATTGGTATCAAGTGTTTTGAACTCTGCTTTAAGAATAAAACTAATTTTGTTTTTGATAAAATAAAAAAAAAATTCTATTACTTGCATAAATAATCAGATAGATTGGCAAGTTGTCAAGAACATATAATCGGAGGGATAGTCTTACAATACACAAACTTTAAGTTATATAATTTCAAACATCAAGGCATAAGTTAGAATGCTATAATTTACTGAAATATTTAAATATAAATGTTAACTTTTGACTATAAGAACTACTTTGAAACAGTGTAACATTGGCCGTGTTTTCACGCGCATATGCTTTTGTTGATCGCTTATCTCTTCATACACATTTAAGTTGCGCTTAAAGAAATACGGTTATTTTAAAAAGTTTTACTTAAAATAACTTGGCGAAAAATACATACATACATACATATGTATTCATATTTATGTTTGTATGTACGTATATTTTGTATATTATGCTATACTCATGTTACATTCCATTCATGAAAAATAAATATCAGCTAAAGATAATAGGGAATGATACTTTCGGATGGGAACTTGTGTAATATAAACATTAGGGCAAGGTGTTTGTGTGGTGATTTCTAGCAGTAATTAACTTCAATGCAATATAATATTTTGACTGCCAATAAATATCTTACGTAAAAAATTTGAAATTCTCAAAAGCGCCATAAAAAGAGTGAAATATTCCGAAACCTACTTGAACCATACTTTTTCTGACAGTTTTCCTCCATTACATATAAACATCGTAAATTTTCCAAATATTTTATTTAAAAATGTTCAAATGTGGTTATGAACTTTTAAAATATAACTTATTTTAACAAATTTAGCACAAAGATTTAAAATTTTGTAAATATTTGAAATCTGCATTTAGTACTTTTAACATATTCGCATTCCTAATTTCAAAACCTTTTGGAATGAAAATTTCCAAGCACAATTATTTTATAGTTCTTAAAGCTGTTTTTCAAAAAATAGCTATAAAATAATGTCAACGTGTAATTTTGAGAAAAGCTTCCTTGAAAATCCACACTGTTTACCTTTGCGAACGAATTAATTAGATGTCTTGAGAACCGATTAGAAGATTAATTAGATGACTAAATTAAAAGTTAAACTTCCGTAGCAGAAAAATTGCTGCCTTAAGTCGCTATTGTGCAAAAAGATCAAGTCCCGCTGCAGAACTGAATTAATTTCCGTCTGCTCCTTATCATTTGAAACATTCAGCTTTTATGCCTCCTAGAATCTAATTTATTTACACATTGCAAATAAATAAGTACAATTCAATGAATTAAATAAAATGTCTCGCTTCATAGTGCATAATGTTTACCTTCCTTAATTATGCACAAAAACAAAGTATTAAAATATTATAGAGTAATAAGAAAACATGGAACTATAAGTAACAAAGTTATTTAAGATACGATTTCTGTGGTTTTTTTCTCGATACAAAGTTTGAATGAAATATTAACCGACTGAAATTTTACTACTTCAACACGCAACCTAACCCAACACATTTTCTTAAAATATACGGCCTAACATACATATGACTATAAAATATATATTATTTCTCTTGTATAATTTCACTTGTTAATTACATGAAAATTATTATTAATTATTATTACTTTTATTTTTAAGCCTTAAAAGTATCAAATCGTTTTGTAATGTAAAGCGCTTTTTGCAATAAATTGACTATTTAATGATACCGAAAATTGTTTTACTTGTAATTTTCACATGTTTTGGTTTTCTTAGTAATTAAAAAAACAACAAAATTTAAACCATAAAACTTATAGTTTATTTACAAAACATTTAACGAAAATGAAAAATGAACTCTATACTAAAATGATGTTTCTAATAAAAGAATGTGTAAATGTTAAAGATAAAAATAAAATTACGTTTTGTATTTTAACTACAAAACAGCAAAACAAAAGAAAAAATCCAGTATTCGTTTTCCACATACATGCATTACTGTTTAACCTTTGGCTTGTTGTATATGAGTAAATGAATAAAGCATTTGCATTGTTAAATTAAGTAAAATAGTAAAATAAAAATAAAAACATATTCGGATTAGTTGGATGATTATTTGTAATTGGCCTTTGTGTTGACAAAAAGCGCTCGCTCAAAATGTAAAACCATGAATTTTGCAAAATACTAACAAAAAAAATGTTCAATAATTGTAAAAATGCAAAATGCAGCTAAAAAATGTTGTACCACAAAGAAATTTAAATTGGTTTATATAATAACACACTAAATTAAAAGTTCAGATTCTTAATGTGGCTATTTACGAAATTTTTAAGAAAAAACAATTATAAAAATTGAAGAGATTAACCTAACCATGACGGCAAATGCAGTGAGCAGGCAAAGAAAAAGTAAGCAAAAACTAGATTATCACAACAACAAAAAATTATAACTTAAAATTCAATACAATTTACTAATCGTACAAGCTAAGAAATCTAATCTGTAGTTTAAAAAGAAGCAACTAAAACACAAAGGCTTATCCATAAATAAATCATCTCATCTAATCGAAAAAAGTTAAATATGGTAAAAATTTTTGATTTTAACTCATAAGCGCATTGAAAGCAAGTAAACAGTATGCAAAATTAAATTTTTTCGCTCAAATACAACTTAGCAATTATCAACAAAGACTTGAATGAAGTGACCATTTCAAGAAGAAATCAAATAAAAAACTGCTTTTTAAAGTCATGTTTGTTAATCTCTTCGACAATTTTCTTAAAGGTTTCCTGGAATAAGTACTACAACTGATCTTTTAAAAATACAAGGTAGGTGCGCAAGTTATGAAAAAAGACTAAAATTCTATATCGTAATACATATGTATGTATGTACATTGGAATGTATGTACTATTTACAGTATGTATAACATTTTGCATTTCTACAATAATTAAAACAAAGGTATTCACATAAACTGGCAAAAATTAGATAAAAACCAAAAAAACTTAAACGTATAAGAGAAAAAAGGAAATAAATATATAGTATATAGTATACATATACACATATATAAAACAATACAAATAATATAAAAAACGATAAGAAGTAAAACTAAAACGAAAAATAAAAATTCTTACCTTAAAAAATAGGTTCAAGTAAATTTAATGTAAAAAAAATTGCAAAGGAAAATGTAAATACTAAAGATTCCCTATATCTAATAGAAAGCCAATAGATTTCAACTGATAAAGGGTGTTTTTGAAACAAACTTTGAGGTTGGGTGCTCTTCAGCAACCGGCAAACCGAAAAAAGTCGTAAAAGCCATTTTATCGCTCATTTATTTACCTAATTAAGTGAATACCTCTTAAAACAAAATATTGTAGAAAAAGATTGGCAAGTATCTAATACTTTACTTTTTTACAGTAAAATAAAAAAAATAAAACAATAACGGCCGGTTTTACGAACAAAATTTAAATAAAAAACTTTTTTACTTGATTTAATGTGAAATTTAAAAGCTATTTTTTATTTAAATTGGTTTCGTGGAATGGGCTGTAATTTTTTTTTATAAATATATATAATTTGTTATATAATTTTATAATTTTTCGGCTTACAGGCGTCCTTCTCAGCTAAGACAACGGTGACTGAACCAAGTAGTAGTAATGTCGTTGAAATTAATGCCAACAAAACTGATGCAAACAAAATCCAAGATAAGTTAGATTCAAATATATTACAAGAAAATCAAATTCAACAAGGACATAGCAACACCTCAACAATAAATAACCCCAGTGCAGGCGCAGGAAATCAGGATGTGATTGTTACCTCACCAGGATTCGTTAAAATCTGTAAGTATTTCAAATCCTTGATATTTATTTTTTGTACAAACAAAATTTTCGGTCAATGAGGTGCGCCTGTCCGATGTTACCAAATCAAAAATTTTCTAAAAATTCGAAACTCGAAAAATGTGATTCTTGAATTTTGATAATTTTATACAAGGAAGTTCTAGTGGGGGACTTTAAAACCTCCAGACGTTCCTGCACGTAGCAACGGCTGCCTTAAAGTCTTGGCCTTGCATATTTATATACTTACTAAAGTCAATCGTGACTTTAAAGCTGTTCGTTATGTTTTGACAAAACTGACTACTATTCTCGGGGTTTTGCTAATCAGTTCTTACTTAAATTATGTATAAAGTAACAGTTTTAAGTCAACTTTTATTTTACATAAGTGTGCATGAATAAATAGGAGCTAAGATTGGCTCCTTGAAGCTTATCACTTTACTATCCACTTGGTAAACTTAGCCCGTTTAAGAATATGCATCCTTATTATTAGTTGACTTTGCAAAGTGTATTACTACTAATTTCATACTTTTTCGATTTTTCTACTACCATTTCCTCGACAATTGAAAAACTTACTCCCACTTTTTTTCGTCACAAAATGCCTTCAATTAAATTCGGTTTCAAGCAAGTTATAATAGTATTGGCGACTTTTCAAACCTGACAAAAAGACTAATACAAGAATCACCATTCCGGGCCTCCTTTTTAACTCTCGATTTTTGTTTTGCCTAATTTTCTTTACTGCACAAGTTTTTATCTAAGTGTATATATTGTAAAAAATATATGTTTATTTCTATAAAAAAAAGCAAACAAGAAAGTAATTACAAAGGGCAGCTCTAATGTGAATGATGAGCAGCGACAGCAGCTAGATAACTCTACAGCACAACAACAAAAAATAATTGGTACGCCAGTTACAAGTGTGTCGGGCAGCAGGAAAAGACACTTTTATAAAACTAAAAATGAAAACGGCGAGTGGAATCAACAACAGCAGCAACAACGCACACCGAAAAAGATAAATATTATAAGCGATCAAAATGTAATCACTACATTTTCAACAAACAATACGCTTACGAGAGATAGTAATGTTAAACGTGGTGATTTATTGCTACTTGATGGTGATGAGCAACGCAATCAAGCATTGAATGTAAGTTTGCATGTCTTACTAAAACAACATCGTCCTCTTGGAAAATTCAGTTTAAAAATTGATTGTTTTTGATTAATCAGTATATTCACATTCAGGTTAATTAGATTGTAAAATATTATTGTGTTTCATGCTCCTGAGGGCGACGATATTTATTAACTTTCTAGATGCTGCACTTTAAGTCACCATTTTTTCTTCGTTTTATATTATAGCAAACACTAGAACGCCATAAAGATCTCCTCAAGAAGAGCATATTAAAGAAGCGTTCGCTTTTGGAACGAAATTTGCAACATGAAATCAAAGACGAAATGAATACTGAACTGTTAAGTTCGACAGAAAAGGTTGATTCAAATAAAAAACTCCCTAACACCGTTGGTGGAGGAGGAGGAGTTGCTGGGGGTGACGTGGGCGTCGCTGTTATTACTGGTGGTCTAACAACCAATGAAACAAAAAAGTACTGTTAATAATATTTTAAAGTTATAATTTTATTTAATATTTATAACATACATTATTTTAGACCAATGAAACAATTGAAGAGCTATATTACACCACAGTCACCCACAATAACAACACCGTCCAAAACCCCGCACGGTAGGGCACAAAAGAAACCCAATAAGAAGAAGGAAAAATTATATTGTATTTGCCGTACGCCCTATGATGATACAAAGTAGGTGCTTTTTCCCCAAAATATTTTACGCATATCTATAATCAAACAAATTTTACATATGCATAGGTTCTATGTTGGTTGTGATTTGTGCAGTAACTGGTTTCACGGAGATTGTGTCAATATTACAGAGGAGGCCTCTAAAAAATTATCTGAATTTATATGCGAAGATTGTAAACGTGCCCGGGAGACTCAGGAACTATATTGTTCATGTCGCCAACCCTACGATGAATCACAATTCTATATATGCTGCGATAAATGCCAAGATTGGTTTCATGGCCGTTGTGTTGGCATTGTTCAAAGCGAAGCTGAATTTATCGATGAATATATTTGTCCACAATGTCAGCGTAACAATGCGGTTAATTTGGCGAATATGAAGAATTTAGCCGAAAACGAGACAATCGAATTGAAGAAACTTATTAAGCAAATACAGGTGAGTGGCACAAACATAAAGAGGTATATTCACATGCAAATTCCGATTGATTTCTCTCATGATCTATAACATTTCTCGGGTCGGCAGTTCCGTCAAAATAGCTGATAGATCCCATAATTTAAAATAAGTGTTTCTTTTTATTTTATTTGGATTAGTTCACCAATATATCTGCAGCCGTTTTTTAGAATATGTATTAAAGGAAAAATTGTTAAGTGTTAATTTTTCAATGAGCTAGATCTTTCGCCAGAAAAAAATGTGATTTATTTTGAAATGATGTGAAGAATTAAAAGAATTTTTTGTAATAAAACAAGTTTCATCTTTTTTTACGCTTTATCCTTAAACACTTTGCAATTTCCAATAAAAACCAAACAGCCCAACGACCTTATTTGTAGTTTTAATCATTTGTATTAAGTTAATTAAATCAATAAAACAAATTCATTTACAGTCACACAAAAGTGCATGGCCTTTTATGGAACCAGTTGATCCAGATGAAGCGCCTGACTACTATAAAGTCATTAAAGAGCCCATGGGTGAGTTTATAAAAGCATTTCTTAAACATGAAAGTTTTCAATATAATTTTGTTGTAGATCTACAAAAAATTGAAAAGAAATTGGATACAAATGTTTACACAACGTTATCAGAGTTTATTGGTGATATGACAAAAATATTCGACAACTGCCGCTACTACAATCCAAAAGATTCATCGTTTTATAAGTGCGCCGAAGCATTGGAAGCATTCTTTGTGCATAAAATTAAAAATTTCCGGGAAACTGTAGTTAGTCAAACCTGATTCTACTACTAAATCCTTTAGAAAATATTTATAAATTAATAATATGGCTCACCAAGCGGCTGCCGAAAAATGCTGGAGAAGCTTAAATATAATAATGTATATAGTTAACAGAAAAAAATATTTATAACAATTTGTTGCACAATATGTATAAGCTGGTATGTATTATGCAATATTTGTTTGAAGCGAACATACACCTACATAACATTAGTTTACATGCATATGTAGATTTTAAGCGTTTCTTTTTCTTTCATTTAATAATAATAATTTAATAACCACCAACAAGAAAAAAATTATAAAGTAAAACTAACAAAATATCATGTAAAAATCATATTACATGATTTTATTATGTAAATAATTGGTAATTGCATTTAGCTGATATAGTATTAAGAGCAAAACACATATAAACACATGCATTGTAATGTATGCTTTTTTCTTTTTTTATTTTGGAAAAGTATTAATAAATACAAAAAACCAAAAATATTGGAGATGGTTTTTTTCCTGTATAGGATAAAGAAGAATTAAACAAATGTGCAAACCACTCAATGCACATTTATACGGTACGGTGAAAGTTCGCAAGGTTTCCAAGGCAACGAAGCGCTTGCAAAGTTGCATGAATTTCCCTAATATATAATTATACATACATATGTCAATATTGAAGCATTGAAGACTTATTGTATTGCGGGTTTGTGGATTTCCTTGACTACGATTGATATACTTTTGCGTACTTTTGTATTTCACTAAGGCTTTTACGCTTAATCGTAGCTTTTTCACTTCACCGGGAAAGTTAAAACTTTAACAAAAAAATTTTATAGGATTACGCCCATATTTGAGTGTGCTTTGTAGTATGCACGTCTACTTCGTCACAATGAACAAGATATACTTATTGAATTGTCGGGTAAAATCCTACTAATTCCGATAAATGCCCATATTTGCGTGTTTTCTTATATTTCCAAAATATGTTAGTTAATTTCAATTTGGCTATCTCGCCTGAGTTTCAAATAAAAGCCACATTTTGTGCCATTGAAATTCCAAGTATGTGTATTAAACGTTTATTAAAATTCAGATACGTATATGACTGGATTAGATTCTAGAAGAAAGATGTCATGTTCCAATTGCCGCAATTGTCTCTCTAAATTTGATTTTCGTAAACGCTTCGAAATTGTGTCACAATACAATGAACCAGCTTGATAAGCTTTAAATACATCGTTAAAGCTCTGCTTAAGACCCTGCAAAAATATAATCAAATGAAATTCAAGTTAACTGCAACGTCCTGACCGCGGTAAGGTCACGAAGTTAGAAATAAGGAAGCACATTGCTCATGGGTTGAGGAGGCAATACGGAAGTCTAACACTGCCGAGAATATACATAGGTCCAGCTAATACGAATATTGATGCTGATGTTAAAGCATAACAGCGATGGTGGAGTAAGTCTAACTCTGCTGGTTAGGAGTTTCGAATAACACCGAGGTCGTATGAGACAACTAAAATTGATAAAATCGTTACCACGGGTGTAGGGCAAAATGCTTGTACCGGATTCTACCAGATTCACTTCTGGCCACAGTAGTGACAGGAAAATAGTAAACTGCTGTCTTCATAATGTTGTTTTCTAGCTACAAATACCCCCACGAAAGTCTTGGGGAGCTTTGTCGAAAGTGACAGTCGTTCGCTAGATATGAACCGGGTCGGCTTATGCTATCGACACTCGAATACCATAGCTTTAACTGAGATGGAAAAAAAAGGGCGAAGAATGCCCTAGTTTCCCCTTTGTTTTCTCAATTAGTGCCAGTTCTCGGTAAGAAGCGAATGCCAAGGCAGTGCCAATAAATGGTGATGATGCTGTTTATAACCTCGAAAGTTATTCTACATTCTTACCTTCAGAATATTATCTCTTTCCTCCAATGGCAGTTGACGAATCGAAGTATGTGTTACTTCGCAACGTTCTTCCAATTCCAATTGTTTTGCTTTACAAGCTTCAAGTGTGCCACGCAACTTACGCTTATGCATGGGTATATACTTTGGTACTTTACCATAATCTTTGGAACAGACATATTGCGGTAGAAGTCCTGAATTTTGCAATTTACGTGGTGTGCCTGTGTGAAAGTCAATATATTTTGGTGGATGCCATTTTGCTGGTGCCCCCTTAACGCACAAGGCATTCTTTTTAATAAAATTAATGTTTTTAGTTTCTTTGTCGCTTTTCTTTTTCAAATCTTCGAGGCGTGGCACTGGTAAAATGGGTTCATCACGTTTCGGACAAATATGATCACGTTTACGTTGCCATTTGATGCCACCATTTTTACGTAAATACTCGCATGGCTCACGTAACGGGGTCTCACTGTAACCCATCGTTTTATGATCGCTTTTATGTGAACCCGTTAATAATTGCTTGCCATCCGGTAATTTGATAACGGCACTTACAATTTTTTTCTTCTTCGACTTTTTGGGGCGGCCAATAAAGCTGCCTTGCATTAATTGATAAAAATCTGAAGTTTTCTCGATATTCTTGATATTCTCATTGTGACGCGTTATATAGACGAGCGACATTATCTAACCGACGTACTAAACGTATGGGGTTCCAAATCCAAATTCAGTTCACAGTTTGGTAAATTCGTTCAGCTTTGTTGATTCGTGAGCTTCCGGTTTTAGTATATTGTTATAAAAAGAGACTGGATTCAAAGTTAATTAATCAAAATATATATGTAATAGTGTACCAAACAATGTGTACCAAACTCACTGCGTGAAGCCTAAAAAATGTTTAGTAATTTTTTTTTGTTTCAGAAAAGTTTGAATTTTTTTCGTTTCGAAGGAGTCACAGTGAAAGAAGTGGTATAAATTTGTTGTTTGACGTTAAATAATATACAGAAGACGTTGCTAAGGAACAGAACATTATTGTAAATCCGATGACGTGACGTTCGTATGTATGTATATATGTATGACCAAGGGCGCCCTCAGAAGAAGGCTATGGGGGTAGTATGCATACCACTAGCAGTAGATGTGTTGGGTGAAGATACAATTTTTAAAAATTTCTTAAATTTTTACTGGAAAGTGTTGGGTGATAGAAAACATTTGCAGGGAGAAAACAGCATTTTGACATTTCATGGGGATAGAGAGTTGTCAGTTTCTGCAAGTGAAAACAGCTGATCGTGATAATAATAGCTGTGTTCGGTGGCAAAACTTGCAAAAAGTGTAAGTAAAGAGAGAATCACGTAAAACTCTCTCGAAACGCAAAAAGTAAAAGTTTGTGACCGAACAGGAGTCAGTAGAAACATGCAGCAAAAACAGCTGTTGCCATTTTGATTGGTTGAAAATTAAAATTTTTAAATTTTTGTTGTTGCTTTCCCTTGTCACGATCAGCTGTTTTCACTTGCAACTTTTACGGAGCCAAAAATCCTCAGTAAACACTTGCAGCTCTCTCTGTCAATGAAATGTCAAAATGCGCTCTCTCGATGCAAGTGTTTTGCGCCACCGAACACTTTCACAGTAAAAATTTTATAAAGTTTTATAAAATTTTATAAAATTTTTTGCCACCGAACACAGCTAATGCAACACCAAATAAACTGCTAACCAATCAAAAAAGCAACAGCAAGTTTTTACTGACTCTTTGATTGAAACTTTTTTCTTTTTGCCTGACGAGAGAGTTTTATGTCTTTCTCACTTTACTGCCGAGTATTTTGAAGTTTTATCACAGGCATCGGCGTGTTGCCATTTTATTACACGTATGTATGTAAATATAGAATAAATTTTTTATTTATTCATGTTTTTAAATATTTAATAAATAATTACAATAAATGTGATTTTATTGAAAAATAAATTATTCGGAAAAATAAGGATTTTTTTCTTTGAAAAACATGTTTTTACTGTTTAAATGCAACTGATATTTTCAAAATTAAATTACATACATATGTATATGTATATGTATGTAGTTTTTAAATGATGTTAACAATTGTGATGATATCTTCCAATGTGGTGATACATATGTCAACTAAATTATCGGGTGATTATAAAAATTCGAAACTTATTTATTAATAGCTGTAAGCTCGACATCTTCAACATGATGTGTTCCCCGATCAAACCACCATCTCATTATAATGGTACGTCTCCGCCTCACAATGAGGAATATCAATATTATGAATACACCTTGTAAGCCGTTAACCATTTCCATGACCATAAGATAAGCCTCTGGACCAGGTGAATAGAAGGTGACAATTTCCAATAGCCAAGATACTATTAATATGACACCCAAGAAACTTATGCATTTTGCGCTGAAAGAAAACAGTTCAATATTTGAGTTGTATTAACATTATAATAAAAACTTGTTTGCATTCATTTGAAAACTAACTCTTTTTTAACTTCCTCATACTTCATTTCATCGATTTGTGTAGCTACTACTATATTTGTGTATACATTGCCATTCATCGTATTCTTTGCTGATGCTTCGGATTTGTGATTTTTAACTTTTTGAAAGCCGAAGAATGATATCATCATGGCGATAAATGATAAAAAGAGGAATGTTGATACAGGCGGTATAAAATAACGTTGAGACTCGCGAATGGCTAAAATGTTAAGAACAGTTAATTTGTTATTTAAATATGCGTATATGTTTGGGTATTTCATTTTTACTGTACTAATTATTTAATAATTTTTCAATAAACAAACATAAGTTGTGATGTGGTTGTTCTGATAGACAGTGTAATTTGATGTGGTGAAGCAAGAGAAGTAATTTTGTGGCATATGATAGAATCCGATATGATGTGATGCGATAGTCACATGATGTCATGTGATATGATATAATGATGATGATAACTAATGTAGCGATATAATGGTGATCACGTGATGTGTTATAAGTAATTTGATAGGATGAGGTTAGAGATGTACTGTTTATCGATTACAAAAATGTGTAATTGGTAATTTTTAATAATTAATTGTAGCTGTTGATTAGTTAGCTCCCAAGTAAATACTGTTATGTATTTGTATTGGGATGTGATGCGACATCATATGATGTTGCTTGAATTGGATTGATATGGCGAAGTATGGTAGATTTTTTTTTTTGAATTTCATATTTCAATAAAGCCCTCTATGCAATTTATAAACAAAAACAACAAATTCTACTTGCTACACCTCTATGATGAGTGTGGGCCGAGAAGTTGCGAGTATTGAATCGATAACTTATTGATTATCGACCATCTTTTTACAGCCATTTGCGGTCGCTGACGTATCGATGTGATATGCAAAGTGTTAAAAAATGGATAAAAAGTAAATTATTTATAAACATATAAATAAACATAAAAATGTGTACTTTTCGCACAACAAAATAAATTTAAAAAAATCGACTCAGTAAAAAAAGAAGATACATACATTCCACTGCAAATCGACACTCGCGATGGGAGCAAAAAAAAAATTATTTATGCAGTACTAAAGCGTGCCTAGAACGGTCTCTTAAATAAAATGGTGTTACATCATCAGGTGATTTGATGTTATGTTTTTATGATGTTACGATTTGATAGCCATACGTACATATGTATGTATGTACATGAGTATTGGTATGATAATAAAATAATTGAGTTTCACATTACGCTATAATAAACTCACATGCGGTCAAACCCTGCATGAAATATGATGGCATACCAGGTAGTCCCTTATGAATGGTCATAGCCACCAATGATCCCGCAATTATACAACAGATCAACGAATAAACACCAAACACACACCACACTCGTACTTTCGATGGTCGCTTATTCATTGGAATACGATACCTATTTAGAGAAAAATACACATAAACACATAAATATTTTACACGTATTATTACTTTTTTTTTGTTTCTTAAACTTACCATATATTTATCAATACATTCCAACAGAGACAGAAAAACCATATAAAATATGATAACATAAAAAATTGTATTATATAGCCAAGTTTGACGGAATCGATTTTGAATATATGCACCAAAGAGTGTAAAAAATAGCCCATCGCTAAACATAAGGATAATAAACTCAAACATAATCCGTGTACGGATCGTAATTCTTTCAGCCTTATATGTAGATAACTGACAATCAATAAGCATGGTATAGATATGAGCATCAAAATAGCAATGGCTATCATTTGGCCACGTTTTAAATGTTCTTCAATGGAGGTAATGCAGGTGATGGCATACGCAACACCTGACACACTGTCCAGGTCGATGCAATAGTGTTTTTGAACCGTATAGCTTTCATTCCCATACTTATCCATGATTAGTAATGAACCATCTTGTAAAACGAGAAACGTATCATCTTCATCGTTGTAAAGTAAAGAACTTGAAAAAATATAGGTATAAACTTTATTAGTAAGCAGAAATAAAGGTAGTATATGTGTAGGTATAATAGAAAATTAATAGAATGTTTTTTACTTAGAAAAGTGGGAGTTTAATGATCGGTGAGAATGACGTGAAACTCGCTGGAAACGCAAAAAGTAAAATGTTTTCACCGTAAAGGAATTAGTAAAAACTTGCAAAGAAACAGCCGTTGCTTTTTTGAATGGTTAACAGTTAAATTTTAAAAAATTTTGTTGTTGATCTCCTATGTCGCGATCAGATTTTTTCAATTGCAAGTTTTACTGAGTGAAATTCTCCCAGCGCTATCTCCCTTCAAATGTTTTGTGTCATCGAACACAGCTGTTATCAACTTTTAATGAAAAATGTGCTTTTGGGACCTGACTTTGTCAACCATTATAAAACTACAGAGCATTATAGTGCTGCCTTTATGAATCATGGGAACACCCTCTTTCACTATTTCTATAAAAAATATTTATACATATGTTAATACTTACGAATTGCAGGGATTCCCAATTTCGTACTGCAAGTTCACCTCAGTCTCATCATCCTCAATGCAATAGTCGTATAATACAGCACTTATAGTTAAGGGTTGAAAATCAAAATTTGTGGATTCGCATTGCTCTTCGCTTTGGTTTTCACCAAAAAGTTTTAATCCTTCGCCATATGGGCAGCATTTCTTGAGTCTAGAATGTTTATTAGGTATTGGCTGATCTGCAATTTTGTTGCGTTGCGAACAGTCTTCTGGCATAGATATACTTTTAACATCTGGTAAATACGGTGTTATTGTTGTTGTTGTTTGATAATTAGACGCTTCATCAACAGCTGCAGCTTCGATTGAGTTACTGTAAATTGACCGATTAATTATACATAGGTATATTTATTTGATATACGAGTACTACGTACTTTAGGTAAAGGGTGCACAATTGAGTAGTTTCTTTTTTTTTCACTACGGTTAAAGTGAAATAACAATTTAAACGATTAGATGCCATTAAGTGAAGTAGTGTGATCTTACATCTAGACTTGGCCACCAAATTCTGTGTTTTTAGTTCGCAAAAGGTTTGAAGTAATATCTAGAATTTTTTTTATCTATGTCTAGAACAAACTGGCGTTGACTTCGCTAGAAGATAGTAAAATTGTCAGAAGCTTCGAATGTTTAAAACTTTATGGAATTTCTAGATTTTTCTACCAAACAGCTATTAAAGCGATTGTTAAATATTTTGTTGCTGTTTTTCCAGATACAATTTTTAGAGGCATTTTTTTTAGCATGAAACTAGCCATTTTTTCGCCCTGTACGAATAGCCAAATAGTAACTTTTTTCAGGTTCTTTAAAATACTGACATAGGCCAAGGCAGCAATCGAAACTTTTTTAAAGAGATTTCGAACGACATAAGACGATATGAAAATAAATATATCGGGGTGGCGAAAAAATGTTAAGTAAATTTAAAATTCAATTCTCAAGAAAAATAAAAATACGTACATATCTTATATGAAAGAAAAAATGCACCGTTCACCTGAACCAATCTTGCTGGCTCCGACAAATGATTAATGCTATACAAAATGGCGCCCGCTTCCAAAATTTTATCGAGATATGTATCTCTAAAACTGAGGGACTAGTTTGCGTTCAAACAGACAAACGGACATCTCTAAATCAACTCAGCTCATTGCGCTGATTATTTCGGTATACTTAATAATGGGTCATCTCGTTTTCTTCTCATATTAAGAAACATCGGACCAAAGTTATAATAACATTTCATGTTCATGTAAGGTTTAATAATTGTTTAACTTACATGAACTTAAAAAGCGTGTCGTTTGTTCCATTTGTGATTGTTTGTGATAAAATACTATGAAACCCCCAGCACTCAGCCAAACAGGTAACTATGACGAGCATGCGAAGCAGCAAATCAACCATGATTGTATGCCCTTAAAGTATATTTGAATGCTTATTTAGATACATATCTATATATAAAAACAATAACATTAAAATAGCTTTAATACATTAAAAAAAAAGAATAATAATAAACATTGCTCTCGGCTTATGAACAGTCGAAAGATAAGTTTTTATACCCAGCACACTTCCAACATAATTTTCATGTCTAAAAATCTGTTGATGGGCAAAATGACACGATTGGAATAACTACAGTGGCCTGAACTGTTACCACGAAAGCATTTATAACAGTGAGTATTGGAGCATGTGAGCATGGAAAATATATTTTTCGGAATGTGCGATTAGTCTGAATTTGTGATATCGGCATTTATTCTCTCCGGTGTAATACTTAAGGTCGATTTCATAAATTCTGGTTAGTCTAAGTAGAGTTGAATTGACATAAATCGTAAAGTTAAAAGCAGAAGTGGATCCACGGGAGGGTACTACGGTTATTCTGTACGGTTAGCTGTCAAATTAATCGCCGATTAGATTTACCCGGCTTTTACTAAACCGGCATCTCTAGTTTCATTGAATACTCAAAACACTACACTCAATCAATACATTCATTTCATTTCAGTCAGGTGTTGGGTATAAAAATTTATTATATAGTGACATCACAAACTTTTCGCGGAGATCCATATTCTTATCAGTAGATAGTATTTCTCCACATGGTTTTTGAGGAAAACTTCACATAAAACACAATTTAGCGCCTATATACGGTGGCGTCATGCAAACATATTCACATACTTTTATATCTATAAATTATTTGTACAATTTATTATGACACACATTTTATGGAATTTCTGAATTGTAATAGAACGTTTTAGATCGTTTAAAATTTGTTTTAAATACATACATATATTGTACCTCTAGACTCACTTAGCAGTTTTAACAACGTACATCCATATTTATGTATACACTAGACTGTATTAAAAAATTGCCACGAACACCCTCATATTTTATAACTAAAAATTAATGGCCTATTATCATAGTCAAATTAAAATAGAGCTTTATCTACTTAAACATGATTCTAAAATAAACATCATTTCATGTCGACTTAAAATACATTTTATGTCTAAGACGGAGTTTTAATTTTAAAATGACGAAAATGTCATGTTAACATTTTAAACGGTTTGTGTCTATGGTTGTGTGATGTCATAACGCTTACTCCAAACTTGAGTTTGGCTTTGTTTGCTTATTGCCAGAGATACATATGCTATGGTTTGTGAAAAAAACAGTTGACACAGGGTGACCTTGCAAAACATAACAAATTTCTGCATACCACCAACCTACTTTTATAATCGACAATCTTACTTTTCATTTCATCAAATATAGCTAAATATGTACATATATTTGTTTAATATGACTATGATTGTCTAACATTTAAAATGTCTTTTTAAGTTGAGTAAAGATTTTAATTAAAACGCATGTTAAGCAACGACTAAGATTATGGATCAGTCCTATAAATGCATATGTCCAAAATCGTTACCCGATTTTTATGCATTTTTCAGAGGGTTTATGTGATCCTGATTTCTCAAATGTTGACAAGTAAATTATTGTCACATATGTAAATTTCATACATCAGTCAGAAAATTTAGTTATGAAAGAACAATGGAACAACCGTTTTTGTTCAGTTTCAGTCATGTTCGGCAGTAGAGTTTGACCATTGAACGGTTTTTAAGAATAACATTTTTTCATTAATGTCATATCACACTACATTTCCCAGAGTATAATTGCAATTTTTGTGTACGGTCTAACAAACACATACTACTTATGAATTAATTAATTTAACTGTGCACTTTTTTCACTTTGTTTAATTTTGTTTTTTAATATTTCAAACACTTTTTGTTGTTCGGCATGACACTTTAAGCAGCACATAACAAAGAAGAATTCTTCTTAACTTGTTACTAATAATACCAATTCAATTTATTAAGAATCGGATGTAGAAGTTGTAAATCGAGTCGAAATAACTTTGCACTCTTTCAACGCAATGAAGTTACTCACGTTTAAACGAAACAAAAAGTGAGTAATGTTGGCCGGTATTTTTTTGTTTCTAACTCACTTGCAGTTTATTTTAGCTTCTTTTTTATCTACGCTCTTGTGTACCCGTGACGGCGTTGACTGTCTGAATTTGGCGAGAAACGGTTAATGAATGAGCTTTTTATTGGTTGTATAGACGATTTTTGACCAATTATTTTGTTCCTTAGTGCTGGAATTCTATTATTTGTTTATGGATAAGATAACGGTAAGGGTTTTGTGTAAGCTAATTTTTTTCAATGATAGTTTGACAGAATACCCGAGTTAAACAAAACACACCAATAGAACCATCTTATAACTGACGGGATTTGTATTCTGCTTACATCTGGGTAACTGTCCTATTCTGGGGCAGCTTGTCAGCGTGACTACTGACAATTGTTATACCCAATTCCGCTTGTTCCTATAATTTGTAATAGTCATTGCAATTGTCACCTCCTAGTTTAGACAAGCATGCTGAGAATAGCACCATAAATCTCATTCAGCTCATCTTTTAGTCTCCTAGAGCCCTTTCAGATTTTATGATCGGGACTACATCGCTTCGTGCTAGCTCACCACCAAACTTATGTTTCTGCTTCTTGGCGGTTTCAAAACTTGTGCTGTGAGGAGTGATATGGCAAAGAAGCTCTCTTCGATTGCAGGAAGTCATAGAAAGTTAAATTAGGACATATCTTCCTCCCTTAAATGGCGCTTAACTGGTTTCGGGTGTCAAACATAGCTCGTTAGAAGTTCCTCCGATTTGGGAACTGTTGGATTTCTAGGGTGACATTATTTGCCATCCTAAATACTGGTTCCCAGATAAAAGCGGAAGTTAGGGCACGGCTTCCACCCCAACCAGAGGGATTCTACAGTGTTTCCTAGATTACGACTTCGAGTGAAGGAAGGCACTCTCCGATACCTTTTCCAGCTTCTGCGTCGAGCGAAATTTCACCCTATCTCCGACTAAATCGAAGTACTATTTATACGATGTTGAACGCTTAGATGGGGCAAAAGTTAAACGTCCACGTAGATGGAGCACCTCTATCTCATGCAACCACCCCAAAACTTTAGACGTGACATTTGAAAAAGACTTCTTCTTTGCTAGTCCCTCAACCGCAATAGCCTCAAAGGTACAGAGCCCCAACAAGTTTCGCAACTCACTGACAGGTAGTACCTGAGAAAAAGATAAATAAACGTTTGCTACGACCGCTTGTTGATTACTTTGTGCCCATATGGCCGTGAAACCTCGCTGACACCAGCTCAAGGAAGTTGCAAGTCTCCAAAAACAAAGCCATCAATACTCTATCTGCTTATGTCGTCTGAGTCTCACCTCTATCAAGAGACTAAAATGGAAAGCAAGCGGAACTGTTGAGTTATTACTGAACAGATCTTGTCTTCCAAAGCGTCATCTGTTGGAGTAAGCTCCTCCTATTAGATACAATAAGGAAAAATCTCCACAAGCACTATGATGAAATCCGGCACGATATTACCTTGCCGTTTCACATGCTTAAAAAATAGGTGGATTGTAAACGACCTTCACAGCGAGTTGGTATACAAATCAAGAGATATCGCAAAATTAAAAGATCATGGTCGACCAAAAGAGAGAAAGGTTCTACTCCTAGTATTTGCACCATTTGGTGGGGTATTGATCTATTATTGTTGTTTGTTGGTTTTAGCCACAAAAACACTACCCGACATAACGCGTAAATAGTCCCACAGGGTTGTTTCATAGTTTTCTCGTGAAAATAAGAATCACAGGTACGAGCGCACTTCTTTATGCGAAGTGATTTACGAACACACGCGTTTTATGCCATAGTGCGTACATGACATAACAAATGTCGAGCATTCTTCATGATGGGTCATGAGATGGCTTCGTTGAGTGATTGCAGTTGTCTTTTTTGTAATATTGCACTGTAATATTGGTAGTTTATTAAATATAGTTGGTGCCAAAAGCATAACAGCCAAACTGTAAATATTCTAAGAAAAAAATATTCACAATCTTAAACTTTGAGGACAGTTTATTGTGAACCCATTTTTGTGATCTGGCAGCAACGTTACAACTCGTGGTTGTTCCTTTTTCTTTTTGACATTTACGAACCTCCTCCAGGCAGCTGTCTGCCCTGTGGATTTGCATATATTTTTTTCAAAATTATTGTTGATCTCGGCTCAAAATGTTGGAATTTATAGAGATAAATTGCGAATTTACCTTTAGCCATAGAAATGTCGAACGTGTTGGAGCAGCATACCTCAATTCGAAAAGATATAATGCAAACACAGAAGAGGCAACAGAGAGCAATGACGACGATGCGACGGACAAGCTACCTGAGGAATTCGCGGTCGATGTAGATTATCTAAAGTCACTCGATCCAAAGGAATGGAAAGATCATGATCACTATGCAATACTTGGATTAGGAAAATTAAGGTAAATAGGAAAATGCGTTCATTAAAGTAAATATCAAATTCTTAAATTGCGCGTTATACTTTTTTTTTGTACAGATTTAATGCCACAGACGATGATATACGGCGTGCTTACAGGCGCATAGTACTAATGCATCACCCAGATAAACGAAAAGCAAAAGGCGAGGACGTTAATACCGATGATGATTATTTTACTTGTATAACAAAAGCGTACGAAATACTTGGTATGTTTGCTTGTATGAAATTTCTTGCCTTAAATTTTCGATATTATTACTTTCCATGAGGCTATTGGTTCTAAAAGCAAAAACAGATTTGTATGGGGAACTACAGATTTTTGGCAAAAACTTAGAAAATATTGGCTCTTTTACAGAATCAGAATTGAGTCTCATAAAATCTTTCTATAAGCCATGAATACATATCTCTAGTATTGCATTTAGTTCTGAACCTATACCAATCGGATTCCTTTTAATAACTCGCTTTTTATAAACTCAAATCTACCTTGATTTGGATATGAATCCGGTACTCCCTTGCGGTACTGCCCGACTGTCGTGGTAGCGATTTGTTATGACCAGAGTAACCTAGGTCATGTCATTCCTCCTTCCGAAAGGAAAGAGAAGATGGGTAATGAGAAGTGAGAGGCATCATGTCCGTAGATCAACCATCGAGTTGCACATCATTACCTGGTTGCGCAAGGCGCTTGCACCGGAACGCATTGGAATCTAGCAAAGTACTGTCAACATCAGTGCAACCCTGTTTGGTCCGGGGCCTCCCTTACTATGAGTAGATGTGCCTATAGGCAGGATGAACTACGACTCCAATAATAATATTAATATAACTAACAGCACGTCTAGATGAGGTTGACACTTGGATTACATAAACTATATCTATATCTCCATGGCAGCTAATGCTCTTTCCTTTATATTACCCTGTTAATTTATTTTATTTGTTAATAAATAATAATAATATGTAAATCTCCACATTCTCTTTGAAAGTCGTTTTGAAGTGTGTGATTTTCCACTCAGCCGTAGATACTACACTGATATTGAGGGTTTGATTTTTGTTTAAAGATTTGATAGACCATTTTTAAAAAGGGTTTATTGATCATAAATGCGGTCTCGGTTTTATTTACTTTGGCACCTGTGACACTTCTTCTTTTTCTCCCACTGGCACTCAATTTGCTTTATTAAAATATTTTAACGCATAAATTGCAGGTACGGCGAAGACAAGACGCGCTTACGACTCTGTTGATCCCGAGTTTGATGATTCATTTCCTACTCAAGCAGAGATTGATAGCAACATTTATGGATGTTTTAATAAATGTTTTGATTTGAATGCACGTTGGAGCGAAAAGAGGAATGTGCCGAAATTTGGTGATGAAAGCTCAACACGTGAACATGTGGAAGAGTTTTATAGTTTTTGGTATGAATTCAAATCATGGCGTGAGTTTAGTTATTTGGATGAGGAGGATAAAGAAAAGGGACAAGATCGTGATGAAAGACGATGGATTGAAAAGGAAAATAAAGCTCTGCGTATAAAACGGAAAAAAGAGGAAATGATGCGTATACGTGCTTTAGTCGACTTAGCCTATAATAATGATAAACGTATACAAAAGTTTAAAAATGAGGAAAAAGAAAGAAAATTAGCAGCAAAGCGAGCAAAAATGGATGCTGCTCAAGCGCAAAAAGCTGAACAGGAACGTGCATTACGTGAGGCACAGTTGGCTAAAGAACGTGCTGAGAAAGCTGAGCAAAAACGTATCGAACAAATACGCATCGAAAAGGAACAATTGAAGAAAGCGCTGAAGAAAGAACGAAAATTGTTACGTGATAAATTGAAAGAATCCAAATACTATGGTAATAACGATAAGGAAACACTCAAAAATATGGAAGGCGTTGAAAAGATATGTGAAACATTTAATACAAACGAGTTACAAGAGCTTAATAAAGATATTGAAAAGAAGGGGCAAAATGCGTTCTTCGCTGCTTTAAAAATAGCTGAACGTAAAATTGCTGCTGAGTTGGAGGAACTTAACAATCAAACACAACAAAAGAAGTCCTCTACAACAAAGAGCGACATTAAGGACATAAAGAAGACCGATATTTGGAATGATGAAAATATGCAATTACTTATTAAATCTGTTAATTTATTCCCAGCTGGTACGTCACAGCGATGGGATGTTATTGCAGCTTTCATTAATCAACATAGCACTGCAGGTGTAACAGTAAATGCACGTGAGGTACTCAATAAGGCAAAAGCAATGCAAAATAGTGATTTTTCAAAAAGCTCACTTAAAACTCAAGCTAATAATACTGCTTTCGAAAATTTCAATAAATCGAAAAAGGACGTACAAACATGTAATGATATTACAGTCAACCAACCGGTGACCGGCACGAATAACATAGTAAATAATGCAGATGTTGGCGATTCAAATACAACGGCGGCGGCAACTACAAATGGTAATAAGGAGGAAATGCGCGTTGATAATGATAAGACTACTAGTGCTACAGTTACTTCAGCAACTAATCAAACGACAACAAATAAACCGACAACCACACCAGCAGCACCGAAAACCTGGACAAAGGAAGAGCAAGCGCTGTTGGAACAAGCTATTAAAACGTATCCAATATCAACGCCTGATCGCTGGGATAGAATATCTGAATGTATACCGAATAGGAGTAAAAAAGATTGTTTGCGGCGCGTCAAAGAACTTGTGGAGTTGGTTAATTCAAAAAAAGAGGCGCAACAAGCTGTCAAATAAGTTGAATCCTGCATAGTACATACATACATACTTATGCACAAACAACAATGATTATTTATTTGTCCTTTTCAGTGGATTTTATGTAATATAATTCAATAATAAATAATACACACATTAAATCATATACATAGAATGAGAAATACTATATTGTACATAAGTAACGATTGTATGTATGTATGTGTACTTTAATGGCGTCTATTCAACAACAACTGTGTTATTTCATAGTAGTTGTGAAGTGCTTATTTTGCTTAAATAAAACAGAGTCAAAAAAAGTAACTGCTTATAAATTGTTGTTTTGTCATTTATGTTTAATATTCTGCCTAGACATAAAATCATTAAAATGCATGATAGGGAATGTTGAAAACAAATATAAGGATAATATTTTCGGCTATGCCGGAAAATAATTTAATTTATATAATTTAAAACAGTTTGGGCACACTTCATGTTTCATGCGTATCAAAGATATAATTCAGATGTGGAATATATATGTATGTATATTAAGCCTTGAAAAACGAAAAATTTTAAGAAAATAATTTTATATTTTCCTACTACTATGAACAAAGACCTAATAGTTTGGCTTGTTCAACAACTCAGACGTACATAAACGTTCAGCGTGAATTTTCTGTTGCATGAGAGCAATAAAAATTAAATACCGCGAGTAAAAAAAGTTTCGGTTGCTCAAATATATGCGTGTCGGCTTCCTGTTCCTAGTTTGAAAACATTAATTTTGATTATTAAAAGTACAAGCCAAAAGTCATAAAATATTTTTATCAATATAATGTTATTTAAATCATGAGATGAAACACAAGCTAAAAAAATGTTCTTGAAGATTTTTTTATTTCTTTTAAAAATTTCTTTTCACGCTAGCAAAAAAATTACTTTTTTATTTCGCTAGTTTTTGAAATATTTTGCCACTATCTTAGCTTTGCTTGTTTCTGTCAACGAAATCAAATGGTCTTAAAAGTTTTGTATTTTCGACCCCCAGCAATGGTCGATTGAACATGGAAATAGCCATTCCATTCTGTATTTCTTATTTTTCTCTGTATAAAATGAAATAATTCGTTAGTTATAGTTTTTTAGTTAAGCAGAAAATATACATATGTAGGTCGCATATTTAAATCTGTTGCGCATTTAAAAGTCCGCCGCTTAGTTTCAAATCAAATGCTTCTGGATTAGCTAATGGATCCAATTCGGCGAATAAATCCATCCAGTTAGTGGTTTTCGTTTGCGTTTTCGAGACAGTTTCCGAATTTGAATTTTCTATTGTATTCATATTTTGAGCTGCTAATGTATCCATTGGCAATTTATCGCTAGTTTTTGATTTAACTTTATTGTAATTGTTATTCCCTGCTGGCTGTTGACTAAGTGGCCAAAGCCCAGACCAAACACTTTGTTGCTGCGTTGTTCCTTCAGGAAGTAGGCCGGATGATAACATTAGATCTTCATCAACTAAATTAGATGGTGTCATCAACTCAATAAGTGTTGTGTTGTCATTTGCTGCACACGGCGCCGTGTTTTCTAATACATCAATTTTGGATTCTTGTTGTTTCAATTTACTTGGACTTTCTTTATCATCGTTATATTCACTCTGCAAGTATACAAATTAATAAAATAAAATTAGTGAATAATTTCTAGTAGTATATTATCGATTTTTTATCAGCATACTTCAAAGAACAACGATTGATCTTTATCCAATGCCACAATCTCGTCAATTTTTCCATCATCATCAGCGACACCTTCATTTTGTGTCAGCTCCTTAAGCACACAAAAATCATATTTCGGTTTCTGTTGCAAAGATTTGGATATTGTTTCAAATGTACTGGCCGTTTTTTGTGCAAACTCCTTCAATTCGTTCATATATGAAACTAGTGCATGCGAATACATGTTACATCTGGCTGCAGCTAAGAGATCAATCTAAAAATGTCAAAAGGAAATGATTTGTGAATAGATTCGAAAATGGTTCGGTTGCGACTCGTAGTCTAAAACTCTGAAGAAACGGTCTTTTCGAGCATATACTAGGATATAAGATTGTGTTGCATCATAAGCTGAGTTAGGTCCCTTTGCAACTCAGCCGATATATGCTATTTTATTTATTCACCTTTTGTATGGAATCCATTGAAAGGTTATCGAAATTATGTTTAGCCGCACGCACATGAGTTTGAGCTGTACGAAACTTGTCCAAACCTTTACCCGTATCCGGATCTAGTTCGGTGCTGGCTGATTTCATCCACGAAAGTGCTGCACGATATTCTGTGCGCTCCTTTTCCATCGTCTGCAATGTGACCTGTAAAATAAAAATATGTAACAAAACAAATACAACAAACGATATCAGAATATAAGAAAATTGAGAAGTGCTTTGTCCGTCTCTTTTCAAAGCAGACGATAATATGGTAAATGGGGATTTTTTCCATGAGAGATCCAGATTCGTATAGTACTTAAGTTTCAAGTGCCGGGGAAGGCAATCCGATATGTATCTCTGCCATGAAAGCCGCACAACAAAATCCCATATGTTAGATGCTGCTTGAAGTCCGCCAATTGCTAAGAAATTTTAAACTGGAGAAGCTCAGCCAAAACTTTGCTACAGTTGGGTAGAAGCTCAACAAAAATAAGTCTTTTGTTTTGTATGTACAACCAAAAAAATGGCTTAATACAGTGCACCCTAATGTTTTGTATATGCATGTATGTACCTGTGTATCGCGTACGGCTCTACTACGAAATACTTCCACTTCATGATGCAGTCTTAGCAGGGGTACTCGTACACACATACGTTGTTGTCCGCTATACGATACGGCCTTGCCCGTATTTGTTATACTTTGACCTGTGGTCTTACTACGTTTGCCAACCTCTTTGAGAAAACGTCCGAAAACACATTCCTCTTGCGATAAAATGCATAATCTTTCTTGCAGCTGATCAATGATTTTTCCCAATTCAAAGCTTGTGCTCGCAATAGATTTGAATACTTCGATTTTCGCATCAAGATCGGCATCCGATGATATAATATATGCATCTTCCTTGGTGCCTAATTTACGTTGCACCGTTTTTTTCGTTATCCAAAATTGATGATGCAGCATTTGTGTTGATTTTTTGATGTTTGATTACTTTTTGCACGAAAATTCACTTTACCCCTTTGCTGAATGTGAAATTCTCCATATCTTGGTAGATTGTCATTGAATAAAATTGTTTGTACGGCGACTGCGCGTAAATAACGTTAAGTCAATTTCCAAGAGAGATACCATATTTTGTGATTTTTTATAAATTAAAATGGAATATTAAAAAACGCGGATTTAATTGTATCAAATCATTTATATTAGTTGCAGGATGTGAAAGCAACGGACTTATTAAAACTCATCTCGAAAGTATGCAACAAATTTTATTTCCTTTCATAAGTACAAGGGGCAGCGTTGCCACAAGGTAAGATTTATTTTTAAAATGAAGATTTTTCAACTTCCGGAAATTGCAACTGAAAACAAGTAAGGACATCTAAGTTCGGTCACAAAATGGTGATGATTTCTCACTAATGACCGAATTAGCATAGACTTTGAATTAACATGACTTGACTTACAGCCTCATTCTCTTTGACGAACGATACGCTTAACGAACGATACCCGCGCTGACGATATCGTGTGCTTTTGGTAGCATGAATGTTACGTTGACGATTATCGTGTTGGCTTACGTCTATCGCCAACTAAACGAAATCAAATGTCAATTTTGCAACTCTGGGCACCTGTGTTTTGACTTAGTGAAAAGGTTTATAATTTTTTTGTTATTAATAAATCGGGAATATTTCGTTTATAATAATGTATCAAGCTGTTGCTTTGGCTTTGTCGGAGGAAGGTGCGCTAAGAATGGAACGGCAGAGATAGCGTAATGTGACTAATGTGATATCAAAATCCATCGGTATCAATAGTTCATAAGATAATTTTTAAATATTTATTTCTGTGAATAGTTATTTCATAGTTTTGATGTGCGGTAGTACTTCCTTTAGGAAGCAACTGCTAAACACGTCCCTTCTTTGAGGCAATATTCCTCCTCGAAGGCAATATTACTGGCTCCAAACACTGGTGCTCCTCTCGTCAGTTCAAAATTTGCCGGGTGCTAGGATTCTTTTTGGAATCTTTTAAAATAAATAAATAACAATAGTTAACAACAATAGTGGAAAATTGAATAATAATACTTACTTCTTTTGTTTGTGGCTTCCATTTGCTCAACAACGATAGCAATTCCCTTCTTGTTTGATTTTGACACTTTGTTTTCGTATTGTCAGACGATAATCGTCAAACAGATTACCGATTAAGCACTTTCGTTACGTAAGAGTCAGCTGTTATCGTGCTGACTATCGTTTTGGCTATCGTATTGCTATTCATGCTACCAACACACAAACGACGATCGTTTTGGGCACGTTATCGTCAAAGAGAATGAGGCTGTTAGTTTACTTAGTGAAAGCTGAAAACTTAAAAACATTGTGTCCGATTTTTCGTCAAATGCACAACAGCTGAGAGAGTATAATTTTTACTCATAATTTTTGAACTCCCAGCAGTCAGACAACTAAGTCCGGGAGATTCTGAGTGTATCTTGTTTTGTTGCGTAACATTTTTAATTGAGGTTATGTTTACTTCCGTATTGTTTGGTTATTTTAGTTCCTTAAATAGTGCTTGACCGCCTAAAACATTCTTGCAGTCCAAAATAGCTAGCCAAACAACGAGAAGGTATTTTATGCCCCTCATCTCTTCACAACACCTACCCAAACCCTTCGGGTAGTGTTTTGTCGCTGTAACTATACCTTAATCAGATTTAATAGGGGAAAAGTGAAAAGAAGCACAAAAGCTTCGTGTTGGTCTCCTTGAAGGTGTTTGCGTTAAATTATTTCAAGGATTCCAGAAAAAGTCAAATGGACTTTGTTTCAAATAGTCGTAGCTTTATTTTTCATTTTAATATTTGAATGTGTCCAGGCGTTACCTCTTACGCGAAATGCAGCCCTATATTTCATAGTATGTATTGATTTTACTTGGCCAGAGTAGGTTCAGGGCACCTGCAGTTCTGAGAATGTCTCAGAAAAAAAATATATGTGATTTGACAGCTTGCTAATAGCATTTGCTTTCGCATCGCGATACAGAGTAACCCCCCAGGTAATTGAATACTAAATTAATTGGAAATTCAATATTTTGGTATTTTATTGTATTATTTAATTTAATAATATTTTTATTTGATGTTTCACTTAATTCTTTGCCTGTCCCTATTGGCTATATAAATGTATAACAGACCACATAAGCTATTCTTTTTATATATATTTATATAATTATGCTGAATATCAATAAATCCGAAAATGAAGTACTGATACAATAATTTACATAGTCACCATAATAGTCATTTGTTGCTTTTTATTTAAATAAAAAAAGGATAATACATCTAGATAAAAAAAAAACCTTCTATATACATTACATAGTATTAACGTATCATGATAGATTTCGATTAACAATATGGTGTAACAAACTACTGATAACAAATTCACTAATCAAGTTTACATAAATATGATTTTTGTTTACTTTTTTCTTTTAAGAACATTAATAGGCCTAACAAAATATTCTAGTATGTATATGTATGTAGGTTCCAGTACGCGTCGTCATTGGTATTAATAATATGTGTGTCTGTTAGCCGACTCTTCGATAGTACATACATATGTATATACATATTAAGTTAATTCATAAAATAGAAAACCCATTATATTCTATTCCGCAGCAAGGGGAATTAATTTTCAATTTGATTACTGATCTAACCGATATTGATCTAATTCTTTTTTTTTTTTAGTAAAACTAAATGATCGTATGCCAGTTTTATAGAACGAGCTTGTACAAATTCGAATTGAAAAGTAACTTCGCATTTTTCGCTTTAATAGTTAGATTACTCAAAAGTTTCGTTATGTTGTAACAAGATATTAAGTATTCACATTCATAACGTCTTTGTTAACAAAATTTTATAAAACAATCGAAAACTCGGCATCGAGAAACGTTCTCTGGTCTAAAAGTTATTCAAAATATTCGAGTTTTAACAAGCGAAATCCTTCAGATTCACCATATTCAAAATTTTTGGTCTAAAATTCTTTAACATTTAGATATTTACTATCTAACTTTGTAAACCGCTGTAATGCGTATTTTAATTTTGCACTATGTGGAAAGAAACGTTGTCGGATTTAAATACTTTCAGCGATTCTTCAAAAGCAAGTTTGTAGCTTAACATTAGCTGTAAGCAAGTCACAGTTTAGTTTTAGAATCGTTTAGTTTAGATCCATATATATTTTAGTTTGCGATTCGTCAGCCCTGTTGAGGCATTCACTCCCACTTAAACAATGTTGAGTAAAGTTTTTTTATAAACATAAATCAATCTTTGAGTAGCGGAAGAAAAATCAATCGAATTGAATCGTCTTAATACTTATATACATATGTATGCATATACATCTACGCGACTTACATAAGTATTTACCACATATTTATATATACTTTTTATCTTTATCTAAGGTTATGCAATTATTTATGTTATACATATGTATGTGTTATGTAATGTTATGTGTGCATGCATGTTTTTGAACGATAGAATATGTGTGTTACTTCCTTCAACTTTTACATTGCGCTTCAATTCAATAAGTTAGTTTTTTTTCTAATTTCGTGTGTAATTTTTGTTTTTGATTGTTATAAGATGATTCTCTTCAAGTTTCATCACCTTAATTTTATAAATTTATGTATGTATGTAAGTATGAGTTTCAGCGCAATGTGCAATCGTATTCACCAAAGCGTATATTATGCTTATCATAATGATTTAAATGCATTGCATTTTTCTCTGGTGTTTGTTGTGCTGTATTTAAAAATGATGAACGTTGATTCATATTCATATTTATGTTCATATTCATATATGGATTGAATTGTACATACGGCGATGATGATGAACTTTGGTTCGGTTGACTGTTATTCGAATATGAGATTTGTGATAGATTACTCATATAATTACGATTATTATTTAATGATGACCATTGATTGGTCGCATGTGTTGCAGCCGCAGCGGCTGCAGCAGCGGCAGCAGCATTCTTTTGTGATTGCCAAAAGTTATGTTCCATAAAGCGTTCGGGCTCTTTAAAGCCTGCTGCTGCTGCTGCATAACCACCATTCGACATATTGTCGCGCGCTGCAGCTGCCGCTGCTTGTGTCTGTTGTTGTATACTACTTTGTGCATAATTATTATTGGTGGTGTTGTTGCTATTGTTGGCGGTATTAGGATTATTACCTGCACCTCCATTATTGCTAGCATCTAAAGTGTTATTAATATGGTGTGTTGTGTTTGTGGACATAAATGATCTAACATTATTCTTAATGTTGGTGTTGTGGTTGTTGTTGGTGTGATTACTGCCACCTGCTGTTTTTGTATTGCAGCCAATAGTGCTGTGATTGTTGTTGCTGTTGGTGTTTTGTGCTTTGGCAGCACCAGTATAATGCACATTATTAGAGGTATTGAAGAACTCGGTAAGTTCACTTTCATAGTTGTTGGCGGGTCCCTTGAGACCCCTCGAATGTCATTCACCCGTAGCGGTTACCGTTGTCCATTGCCAAGGACTGCTGTAACCGGTTTTGGCATTGCTGAAATTCAGAGAAATATGAAGTCAAAGTAAATCTTACGGAATAAATTCAATAAAAAATATCATTACATATAAAAAACAGTCCATATATCAGACGTTAGAGAAAAAAAATAATTAGGGTCCTTATTACAGCTAAACCATATAAAATCGTACAGCGTGAATTTTTTGTTAAAAATTTCTCATGCCAATAGAAATTGTGGAAAAGCAACCTAATTTGAATTCCGTGCGTTTCAAGGCAATTCAAATTTTTTTTGCGTCGAAAAACGCTGCACGTTTATACACATATGGTTGAGTTGTTAGACATTCAAAAATAACATAATCACATATGTACATATCTTATCCTAATTACATAAATGGTTGCATTAATACTTATTGCTCACCTTCCAAATAGTGGATGCCACAGCGCTTGATTTGGTTCCACACTTATATTCTCCCCCGCCATCATATTTCTGCTCGGAGTTTGATTACCTAGAGACGCTGCCGCAGCTCCAATTGCAGGCGATGAAGCTAACGATGTTTCTGCTGCATAATTCATAATACGTTTCCGCTGTTTTGCCGCCAGCACTTCATGTGGAGCATTTAGACCAATATTTGATAACTTATTTGAAAGTTTCCCACTTTTAAAATGAGGCATAGCATCCAAAGAGGCTGGCGTAGCAATTATATTTGTTGGTTCTTTATTGTGGATTGACGCTGGATTAATAAGGCTATTAACATTAGCATTATTATGGGCAAGTTCGTGTGCCGCAGTATTATTTCGCATCGCATGATGATGGTCTGTAGTTAAATTAACCAAGGGTGCGATTGGTGATGACGACACACTTTCAGCAGGTTCCAAAAGATTTGAAAGAGATTTACACGTTAAACGTGGTTTATTATCTATTTCCTGTTTTTGCTGTTGTTGCTGCATAGCATAAGCGTATTTATTGAAATTTACACTTTCTGCCGACGATGCATTATCACAACTCAGTGTTACATTGTTGTTATTATTATGCCTAAGCGAAGAGGACAATTTATCAGCAGCAACATCACCAATTAAGCCGCCATTAATATCTGCTGTTATATTTGTTGTTGCTGTAGATGTTGTTGTGGATGTAGTAGTTTTCGACTTCTTATCTTCCACAGGAGCGGTCATATGCATATGTTCAACATTTGCTGCCGTTTCATGAAGAGAGGGACTCTTACCAACAATGTGTCCACCGCTTTGAATTGGTATACCTGTCCCAGTCCCTGCTGTTGCCGCTGCAGCGAGGGGATTTATATTTAAAAAATTTGCTAATTGATGTTGTAACATTTTTTGAAAGACCGTAGCCTCCATTGTTGGTTGGAATGCGCCAAGAGGCATTGGAAAATTTGGCATTGTGTTATTTACGTTTGATGCCTCTGCACTTAGGTGTTTTAAAGCTGTCATCTGCTTCAGGTAATTCTTGTACATTTCATCTAAATGTTGCAACCCCATATGATGATTGTATAACGGTGGTGGTAGTAAACCATTGGAGTTGTACTTATTTTGTACACCTATTGGTTTGTTTAAGGTTTTAATAAACTCCTGCGATAACTGACCAAAATAAGGGAGCCACAACATTTGATTTAGTACTGCTAATGTAGCAGCATTTATGTCGGAAGCTAAATTGTTATCGACATGTGAACACTTGGAAGGAGGAGGCAGAGCGGTTGGTGGTGGTGCTGGTTGATTCAGTGTGCTCTGTAGTGGAGGTTCTTTAACCTTTATACTTTTTGTGTGTTCAATGTGTGGCTTGCTGTGACTGATGTTTGTTGTATTGTTTGTTAACAGCGCACTAGTAGATTTCTTAACATTTTCAATAGGCAATTCGTGTTGGTGTATAATGGGTTCGGCTGCTGCAATGCATTGTTGTTGTTGCCCATGTTCTTGTTTACTCTGCTCCATTTCCATTTCATTTTTAAGTATCGCCTCTAATTGTGCCATTGAAATAACTAATATATTTGGATTTTGTATAATTTCCGGATAAGCAAATGCTTCTGGCAAACGTAACTCTGGTCTGGTTGTAATCAAAAGCGGTATTTCACGTGCTGGTGACGCTAATACAGCTCGTAATCTATCCTTTGGCACTAATATTGGATCCGGTACTTTCCATTGTGTATTTCTTATTAATAATTGTAATTGCGTTAATGGATCTGGATCCTTATCAATTAGCAAAGCAGCGGCAGCAACAGGTGCTTGGGGAGCATGGTGTTTTTGATTACCAACAACTTCAGGTTCTTCGATCGCCTTGTTAACTGTGATATTATTGCTGCTCCGTATACGCTTTTTCATAGGCTCATCATCACTATTATCATCAATTACAACTGTTTCAATATAATTTGTAGATGTGGCGTAGTTACTATTACAATCATTGCTGGTTGATGGTGGTGTAGTTGTTCTTAAATCACGCTGTTGTGCTTTTCCAAGATTAATTGGCTCTATTTGCTGTTGTGGCTTTGCCACTGTCACTGGATTGGTCGCCGATGTTGGTAACGTCGTAGCATTATATGAATTCAATTTCATGAATTGCTCCAATATTAGATTTTTAATTGCTTCTGATGTTGTCTCTATCGCAGGTAGGTCACCTTGTTGTGGTGATTTAATAATATCCGAACTCGATGTTACAGCACATTGACTGCGTGATTCGGATTGTGGACAAACTTCTTCACGTTTCTTATAGCTTAAATCTTTGGGCACTTCTTCGATTATAACATCATCGTCATTTTCCTTCAGCGCATGATGTACGGGTGATGTCAATGCCGTCACCTCCGTCGTACTTGTGTCCATCTTTTCACCGCCATCATCGCTTAAACATACCTCTTCAACACTGGACGAATCTTTTTCATATGTATCCATAAAATGATTAGTTTGAAAGAGTTCACCATTCAAACCTTCGATTTCACCGGCTTCATTGAAAGATAAACATTTTGGTGAATCACGTACCGTTTCATCCATTAAACTACTATGTGGAGGTAATGCGACAACGTTGCTCATTAAATCTTTATGGTGCTGTGTTACATCATCAACCTGTGTAATATTCGCATTGAATGATGTTGATGTTTGTGTTTGTTGTTGATGCATAGCGTCAGCCTCCTTAAGGTTTTCTTCAGACTCCTGTATGAGATTGTTTTCACAGCTACGTTTGACAATTGAATCGATAATATCAGCATCGCTAGTCGCTATCCCGTGATCGTGACAATGTTGCATTAGATCTGCTTCATCTAATAAATCTTTAAGGTTTTTGGTATCAGCATCGATCGTATTAAAATGTGTATTTATTGTTTGTAACTTTGCGGAGTCTGGCAGATTATGAGTAACGACAGCAACTTCATCATCATCGTCATCGCAATTGGCTAAATCCACTAAAATGTCTTTGGACAAAAAATTCGCATTAAATGTATTACCAACACTGTCATCAATGCCTGCTGCTGTGCCGCCACTAGTTGTTGACTCTTGGTCTCGCTCGGTTAAAATATCGGAGCTATGTGCCCTGTTAGTTGTTGGCAGGAAGAGCCCGGTTATTGGACAAAGCTGTAAATGTGACGTATGATCTTGATATGTTTCACTTTTATCTGGTTCGGTTTGAGCTTTATTTTCTTTTTCATTTACACTATGTACATCAACTTCCTGTTCCTCCCCTTCTTTAATAGCTTTGGTTGCAACAGCCCCAGCAGTTATTGTTGCTGCTGCTGTTTCATGTGTTTGTTTTTCCTCTGCTACATCGCTTTGCAATTCTATTGCTTCAGTCAAGTTGTTATTGGAAGCAGTATCATTGTTTTCTACTATACTATGTTGATTATGATGATGATCGCTAATACTCATTTTACTAAAGTTCTGTATTGTCTCCAAATTTGATTGCATCAGTTGCTCAAAGGGTAGTGCTCTGCACTCCTCCTCTTCTTGCTTTTGGCTACTTATACCACTTTGCTCTTCTTGTAACTGCAACGCTTCCACTAAATCAGTTTGATTAACAGTTTCTTGCAAAGGTTCCTGTTGTTGTGCTATTACTTCTACCTTTGGAATGCTAAGCTTATTTGCTTTACGTCCTTTCTTCTTTCCTTCTTTTTTAGTTTTGGCTTTTTTATTCTTGTGTTTCCCGTTGGTTACACCACTACTACTACTATCTATTTGGTCAGCTTCCTTCATAATCATCGAATTATCAATAATTCCATTCTTACTATTATTAGAACTTAAAACATTTTCTATTATAATAGCATTCTCTGTAACAAAGTTTTGCTTCTCATTGACCTCTACTTGTTCTTGTTGTTGTTGTTGAACTACGATTTGCCTACCTAGTACATTTGCATTACATTTTTGCATTAAATTATTTTCATAAATTTCTTTTTTAACTTTTAACAGTGGCGTTTGTATGATTTTGACTATTTTCGATGATGTTGGATCTGTCCGCGGTATCGCCCGCCAACCGTTTGTAGTCTTCGTTATACGTATACGATTTCTTTTATCATAATCCTCACAACGCACTTCAACAATATGTGTATCCTCTTGCTTAACCCATAAAAAGATAGGATTAACACGTGCGCACACAGGGTCATCTTCGTTTGGCTGGCTGGTGCCGCTACTTTCTTTAGTGGTTACGGGATCTGGTAATTTTGTTGGTGGAATCACTATAGGTTTACTTTCAACATAGCTCTTACTGTTATTGTTGTTCTTGTTTTTCTTCGCCTTTGGTGTATTTTTTTTCTTTTCATCTTTTTTTGCTACAACTGTTGGTGTAGTTGGTGGTGGCGCTGGTGGTGGAGCGGGTGGCGCTGCAATTGCTATAGGCGCATTTGTGGTGCATTCATCATTAAGATAACACTTTGGTTCGTTTTTAATGTCACGTAGTAGTCCTGCCTTTGTTGTGCGACAGTGATCTTCTACCATTAAATGACCGAACTTTGGTTTTTGTGCTGTTTTTCTTTTATTATTAGCCCCACCACCGCGCCCTCGCCGGCAAGGTTGTTCTTCAAATACTAAAAAGATATCACGCGCAACTCTTCTTCGTTCAGATTTTCTATGGAAAACATTTTGTTCACCTGAACTATCCACCAATTCTTTTTTGATGGCCCTCTTTCGTACTTTCGCTGCAGCCACATTGACGTTCGACGTGGATCCATTGGCGTCTTTTGCGTTTGCGTTGTTGTTTACCCTCGGCATTATTATTATGTAGGGTACCAGCAGCACTTTTGCTAACACCAAGTAAGAGCGATTTTCATCTTTTGATTTGATAAAAATGGTCCCATAAATTCCAATGGTAGATGATGTGTATCAAATATAGTTGCTGCTGCTGGTGTATTCGTGTTGTTGGCTTTATCGGTATTCCACTGTTTGCACCACTTTCAACTTCTGCAATATGGATTTTCATTTGTTCCCTAATTTGATTGTAAGTCAATTAATATGGCGTGCAATACCATGACCTATGTAAACATACTCCAATAAATAAATTAATTTTGTAAATGTTCAAATTTTTACATTTTCGCTTGTTTTTACACTTTCGTTTTAAAATCGATGGAAAATTTTGTATATATCATAGTCACACCTGCAGGGTTAACATTTTGTGGAAATGTTAGTGAAAATGGAGTAGAAATAGTACTATTTATGTTTCAGTGGTGACATTTTTTATGAATTTTCCATGCTATTTTCTCCTAAATGGATTCCAATTAGAATATCATACACAGATGAGTAATGTTCACAAACATTTGATGGGCGTTCTTTCAATTCACAGGAACGCAGAATCTTTAATTTCTCGTGCGACATCATAGGCCAGCTTTGGCCAGACCGAGCAATTCCAACGGATATATATTTTGTTGTTCAGGGGAAACGATGCAACTGCCAGAGTAAACAGCACTTGGTCGGGTAAACATCGAGTCATTCCAGTACAATAGACCCGGCTGTTGAATACCAAATGTCTGCCCAGCATGCAGTGTGTCATTCCAAGGCCCCAATCAGCTAAAAATTTGCACATGTGTTATTCGTGGTATTTGTTTTCTTAAGGAGACAACTAACTGCTGAGGCACGTCCAAAATTATCGGGAAAGGTAACAAAGACGCGTTTTGGTATCGCTATAAATTATTCCAAAGCTAAATTATGATTTTTCGTTTTAGTGAAAAGTTATTGGCAAATAACCATAAAATGAACTAGGTCAAATCCCATATGGGGGTGTGATCCAAGCTCTTTATGTGCCGAACACCTCTATCAATAGACGGACTTCGACCGCGCTTCAAAAAATAATCCAATAGGTGCAAATATCCCTTGAAATAAACATAAAGCCGAAATTTCGATTTTCGCTATTTTTACGTTCTTATGTATTGATAACTACGACGAAAGGGTACAGAGTAATATCCGTATAATAATATAAAGATTTGTCGTCCATAGTTATTGTTGCCATTGTAGCCGGTTTCCCCTTAGATAAGGCTAATTTTGATTAGAAAAAGCGGTATGAATTTGAGTTTAGTTTTTACCGGACTTGCAGTAAAAATTAAAAAAATTTCACAATTTTCTTGAAAGCCTTATATTTTGTTATATTTAGGGTCACTTTCATAAAATTAGGTTAAACCTAATCGGATATGAATTTGCCAGCTAACCGTACAAAATACATCAACTAAACTCCGGTTAGGCCTTGAGTTCGTTTATAGCGGGAAATTTTGGGCAATTCAGACTGTCGACCAGTAAAGTTCTGGCAACACTGTTTTTGGTGCTGTCAGCTAGTTGCTTTCTATTCTATTCGCATCAGGAGTTCTTCATCAATTGATTATACTGGGCAGCTGCGTCTCTTTCTATTATTAACAAGTGAAAAAAATATGTATTGTGAATGGAAACCAACTTATTAAAGCACTTACAATATTGTAAAAAGTACGAATCCTTAAATAAAAAATGAAGCCTTTGGGTATCCTGATCAAAACAGAAACAGCAGCAAATTAACGATATCCGCCTTGTACTGAAATTTGCACCGGATATGGGGTGGATGCTAAACAAATAGTAAACTTTTGTGAATGTACAAAACAAGGATGCTAAATATTAGCAACAACTTAATATATTCATTGATTTAAGGTTGTGCTAGGTGAGTTAAAATATTATAAATTATTATACATTTAGATATTAATTTGTAATTATTTTTGATTAACTCAGTGTCAATTAGGCTATGATAAATGGCATGATATATGTACATATCCATAGGTACACATATAACGCATGATACCGCATACCGTAATTCAATTTTTATAACAGTTTATGATCTATTTAACAAGTTATGTATTAATATAAACGTTATGTGTTTTGTATTCGTAAATTCTCTGCATCTAACACAAATCAATGGAAATTCGATTTTATAGGCAGACAAATGTAGATGAAAGTGATATGCTGCATGACTGGAATGTTGAAGTATACAAAAATAGAATTGTGACTTTCCCAAGGCGTTGCATTTGCATGCAAATAGGTACGACCATAGTTAAGATACATGTAAATATGTAACAATTTAATTGTTTTACGTTGTCACTTATGTATACATATATGTAACTTGAACTATATTCACTAATTTGCCCACTTAGAATTTCTCATTTACTATGTATGAAATGCTTTCCAACGCATCGGGATGATTTCTTGCCTACATTGCCCTTTTTACAGACTTAATACTGTTGTGAAAGGCAATAAACCCCACATGGCAAACCCCGACCATCGTCACCAGTAGTACAGTCACGATACTTACTACTCCTCTATACAAAGAAGAACTCCTTAAGGAGTATCGGAATACTCCATCACATCCTTATTCATATAAAGGTGGCCCAATTCATACGGCGACGTTCGTCGATACAAAAATACAAATGCATCAGACGCCCACCCAGACAAATGATGACAACTAAGACTTAAAAATATATGCCTCGTATTCCCACGACGGCCGGTTCTTTCGTATCGGAATGCCCCGGGTTTTTTACCCGACCAAGAGCTAATTTGATACCCATTAAAAGTTCGCTATTTTTTCTATAATTTCCGAAGCACTGCTATAGTGGGCAGATAAAGTGAGTATAGTTTTGATCCTTAAATCCTTATTTTATTTTTATTTTATTTTAAGTCGACACTAACATAAAGCGGTCGACTGATGGCGAATGTATAACATTCTATTATTTCGCGAGATACTCTTTCAATTTTGTTCATTCTCTTTTATTCCTGATGGCTATGAAATTTTTTGTTTGCTTAGTTTTACAAAACATTATTTATTTCTATCTAATTATATCTTCTTTACTCGGCAGGCTTAACGCTGCAAACGCCTAGAAAAAACACGTCGAATCGGCTATGGATACCGAAGAGTTGACCGACATTTTTTACACCAGCGACAAGAAAGGTCAAGTGTGTCGAGTAAAATTAAATGGTCAAGGCTTCACATTGCAACGTGAAACAAGTAATGGCCGTTCAAGGGAACAACTTATCGATTTAAAGGACATCGTTGGCAGTCGTTGTATTGTTGTTAAAAAAGATCGTCGTGGTTGTTCTATGCTATGTAGCAGCAGATCTGCCGCACAAACCGATGGCAATCGTAGTGATAGCGGCGATGAGACAAAAAAGAAAACCAATTATACGGCATATGAGCATAGCGATGCAAGCGCTTACCTTTATGTATTTGCATATATTCTAAACAAAAAACACCTCCGCAATGTAATACGTCGAGAACGAACAGTACTGAAATTACGGTTTCGTTCCTTTGATACATTCGGTGATAATATGCGTGAAGCCGAACGTTGGTATCATACGGTAAAATCATTTAAGTATCTAAGCTTGAGCAATAATGGTACGACGATAAATGGGAGCCGTATATTGGTTTTGTTAAATCCCAAATCAGGTTCTGGGAAAGCACGCGAAATTTTCAATCGTCAAGTGGTGCCGGTTTTGAATGAAGCAGAACAATCATACGATTTGCATGTGACCAAACATGCGAATTATGCACGTGAATTTATTCGTGTGAAAAATTTAGATAATTATAGTGGTATTGTAGCAGTTGGTGGTGATGGTTTATTCTTTGAGATTCTGAATGGATTACTAATGCGTGCCGATTGGCCGGATGCTCGAAATCTACCATTGGGTATAGTGCCCTGCGGTTCTGGAAATGGATTGGCACGTTCGGTAGCGCATGTTTGTGGGTGAGTTAATGCAATTAATTTCAAAAACGCTTTATTTTGTTTCAAAACAGTGCGCGTTCTCTAACCAATCGAAATACATGTTTTATGGAAAGTTTCTCATTTGCTTTAGGGAACCCTATGAACCAAAGCCAATCTTGGGCGCCACATTATCAGTGTTAAGCGGGCGTTCCATTGCAATGGATGTCGTGCGAATTCAACAACAAAATCAAGTAAACAAAAAATCATTGACATTCGATATAAATGTTTGTCTAATCAATCATTATTACTTACTAATATCACCTAGATACTCTACTCGTTCCTCTCAGTCGGCTGGGGCCTCATATCCGATATAGACATCGAAAGTGAAAGATTGCGTACGCTTGGCTATCAAAGATTTACAATTTGGACACTACATCGTCTAATTAGTTTACGTACATATCGTGGCAAAGTATCATATCTTCCAAAAGAAAACATTTACATTGAAAGTGGAGGAGGGGACACAATATCAATAACAGCAAATCTTCCCAAGCTACCCTTAAAGCACAGCCGAAGTTGTAATACATGCTTGAATAAGATAAACAATGGTTGCTTCCATTCCACAGAATGCATCGATAGCAGCAAGTATTATGATGTTATATCACTACAAAATTCCATAAATCAATCGCTGAATTCACGTTGCGACAGTAGTTGGTTCTCACCTGGCTCATGTCGCAGTACATATCATTCAGTTTCGGAGAGTATCTATCACAGTGTTGAGGGTGATAGCGATTGCTGTAGTGATGAATCACGTTTGAAACTTGGTAGTAATTTAAGTGTTCATTTGTGCGGACCAACGGGTAGTGCACCACAATTGCAAGAGCCCATACCAGCGACATGGGTGGTGGAAGAAGGGGAATTTGTTATGGTACACGCTGCATATCAAACACATTTGGGTAGTGATTGTTTTTTTGTGCCGCAAGCTAAATTTAATGATGGCATCATTTATGTGGTCATTATACGTAGTGGTATAAGTCGTTCACAGTTGTTAAATTTTTTAATGGGCATGAGTTCGGGCACACATGTATCCGATACAAATAATGAATATATAAAAATGGTACCGGTAACAGCATTCCGGATAGAACCATATGGCGATGAAGGCATTCTTACCGTCGATGGTGAACGTATAGAATTTGGTCCATTACAAGCGGAAATGTTGCCGGGAATGGTGCGTGTTATGACCCCAAAATGAACTAAATTTCAATGAATACGAACTCCAGTATACAAGTGTTGTGCCGTATGCATGTAAGTGAATACGTTAGACTGAATCACGTTCCGAAAAAAAATAGACAAGCCCGTAAGCAAAAGTTTTTGCATTCTCAGTTCAAATTTTTTTCATCTAGTTATTGTTGGAATTTTAAGCAGAAAGAAATATGTAGTTTTGCAAATTTACTACGGTCATAGCATAGAGATTTGATCTAAGAATGCAATCAGCATTTGTTAGAGCTTTTACTATTAGGGTTTGCGACTTTAAAAAATCGGTGTTTCTACCGAAACATTTTGAGATTAATATGAGCTGTACCCATTTAAAAACTTCTCCCTAACTTTACTTTTAAATACCAAAAGAATTTATTTCGAATATTTTTATCTTGAGGGATAGTCGAATGTATTTATGCAGTTCTATGTAATTCCTTTATGATGGCTTTTATTGTTGAACTTTTTATATATGTATGTATGTATATCAATTAAATAAATCAGAAAAATTCTAAATAGGACACAAAATAATTAAAATGAGAGATATTAAATTTTGTTAATAATTACATTTATGTTGCTTTAGGTCATTACCAAGTGGTCACAGCGAATGTCAAAAACAGTTCACCGTTAATCATACACAGTAGAGGTGCGTGAATACCAAGTTTAGGTCAAGTCAAGACTTTAAACTCTCTTCCAAATGCGTATATGATGTGGTGATAAGCTGTGGAAGTGTTAAAAACGCTATGAAGGTGAAAGAGGATGACAGAAATCAGAAGTGGAATAAATGAAGCGAGTGACAAGGCTACAGCGAGGCTATGTTGGACGGTCAAAATCGCTCAGGCGGTTAGATGGCCATTTAAAGAAGAAAAGGCTACATAGATTTCTACTTCTTTCGGTAAGTATATATTTTTCATTGTAACTATTTATTTAATTCAAAATGGGTTTACAAATTCAAAAAAACTTTTGTCTAATGATTATTTTTGCTTACGAACACGTTTTTTCTCATGTTGCCTATTCCTGAAATAAAAATTGTAATGGTATTGTGATTGTTTGAAAATTATCCTTTCCTAAAGTAATCGAAAAACTAACACTGTAAAGGACTAGATTATTTTGATCGCTACAAAATACTTTCGAAATTCTTTTCCTAACACAAAAACGAAGGTGCTCAACCAAAGGCATAACATCGTATCGAATTTTGGAAAAACCCACGCTAATAAATTATAAAAATGAAGTTTTCCGATTTTTCAATATCGCTTATATTTAAATTAAATTTTTTATTAATACATTTTTGTATGTAAACCAGTTAAATTAGAAGCAATAGTAATAACAATAGAATGAAAATAATTGATAATTAATTTTTTTTTCATATTGTTTATTTTTTTTTTTTCTAAATTATATACATTCAAAATCATTACAATTTATTAAAACTATAAAACAAAAACATAAAAAGGTTTTTAACCATTTTCTGAAAAAAAACAAAAAAAAAAAAACCAAAACTATAACTAAAAAAAAATGGGAAAATTGTATTGCTAAGCTAAGATAATTACGTTTAATTATTATCCACTAATGTTTTGAAGAAATTAACTGCTTTCTGACAATTTTGGACTAGCAATGAACTGTCGATAACTGTTATAAATAATTGTTCGTTTTTTTTTTTGGGAAAAATATATACAATTCAATTGTTTTTTTTTTGTTTATAGAAGAGTTGGAATAAAATATGATAAGTGTCGGCAATAAATTGTTATACATACATACGTAGTTAAGACAGTCAGCTGCTGTTTTATGAGGTATTCCATATGATAACTGCCAATTATTGGCTTTATTCCATTTCAATTTGTATGGATTCTTGATAAAAACTTTAAAAGTTATGTCAAAGAAAAAAGTCAAAATATTTTTTTTAAACTTTATAGAGTTCAACTAGCAAATTTTCAAGTTTCAGTTTAAAATACTGTTTTTTTTTTCAAGTTTCAGTTTAGATCAAAAATATATTGAATTCGTAGCCGATTTCGTTTATGATGGTCTAATAACCGTATTGAAATAACTTTTCCTTAATTTCTTCTCGATTTTAAATCGAATGGTTTGAACGATTTGAAAAAACTAGGAGATTTTTAAAATGAATCCGATAAATTTTGTACGTTAATTTTTACAAAATTAATAAACAACAAAATAATTGAACAAAAAAGCAGAGTTTTGTAACATATTAAGTAAAAGGTTACACAAAAGTTCATACAAATCGAAGTGGAATCAATATCAAGAAATGGTAAATTTGCCATGGAATAACCAATAAGAAATTATCAAATTTTTGCACATACATTTGCATGTCCATAAGTTGTGTATGTATGTATATGCTTCTTTCAAAAAGCGCAGCTTATTTCAATTTCTCTAAGAAACCACTTAGTTTTCTAACTGTAGTACACACACATATAATCTTAAGTAAAAATTAAACTTTTATTTTATACAACTTTTTTTCGCTTTCCCTATGAAAAAAAAAAAAAAAAGTAAATTATTTCGGTGCTAACACACATCGGATGTTGCAACATTACATGAATATCTCTCTCTCTCTCTATCTATTTATGCTCCAGCGCTATTCACACTTCAGTTGAGCGTCCACTTTCGTCTGAACGCGATAATTTACGCTCGCGCCCGCTACCTGGTACACGTCCCGTTATTGAGCTCTGCATGGCGGCATGCAGATGCTGTTGTTGTTGTTGTTGCTGCTGTTGTATATGTTGTAAATGTTGTTGTTGTTGTTGCTGCTGCTGCGCTGCCAATTGTTGTTGTTGCATAAGTATAGCATGCGGTTGACTAACAAAGCCGGCTGCAGCATGAGCATACGTGCCGCCAGCATTTGGATAAACGACTGCAGAAGCAACATTCATATTACCGCCCATTGCGACTGCCGAACCGCTTGCTGGCAAATTGTAACGCATTTTGGCTGCGGCAGCATTAGCGGCTGCTGCAATGACAGCAGCATTCTCACGCGAAGCGCTGCTTGTTGTGGTCGATTGAAAAGATATAGACATACCACTGTCCAGAGAGCCGACGCTGCCACGTCGTTGTGGTTTCTCATTACCAACTGTTGAGAGAGAAAAAGTTTGGTATTAGTCTAAGATTAAAAAAAGCAACAGTTTTAATTAGGTTAGAACGGCATGTTTAATACCCAGTAGTGCATGAAAAGTAGCAGACCCGGCTGGCGTTGTACTGCCAGAAAACTCACAAGCACTCTCAGCTTAAACCTGTACTTTCTTCCAATTTGTAAGCATCAATTTCAATGTATGTACTATACTACTAAAATAGCACTACTGGGTATAGTATGTTAACTTAAAACTTTAGTAAACATCACATTGCTTACATTGCTCATGCATATCAAGCAAGCTATTGCTAAGCGCACTCCGTTTCAATTGCTGTGCTGCATCATTCGCATTCGGTGCTAGCTCACCGGCTGGTGTTGTCTGATATGCGCCCACCTCAACATCAGCTACGCCACTATCACGGTTCTCCGAACTGCCTGCTGTACGATTTCGCGCCGATTTCTGACGCTCCAATTCGGCCTCGATGCGCAACGCTTCCATTTCATCCATTTCACTAATCGACTCCTTCAAATCTTCGGCAAATTTACAACGATCATGTTCATTGCGCGCATTAAATGTAATCAAAATTTTACCATCAACCTTTTGTGAAAGTTGTATACAAAATGGATAATTGGGCACATCGAGCAGCGTAACAACCATGCCGCATAATGGAAAACTATTACGGAACGTATATGTAACTGAGGATTTTTTCTTGCTGAATATTTTCGTAATCACTAGCAGATCATTGAAGAGGAATACTTCGCGTTGATGTACGCCAGGACGTTCTTTCTTATTGACATCGGGTATTTCATACAAGCGACAATAGCAGACTAGACGCCGATGTGGGAGTGCCAAATTTGGTTTCTTACCGACAATGGTGGCCTGCACTTTCATGACTTGTGTCACATGATCACTGCCTGGTTTGAATTCATTAGCCTTGACGCGCTCATAAATACCCCCTAACATATCCTTGTCAATATCATGACAATCGTCAATGCCGCGTAAATTCTTTATGAAATCCTCAACACGCATGCGACGTTCTGGCTTCAAATTGGGCGTATGTAAGTCGGTGTTAAGCATAATGATGGCGAATGCTAGAACGAAGATCTAGAATAAAGAGATATGGAAAGAAATTAAACTTTATGGGTCTAACTATCAGAGCTGTGCAGATTCGTATCTCTTGCTGGACGTAGCGCAAATCAGTTAAAAAAAGGGAAAAAAAACTAGTTACCACACTCACCGTATCTGAAGATCTCAATCGTCCGACTATATCCTGATTACATTGGCAGAAACGCTGTGAGAATATCTCCATCAGACGCTCAATTTTCTGCGCTTCACCTGGCATGCGGAAGTAAGCTTGGAATTTGCGTAACGCCACATCAACTTGCATACCAGAGAGATCCAGCTCCAAAGCGAAACAACTCAATACCGCCATATTGAATTGATTCTGTAGATTACCCAAATATTCGCCAATCATTTGACGTGACAAGCCTTTGCGTGAGATAAGGAAGCGCGCTACACCTTGTGGCGTATTCTCAAGAAAACCACGACGTATCAAGTAGGTGATACCTTTCTCTGGTTTCTTATTGAATAAATTCAAACCAACACGATACTGACGTTTACGTATCGTCTCTGAAACCTTATAATTTTGCAGCGGCGCTGTTGTATTCAAATTATGGTCTTGCTGTTGATCATGTTGCTCATATTGTGCCGCTGTCGTATGTGATGATATGGCATGATCATCTGTTGTATTTGGCACACCTACAATACTACCAGCACCTCCTCCAACACCGGTCACAATGCCGGCTGCTGCTTGCGCCAAACCATAGGTTACCGTTGCCGCATCATTATTATGATGTACAAATTGTTGTGAACTTGAGAGCGCTGTATTACGTTTCCATGTTTGTGGCGAATTTGAACGATCCGAACCAATATCACTATTCACTGCAATACGATCAGCTGATGTAACACTCGAATCGCTACCGGAACTCTGCACCGATGTGAGACTACCATTTTCGGCACTCTTACACAAACCATTCGAACGTAGTAATGATGGTGGCGGTGGTGTTTGACGCATCATAAGCATATGTTGATGTTGTTGTTGTGCTGCCAAATGCTTTGCATGTTGTTGTGCTGCAATGGAAGAGGTGCGTTTTGGCACTTCGGGTGGCACTTTTTTACGCTCAGCCGAAGTGGTGCTGCCAGTTGTGCATTTTGGTCTCATATAAATTTGTGCCGCCGAATAGTAGGGTGTGTGTGGTGATGTGCCACTTGGCACGCTTGCAACACTTGCCCATGAGGTATTCAATGAGCTATCTAAATGTGAATTGCTTGCAGAGCTGGCATAACTCGCATCGTGTGGTGGTACGTGATAATAATGGGCGGCTAAATGTTGACTGCCATAGAAGTGTGGTTCGGTGGCATGTAGCAAATTGACGTGGGGATGTGTGGAACCAGTTGAACCGAGTGTGCCCGAAGATGTTGAGGAGGCAGATGAGTTACCGCCACCGCCAATGGGTACGGATGATGCACCTGTAAGAAAGAGTACAGAGTTATTGTTAGTTGGTTTATTCAACGAAGCAGCTAAACTAAAACTTACCTGATTGACTGCGTGGTATAGGGCTGCCATCCTGTAGACGGCGTTCGCGCATCGATAACGAGCGTGTAGGTGGTGTACGCGTTGACATGGCATTTGATGAGACAATTGGCAATGCAGCTGTAGAACCAGCGCATACGCTACCCGGTGGACCAGCCAAGATGGTTACGCGCGGCTGTTGTTGTTGTTGTTGTGGGCTTTGTGACTGTTGTAAAACGTATGTGGATGTAAGACCCTGTGCTTGTGCTAGTTGTTGTTGTTGCTGTTGCTGTTGTATCATATCCAACTGAGATTCTGTTGCACTACCATATGCCGATGACAATGATGAATTCGACGTAGGTCCATCTTCCGCACCGACAGCAACGCCACCACCACCACTACCACCCGATACAATCAATACACGACGACTTAAACGTTTCTCAGCTTTGGCCATTGCAGTAATTGAAGCAAATTTTTTTACCATCATATAATGACGAAATGCGCGTTGTATTGTTATGGCAGCATTACGTGCTCGTACGCCACCGTACTTACGCTCCAAAAGTTCAATTTGTTTTTCCAACAAATCTTGTGAGAGCTCGTATCTATGTGTAGACAAAAAGAGACGTAGAATAATTATTATAAGTATGTACTTAAATCATAGACGATGATGATAGATATTCAGATAGATAAGAGACTACTTTACGCGTTCAACAAGTTGCTCGTAGACGGTGCATCAGGAGAGAGAGAGAGAGAGGATAGATGAAGGGTAACGACTTCCAGTGGTCCACTTTACATTAAAATACACACACACTCGCCGTTATACGCCCTGTTTCACCTCAGCACTTGCTCGCCTGCAAATCGTTCTATTAGCAACTAGTTAGTTGCCCTACAAGTAGTTTCTCTATATGAATATTGTTTAAATATATAACAAAAAATCACTTTTCAAGTAGAATTGCATAATTCGCAAACACAGAAAAATACCCACCAAAATACATGAATATTTAAATTTGCATAAAACTTTTAGTTGGAAAATCGCCTAAAGCAAAAATATATAAAAAATAGCACGTAGCACCTAATTGACTGATAACTCTTAGTTGTTGTTGGCTAATTGTACTATGGTAATTCGTCTTTGCGCGCGTTTGTTGTCTTCCATACATTTGCTGCTGGAATTGTTGGCAAACCAAACGAGCTCTAGAAACTTTCGACACTGAACAGAAAGTTAAAAAACAATTTTGCTATTTAACTTTTGTGTGTTTGGCGTCACAAAAGTCGTCTAGCTTACGTATGGCACACCTACACTAATGCAACGATAGAGCAATGATTGTTAATTTATACGTAGCTACAGTATGTGGCTATTGAATTGGGGCGGAGGTTGAAGGTGTTCTGACCAGACCTGTTAAATAATGATTACTAATTGTAATTATTACCGGCTTGATTACTTATTTTCCTGAGAATCCATTTAATGATTGATTACTATGACTTTAAATTATTAATTAATTAGAAAATATTTAATTAAAAAAATTAAATAAATCATGACTTTTCACAATTACTAAAAATAATTAAAAAAAAATCAATAATTAATTCAAAAATAGTTAAAAAAAATCGAAAGTAATAAAATTTTTATTTTTTTTTTTAATATTTTTGATATATTATTTTTTAAATTTGTTTTTGATTATTTTCCATTTTTTTAATAATCGATTTTTTTTCGTAATAAATTTATAATTGCCTTTTTTCAACTAATTAAAAAATTGGTAGAAACTAAATTGGTTACTAATTACTAATCAAATTTAATCGGCCTGGCTCTAACAACAATAATTATTTATAAACAATAATTAGAGTTAAAAATACAATTTTTTTTAAATCACTTAATATTCAAATAATTAATTTTAAACTTTCTCACAAAATTAGTATTAACTATTTTTTTAAATTAAAATTAAAATATATATACATATGTATGTATGTAAATAAATAATAAAATTTAGAATAGAAATTTTTTTTAATTAATTTACCATATACATATAAATAATTAATTTTAAACTTTCTCAAAAAAATCCAATAATTTTCAAATTATCTATTTTTATTTTTTTTTGATCAAAAGAATCTCAAAATTTTTTAGAATTAAAATTTTCTTTTTTAATTTTTAATAATTGATACTTATAAGTTATTTTCTATTCAAATTTTGAATCATAATGAAAAATAACTTATAATTTTAAAAATTCCATTACAATCAATTTGTGAAATATTGAGGACATCTTTTATTCACAGTTCCAGGAAAATATCACTTTTTGAATTCTAGCAGCTAAGCGCCATTTTACAGTCAGTACTACTTCAATGGCCACATACTGTATTTTTTATTCCACATATGCATACATACAAACATTTTGCTCATCTATGTGTATACACTACGTGTTTTTGCTTGTTCATTATTTACTTTGCGGTATCGTACGATAAGATAAATTTTTTTTTTTTTTTTTAAATTGCTTGTCTTATCTCATATTATCAATGGTATTCTTCTTACACAGAAACCTTTATGAACATATTTACGGTTGTCGAATAGAATTTGAATGTTAGGTCTATAAACCCACATACTACGTGGTAATGCGTATGTATGTATGTATGTATGCATGCCGATAATATTTGCGAGTATATTTTTGAACTAGCCAAAATGTGTGAAATGATTGGAATAATAATAACAATTTAAGAAGCCAACAACACATAATGGCGAATACTTATTACTTGGTACAACAACAAAAACTTGGAATACAAAATTGGTATAAAGAAAAATAACAAATCTTATCGTAAGCCAAGGCTTATAGACCTATAGTTTGTAAATAAATTTGTTTGTCTTTCACATGATTATTAAATATTAGTTTCGATTGTATTGTTAAGCTATAATGAGACAAGAAGACATTTAGGCAGTAAATGGTAATTGTTTTAATGTGAAATATGTGTAGAAATATTAGGCTTGGTGTGATTTTTTTTGTTTATAAATTATATTAAATTATTTTTTAGAATTGGAAATATCATATATACATATCTATGTACGTATGTACAGTTGTGTTTAATATAATAGTAGTGAAATTAAAATGGATATCGTTCGTGGGGATAAAAAAGGCTGCGTTTTTAATATTTTGTATTTAAAATATAGCGAATCCCATAACATAAATAACGTAAAAACTTAAAAAATTTACATACAAAATTTTAATATTTTTTGGCAGAGTTTCTAGAAAATTTTTGAGTATGCAGTTTTGTAGACCAATTTTAGTATTAAATATTGTGCAAGTTCGAACACGCTCAAAAATATCCATGAATTTTCAGAATTTTTTTGTCAAGGCTGTTGAGTTTCAGATACAGGAAATTAATTTTGTATGGAAAAAAATAATCAACATCCTTGACAAAAACAATTCGAAAAAATTCGTGGGAAATTTTGAGGTACTTTTAACCAGAGCAGTTAAATAATGATTACCGGCTTGATTGATTATTTCCCTGAGAATCCTTTTAATGATTGATTATCTACCATTACTTTAAATTTTTAATGTTTATTTTCCAATTATTTAAAAAATAATTAATAAATTCCACGATTATTAAAAATAGTCAGAAGTAATTAAAACACTTTTTTTCTTGTTCTTTTTTAATATTTTCTTATTTTCGGTTATTTTTCATATTTTTTTTATCATTTTTGATTATTTTTGGTTTTTTTTATTATTTTTTATTATTTTTGATTTTCTTGTTTTTTTTTTTTTATTTTTTAAAATTATTTTTTACTTTTTAAAATTATTTTTTACTTTTGAAAATATTTTTTAATTTTTGAAAAAAATGTTTAATAACTAATCGTTATCCTGATTTTTTTAATATTTTATAATCGTAATCAATTTATAATTACCTTCTCTTTTTGAAAACAATTAAAATAATCAATACCATTTTAAAAATCCGTCTAATCAATTGATTACTAAATACTAATTAAAATAATCAATACCAATTTAAAAATCCGTCTAATCAATTGACTACTAAATACTAATTAAATTTAACTTACCAATTCGCATAATAAAATTGAGTGAGCTATAAAACTAATAAGAATCGTTCCAAAATTACTGCCCAAAAATATTGAAATTTTCATGTAAAAAATTAAAAAAAAAAAAGTTTTTATGTACATAGTTTCTGTTATGGAATTCGGTAGATTTTAAATATAAATTATCAAAAACACAGCTTCTTTTTATTTCGTAATGAAATTAAATTAAATATAAAATTTTTCTCGTTACTATTATATTGCACCCAACATTGTTCTGCCTTATACGCACTCACTTCCCTTCACCACATATCGATTTATCCTTTTCTCTTCTTATTCCTCACACAAATTTAACACTCTCCTTCCCATCTACATACATCTATCTCCCTCAGTCTTTACTGGCACGCGTCCTAATTAAAATTTCTACTTGAAAAGTTACTACCATTTCTTAAATGTACTTACGCTGTTTGTGCACGTGCACGTTTCATAACATCATTGCCATTTCGCATTGAATTTTTCTTGTGCATATTTTGTTGCATTGATGATGGCGATGTGCTACCGGGTCCGCCACCAGCCATACCGACAATAGCACCAGTACCAACACCACTGCCAGCAATAACAACGGCACCACCATGATGATGATGATGGCCATGCAATAAATGATGATGATGATGTTGATGTTGGTGATGTAAATTCAAATGTTGGCCATGATGCATAATACCACCTGTGGGAAAATATATAAGAAACGAAGATGTAGAGACAAGTATATAAACAAGAAAATTTATGAAAATATAATTAAGTTTTTTTTTTTTAACTTTGATTTGAAACAGTACTTATAGATGAGATGAGTTGAGTTAATTAAGTTTATGTGAATGCAAAACGCTCTGCACTCCAAATGGCAGACAGAGTGCTCTGATAAAATTTTTCATTATTTTTGGTTGAATTTTCTTTTGTTTTTCTTTTCTTTCTGCTAGTTGTTGTCATTGCCAGATAATTAATTACAGTTGGTGCAAATAAATGGGAACACCAAAGGCAGGGGACAAATTATCCCACTGCATTTTGAAGCCAGTATGGGCTTTCCCCATTTTCTGCTGCTGAAATCGGGTATCAAAAGGAGCACCTTCTGATCCGATCGATTCACCTTTCAGCATGTCAATCTGTTCAGACCTACGGCTTGCGTCTTCACGCAACTTTTTGCTAAAGGGACGTCTCTCTTTTCCTTCTTCCCCTAACTCTTGTTCTTCCGTATTAGCTGGAACCCTATAGTTTCCTCAGCAGCGGCACGTAGTGGATGACAAATTTGTTCTCGCTGGCCCATTACATAGTTAGCTCAAACATTGTACTCAAAGAGAAGCTGCAAGATACCAGTGGACAAATTATCAGAGGTCTCTAACTTGCTTAGCTTCTCGAGGTCAAACTTTTAATGTCTCACTCTTTGCACTGGCATAATATACCTAGTAAAGTACGCTAGTCTAGAACTGTCGAGCTATGTATGTCTGTCGTCGATCAAAAAAGGACCAATTTCCCTGCTGTGATGCGGATTGCGGCGAGAAGCCTATCCACGAGCGTGAACGACAGTACATTCCGTTGCAGTCTACTTCCCACCACGAATTCAGGGTTCGCTAGCGTAGCTTCCTCGCTTGTCTGGCCACTGTAGTAGGCGTCGCAAGGTCCGATTGGTCATGACTCGCCGTCGTATGAGCTAAGCTAGGTATCCGAAAACAATACTCAGCTCTTCCTATTTGTCTTCCCACACAACTTTAATTTATACTCGTACCACATACATATATTCGAATATCGAACTTACCTCCACCCGATGCTGTTGCTTGTTGTTGATGGCACGAGTTTACGTACTGTTGTTGCAGTTGTTGTGGATGATTATGTTGTTGTTGTTGATAGATCATGTGAGATGGTTGCATGACGGGATAATTTATAGCAGCACTCGAAGAGCTTGAAGGTATATAATGTTGTTGCAGATAAACATAACCACCACAATCTGTTGACATTGTTGAGCCGGACGTTGTGGAACCTGGCGGTGCTGCAATGTCATATTGAGTTGAACCGCTACGCTCAATGGATTTTTGTGGGAAACTGCAAAATATAAAAAAGATAATTAAATTGTAATTTATTATTAAAACTCAGTGGCTTAAAACATTAATCAAATGCAATTATATAACTAATGGGAATGCGAATTAAAATTATGATGATTGAGAAATAATTTAAATAGCATTGGGTTATGAGATAGCTCTTAAAAGTTAATAAATTATTTGCTCATCAGCGTATGGGAACATTTGAAAAAAATTGTTCTCAAAAATTTATGACACAGAAAAGTAATATAACAATGACCTCTCTACATCTGTCACCATCTAAAATAAACACCATTTCATGTCTGCAATAGTCAACTTAAAATACATTTTATGTCCGAGACGAAGTTTTAATTTTAAAATGACGAAAATCTCATGTTAACATTTTAAACGGTTTGTGTCTATGGTTGTGCTTGTGACATCACTTACTCCAAACTTGAGTTTGGTGTTTTTTCGCATATTGCCACAGCTGTGCTATGGTTTGTGAATAGAATAAGTGACACAGGGTGACCCTGAAAAACAAAAAACAATTTCTTAATAGAACCAACCAACTTATTTTTTTACATTTAATTTTAGCTAAAATCTTTGTTTAATATAGCAATGATTGACCGACATTTAAATATCTTTTTTTTTTAAGTTAAGTAGAGATTTTAATTTTTAATTTTCGCTTAGCAACACTGTGAGAAATTCTCGATTGCTATATGTGACACGGTCTATGAAAAGGTGGCTTATGACTCAAAAAAAAATTCTTCCACTTTTTTTCTGGTTTCGATAGTTTTTGAGGCGCTCATTCACGTGGTGAAAACTAGAAAGCCCTACCCTGCTTAGAAGTGTACTAAAAAATTGTTTTCTTCGTCGCTATCCTTGTTGAAATCTTTGAAGTTGTTTATCTTTAACAGCTGTTTCTCGCAATTTTTTTTTGAGTCATAAGCCACCTTTTCATAGACCGGATCATATATATTGTAAAAGTTGAATGTGGGAATAGTACTCGATTTATTTTTTTCGGTTTTACGAAGGGTTGGATTTGACTGGTATGTAAGGAATATTTCATCGAGATTAGTCTTGCACTCTGTATTCGCCTTTGAATATTATAAACAAATTAGGGAAGTGAATAAATAATCGTTTTTTTTTTTAATCGGAAACAGCTTAAGTGGACTTAACAAAAAGTGGGTATTTTGACCTATTCTTCAGAGAGTATTTATGATCCAACAAAATTGTTAAGTTCATCTTAAGATAACCATTCCAAAAGATAGCTACAGAGAACAGACATTGATTTAATTCTATCCGCTTCTAGGAAATAGTCCATCGTATGCTGATTTGTCGACTTAAGCTTTTATTGCTTATGAGCACACATTTTTTTATTGTGGATTTCTTTCAATTTTTGTAAATAGTAGGATATTTACATACATATGTATGTTTTCTATACAAATCGATTACCGAACAGGAGACGCTACCTAAAAGTAGAGGCTCATTTGGGCAAGATCAAGATCCGTTGTTCTAATACACATACTAAACCGATAACGTATCTGATTACTTTCATAATCAATGCTTTGCAACGGTATAGTCCCTAATAAGACAAACATCAACCTGAATAAGTCCGTCGGAGTACCGCGTACTCCAAGATCTATGCCTAGCTTTAGCAAAAACTTGAACAGCTAAACATGACTTGACTAGATGATTCCACTTCGTCGTGCTCCATACAAATGCGGCAGTCTTAGTCAACCTAATGAGCTGTGCACATCGCTGGACTAAGGAAGAATAAGTACTGCTCCGAAGGTAAAGGGTTGTGGACAGTCCTTTGTCGCATATTGATTCGAAATAAGAGTCACTCTTGGGGGAGTGCAATTGTCCGTTAGTGAATTTAAGCTACCTTTACGATTGGCATACCTGCCGTGGGCATATTGTAAGCCCCTACCCCCAGCACTATCTTCCACTTGAGGTTTAGGAGGAAGCCTTAAATTCAATTATAATTCCGAACACTATCGATAATACTACTGATAGATATTATCGAAAACCTTACATTATCGTAACTATCGATGATTGGTGACAGACAGACCTGTTAAATAATAGTTATCAATCTTAATCATTGATAATCAAATTCCATTTTTTGTTGTTTTTGTAATAATAACGAGGGTAAATCGCAAATTTAAAAAATTGTAATCCAATTGAAATTTTGATTAATTTGATTAGTCCTAGGATTAAATTTGAAAACGAAATAAATAGTCATTAATCGAACACAAAATTTAATCCTAATCGATTAATTATTCTAAAAATTAAACTAATAGAGCAGTTTAATCCAGATTTAATAGGTCTGGTGACAAACCATAAAAATTATTAATATTATTTTGTGTCATTTTATATATACTGTTTTTTTCGCAGGCATTAAGCGAGTTGTGAATAAAACGGGGTTTTTTTTTGTTTGTTTTTTTTTTTTCAAAATTTGCTTGAAACCCAATGTGAACTTGTCAATAGCGAGATAACAACCAAAATTATGAGCGCTTCCAATTTTTTATGCTTGCTTATTTTTTTTCGTTGCTTTTAATTCAAAAACTTTTATTGCTGCAGCAATTTTATGTATCGAAATTTATAAAAAACAGTCGATTTTGTGTTAAATGGCTGGAATGCTTTTATAAATTTCCAAAACAATGACTAACGCAACACTTTTTTTTTTTTTGCCAATATTTAAGTCATAAATTGCAACAATAATTGTCACATTTGTTGTTTATTGTTGAAATTAACACTATAATATTTATCATTGCACTAGATTTTTAGAATAAATTATTTCTAAAATATTTGGCACAAGCGTATGAAACAACATGTAGCTTTTGTTATAAACTTAAAGACGCATAAATAAATATTATTATTTTGTATTCTTTTACGCACCTTTCACCAATTATAAAACCCGAAATGCAAATGATCATTTTGTGATACGTTTAAAAATATATATATGTATGTATGTACATAAAAGAGAACACTGGTATGTATGTATAAGTTCACTAAATAAATTTTGCCAAAAACACAGCCGAAAAATCACATAATATTCGCTTGCGCTCCAATTTGAACTCTTCTTCACATTTTTAATCCGTTTTAAGGTGCGCACGCTAGCAAGGATACGTATAAACTAAAATTGCTGGCAATGGTGGTGGTGACTTTTCCTGTTGCTGTTGCGCATGCGCAGGCGCGTGGAGTTTGTAGATGAACGTGCGGGGCATAAATTTCAATTACGTTGATAGTCGTGTGCGTGCGCGCGTTGACGCAAGCAAATAAAATGGAAAAGGTGACCAGAAGATGGAAAAAGGTGTATGAGGAAAGGGAATGATGTATGTAGTTGTTGTAAACTAGAAAAGTAAACTGTTTGTATTCCAGAAATTTCTGCTTGTAATTAAATAAGTTGTACGATCCTCTAAGACATTCATGCATGTTGAAATACGTGGCGTCAAGCGTTAACATGGATTTTAAACTTTTTATTGGACATCTAGTAATGCGTTGTTGAAATTGAAATTCAATTCTATCAAGCAGTTTTTGAGTGATGCGCGCACAAACATACAGACATACTGACACAAATTTGAAAAACGACTTTTATGACTTTTATGCGCGTAATAAACACAATTTTGAGCCTAAAAAACAATGGAACGCATGATGGTCTAATGACAGGCAAGTTCGTTGAAGAGTGAAGTTTATAAGATTTCCAAATAGACTTAAGTTTATTTGTTTCTAATTTTTTCCACATTTTTTATTAATTTTTTTCGCAAACGGTATTTAACCTTAAAAATCAGTTCTTAAATTTTTAGAAATTTCAAAAATTTTTAACATTCCCTTAAACAAAAAAAATATAATTTTCTGTTTTCATTTTCGAAATTTCTATTGGACACACATTTTTGTATCACATGGTCACCTTAAACAACCCTCAAAGTACTACTACTACATGCCTAGCCACGCATCCGATTTGGATTAAGTACAACAACAGAAAAAAAATCTTAAATAATAGCTAAGATCTTCCCAAGGTAATATATAATAATGAACATCAAATGGCGAGAAATGGGCATCCTTTTGAGCTGGCATATTGAGTATTGACAAAATGACTACTTCAGAAATATTCAAGCAAATTGGGGATAGACAAAATTTTAAGAATCTTTTTTTTTTTTTTTTTTGGTTCAACCTGAGTGTTGAAAGAAAACCTGCACCGATTTGGTAGCTAATGGAATGCATGTGTGCAGTGTAATCCGAGTTTGCCATCTAATTAATTCAGTACAAAAATGCTAGAATACGAGTACATAGTTCAATGCAACAGGAAATAAATCATTAAGTTTAAGGTGGAAAATGTATTGTATTGGTAGCTCAATAGCTCGTCTGAGTTTAGCGGTTGTTAATGTATATTTTCAATGTTTCTATCGTTCATATATTTATTTCAGCTTTATTCTTCAGATTTTTAATCGCAGACTTTAATGTGTTACTTTCAGTTTCAATCTTAGTCTCAGTCTAAGTCGCGAAGCCTTTTTTAATTTTGATCGTTGTTGTTGTTTTATTTGTTGCTTTTATATTTGTTCAATTCGATTTCTTCATGAGTCCCCATTCAAGCCTTGAAATAGTCGTTCCACAATCATCTATGCGCCAACGGAGTATCAGTTTCTTTTTCTTCTTTAAATGGCCATCTCTAAACGCCTTAGTGATTTGGCCGTCAAACATAGCTCGCCGGTCATTTCTTCGTTGCACTAACTGACACCGTAGGACCGCAAAACGGTCTTCACTTGGTCCTTGCATTGGAGTGGTCGTCTTCCTTTTCCTCTGTTTCCACCTGTAGCTGCCGCTAAGATATACTACATTGTGTCCACTAAGGCCTAGGCAAGTTTCTTGGTTTAGTCACCCTGGAATCCGCACATATTTCAAAGGCTCTTTTCCTCTGTTCCAATTCCTCGGTTCAAAATTTGTTCCAGCTGTTGGCGACTTTTTCTTCTCGCTTCCCCTGTTTTCAAGAAATTTGCAATAACGCAATTTAAAAGCAAATCAACTCTCGTTCAATTAGGACTCTGACTTATATCTGCTGCACCCGATAATAATAAAAATATGCACATTTCACTAAATTTAATGATGAATACCCGCAAAAGCAGCAGCAACAAACAGCAGCAGGAGCACCATAAGTCCTTCAATATAACAAATTCACAACAACAATAAAAAAAATAAAAGAAAACAATAACACAAATAAATTCAACAACAACAAAAAAAAAACATTCAGCTAAAGGTGCATTATTTTCGGACCAAAGACAAAAAGCCATACAAAGCAATAAGCAACTGCACCTGGCGTGAAACGCACACATGTGTCTTTATGCTTTGTAGAGCAGGCGAGTGGAGGCGAGACTAAACACACAGTTAGCAGGTACTAGTAAAGAATACAAAAGGCAACAAAAAAAAAATCAGAAAAAATAAAAATAAAAGAAAATGAGTAAAGAAACCAAACGCAAAGCTGACAAGCTGATCCTGCAGCAGAAATGCTTATACAACATAACAAAACAGGACACGCACAAACACGTACATACTCTTACATACATACATGATTGGTATTTTTTTGTTTTGTGTACAAATCAACGTAGCAGCAAAGCGAGAAAAGGATATACAGACATTTTGAATGTAGCTGGTGTGTGGACTATTTTTTGCTTCGTTTTTGTGAAAGGTATCAGATGAAAGCGAAACATCTGCTCCTGCACCTACAATTACTATACGTACATACATATATATGCGCACATTAGACTGATTCAAAGAAGCACAAAGAAACATTTCCCGAAAAAACAGTTGAAGAAGTTTCATTTCACCAAAAGTACCCACACCCAATTTAAGCAAAAGCTGGACAACTAAGCATGACAACCAATGAGCTTACACAATATAACCTATAAGTCTACGTAATGGCTATAATGGATGATGTACTGTGTGCGAGGTCAAACAACACCACTTTTGTTTTTCTGAGACGGTCTAATGCATTTACAGCGAACACGCAGATAAGCAAGCAAATGTGCAAAGGGCATTCAGAACAAAAAAAAAAAGACTAATAAATACGAAAGGTATGCTTTGTAAATATTTTTCGAATGTAGATATGTATGAGCATTGGCATACAGTCCAGCACAGGGTGTTAAACTGAAGAGTTTTAAAGAATTTTCTTTAATTAACAAAAATACTGAAAGAACTTCTTGATAGTTTTCTTGGCCCCTATATTTTTATTAACCCACCGATGATTGACAGTTCTGAACTTCACGGCCGTGTGAAAAGGTCCCTACGGACCTTTTTTTGTAAATCATGGTTTTTTCATATACAATTTTTTTTTTTTTTGTTTTTATTGTTTATAACTCAATTCTACATACAAAAATAATTTTTTAAATTTTAAAATTTTTTTTGCATGCATTTATTAGTGAATCTCAGTACAAGGTCCATACGGACCTACATAGGTATTTACACGTCCGCGTACTATTCTCATTAAAACCTCAATAACCCCTAAATATGCGCAACAAAATACTCTTGGAATACAGAGTAACTTTTAGGTGGGGGGGGGGGGGGGGGGTTTGTAGGGGCCGAAGTAGGAGTAATTTCAGTTTGAAAAGGCAAAAAGGTCCCTAGAGACCTTCTCACTAATCGGAGGATTAAAAGTGCAATAGGCAAGTTGAAAAAATTCTATTGCAATCCGGCTAGCAGTTTGGTAGCTTTTCAACGAAAAAAAATTAATTGACCCATAGTCATAGTCGTTGCTTAGCACGAATTTTAATCAAAATCTTTATCATAGTCATGCTAAACAAAGATTTTAGCTAAAATGTAAATGTAACAGGGTCTTCTTATGAAAAAAAAAAATGAAGTTGGTTGGTGGTATGAAGAAATTGTTTATGTTTTGCAAGTTCACCCTTGCCACTTATTTTATTCACAAACCACTAAGAATACACCCCTTTTTGGCAGCTCTCACAATTTTTGACTTTATTTTAAATAATTTCTGTTAAGACAGTTTCTCATGATCTAACACATAAACTTTAAATTATAATTCAAAAATATGTGAAAAATTCTACTGATTTTTGGGAATTTTTTTTCCCCGGGACTTTAGGATTTTCCTCCATATACATACATACATTTATGAACGACATTTTATTTATATAAAAAAAAGACAATGAAGCTCTCAGAAAAAAATTGCTTAAAATCAGCCAAATTGAACGGGCTACAAATCTGCATACTCAAAAAAATTCTAAGAATTCGAAGAAAAAATTTAAAAATTTTCCATGAAAATTCGTCGAAATTTTGAGAATTTTTTACATATTTTTGAAATATAATTTAAAGTTTATGTGTTAGATCGGTGCAGTGAAATAACGCCCGGGGAAATAACGCCCGTGGGCGTTATTTCCCTTTTGAAAAGGAAATAAAGCCCGCGGGCGTTATTTCCCTTTCAAAAAGGAAATAACGCCCGCGGGCGTTATTTCTTTTTGTCGACGGGCGCTATTTCATTTTAGAAAAGAAATAATGCCCGCGGGCGCTATTTCCTTTCAGAAAAGAAATAATGCCCGCGGGCGTTATTTCCTTTTAGAAAGGAAACAAAGCCCGCGGGCCTTATTTCCTTTTTTCGGCGGGCGTTATTTCCCTTTTGAAAAGGAAATAACGCCCGCGGGCTTTATTTCCTTTTCAAAGGGAAATAACTCCCACGGCAAAAAAATATTTCGGGCGTTATTTCACTGCCCCGCCCGATCCATGTTTTTTCTGTGCAGAACACCTTCCCGCGTAGGCGGCCTTCGGCCGCGCTTCAAAAAATAACCCTGGGCTACGCCATTCCAACTCCGGGTGTGTGCCATAGCCGTGGCTACCGCCACGGTGATATCCTTCCTAAACATAGTTATAATTTGCAAACTGAAAATGTTAGCTTTGCTGTGCCCATAACTTGCTCCGGCGCTGTAAAATTATTTTTCAAAATGGAAATTAGGCCCGCGGGCGTTATTTCCCTTTCAAAAAGGAAATAACGCCCGCGGGCGTTATTTCTTTTTGTCAACGGGCGCTATTTCATTTTAGAAAAGAAATAATGCCCGCGGGCGCTATTTCCTTTCAGAAAAGAAATAATGCCCGCGGGCGTTATTTCCTTTTAGAAAGGAAACAAAGCCCGCGGGCCTTATTTCCTTTTTTCGGCGGGCGTTATTTCCCTTTTGAAAAGGAAATAACGCCCGCGGGCTTTATTTCCTTTTCAAAGGGAAATAACGCCCGTGGGCGTTATTTCCCCGGGCGTTATTTCACTGCCCCGTTAGATCATGAGAAACTGTCTGAAAAGAAATTAGTTAATTTGTTGAAGTCAAAAGTTTTTTAAAATTAAAACTCCGTCTTAGACATAAAATGTATTTTAAGTTGACTATGACAGACATGAAATGATGTTTATTTTAGAATCATGCTTAAGTAGATAAAACTCTATTTTAATTTTACTATGATTATGGGCAGCCATTATATATACATACATAGCTGCCAAACATCGTTATCAACATTTCACTTAAAAATTACTCTTACAACGTAAATTATACAAATCGATCCCATAAATTGCCTACTTACAATTTTTTTTATATATTCTTTTGCAACACCCTGTATCCCATTTCAAGAAACAGTTGTATACAAATTCAATTGAATTTGCATCACCCTGTTTTTTTTAAATAAAACAAACATTTTTTAAATCCACTTCAAAGCAACATATGGCTTTTCCCGATACAAATGTGGACTACTTATAAGTATGCGTTTGTGATTGCATTTCCATGCACACACATCAATATTTACTCGCATACAGGTAAACATAAATACACAGCCTGGTATATACTCGGAATTAAAAAAAAAATCTCGAGCCCATCACGTGGCTATTGCACTCGTGTACGTGCGCTTATTATTAATTATATAGAAAATTATTCCAGATTATACGGCAGTATATTTAGAGAAGAATGCATAATCAAATAATGGCAGGCAAATATAATTAGAGAAAAGGAAAAATTCTATCGTACTACATCCCGACGTACACATGCACGTACAAAGGAACTCGTATTAATATGCAACAAGTTGTAGACGGCATCTGGTGGCCGAACTTTGAAGAATACCGCAAGTCGCGCGCCGTACTCGTGTAATTGACCCACTGTGCATGTGAGTAAACGAAGTTTATAAGCATGTTTTGATTAGTGAGGTTATACGATAACTAAAGAGTGCTGTTGAAAAATTTATAAATATATAGTACATATACACGCATTTTGAAGCGATGCAAGGAACCGGCTCAGGTTCACGCGGGTAGTTTGATTAATCATAATTTGATTTGCTCTTAAGAAGCATAAGCGCGAGCTTAAAGAAAACTGCATGCGTAGAAAGTATATTTTTTTAGAGTAATAGAAGCAAAAAAATCAGTTTTAAGAATTTTGGTTTATTTGTCTGCAAGTTTGTTCACGCATCAAAGAAAAACCGGTGTATAAAAATGAATAAAATTTTCACCGTTGTATTGCTAGATGCCCAACTTAAAGTTTAGGAATAATAGCGTGAACATATTTTATTTCTGCTCTTTACAGTGGTGGCGTTAAAAGTTGGTTATATGTATGTAAAAATGCATATCCATAGTATGTATGTACATATTAGTTAGAGTGAAGTAAGATAGTACAACAACTCCTTGAAACACCTAAGCAGACTGATAAAGAGTTGAGTAATCTGTCGTAATCGAGCACTCTATGTATTCGTACTTGAAAGAATCGGATTTTGAACTACCTTAAACTTTACATCACCATAATTCAATGCGTGTTAATACATAATATATTTATACTTATCTACATAAATGACTATTTATTACCTATGTAAAATAGTTTGCATGTCAATTTACATAGTTGTTGTGGTCATAAAAATAAGTGAGAAACGCATGTCGGGACTAATTTGCTTTGAACTTTTAACTTTGATTACTGTCACGGATAATGCGCGCAACTATTTAATATCGGTACAAAGTATAAATATAAATAGGTAGCTAATAATATTTACGTAACATGGCGTAATTAGTTTTTTTTTCACTATTACATTCACCTTTTTAAGCTATAAATAAAATTTTGTTACCCAACTAAATATGGTTATGCAAAATTTATAATTAGAAAATGCAAAAAAAAAAAAATATATATACAATTAAATGCGCTCATTAGTGATTTTTTTAAACTTTTTGCATTGGGATTATTTTATTTTCATTGCCAACGTAATAAAAAGAAATGTTTGTAGTGATTAAAAAATTGCAAAAGGGTTAAAATTAATATTCGCGGAAAGACGCCCTACTTCAAAATATTTTTCAAAACCGATTTCAGCAAGAACGCAATATTTCAGAAATTGGTTGAAAAACGCACTCTCTGAAAAAATTCTAACTAAAAATATTTACAGTAAATTTTTATTTCCACCACTGTGTGCAACGGAAAAAATATATCCGCGTGGTCAAATGGATCTTAAACTTTAAATTGGTTATCGAGCAACACTTCGGTGGAAATTGGCTCCAATTCTATAAAGCGGTTTTTGAGTGATGCGCAAACAAACACACCGACAGACATACGAAAATTCTATAAACGGGTGCTTTTGACACTATTACCCTATGAAATGCATTGGGTATGCTACCGTTATGCCTAGAGCTTTTCTAACAGTTAGATTGCAGCAGGATAGCACAACTACAATAACCGCATTTTCTATTCATACTCGCACTTATGGTCAGCGTAACAATAGCCTAAAAATAGGCAACAATTTAAGTGAATGCACTTGCAAGTGGGCTATCAAAAGGATACTATGAAAATGTTAACATTGCCAAAAGCGCAAAGAAATGGTTTTTTACTTTTTAACACTTGAAACATAAATGAGCTGCATTAGAGGCAATTTGTTTTTAGTAAAGTAGGTAGCTAAATATGTACATAATTATGTATATAAGTAAATGTATACTTATGTAATATACACATGTATTGTATGTACACCAATGAAAAACATTGCTTTTGTACATTATACGAAACGAGGACAACGCCCCAAGTTGTTTGTGTTGACGCAAAAAAAGGGCATCAAACTTGAAGTAAACAATGTTGTTATAATAAAAAGAATTGTATTTACATTTCAAGTAGGCGCTAATTTGGTAACAGATGCCCTTAAAAAGGCGATGTACTTTCAAGTGTGTTATTGTTGGTTGGTGGCTTTTCACAAAGTTTTTGTGGAATGCTCAAGGAGAGTGGTTGTTTACTTTTTTTGGGCACACTGGGTGGTAGTGAATTTTAAAGTTAATTTCGTTTTTGAATTACTTTGGTTTTTTTTCTGGTTATACCACATTTTTATCATAATACCACAAAATTTTGATTTTTTTTAACTTTATTTATATTTAATTTCAAGATATATGCTAATGTATTTTATTTTTAACTGAAACGAATAAATTTTAAAAATAAGATATTTAAAAAAAAAAAGTAAAAAAAAAAAATAATTAATATTTTTTTGGTCACTTATTTTTAGTTATATTCAAGATATATGTATGTTAATATTTTTTCTCTTCAGCTGTAATAAATAAATTTAAAAAAATGAAGTATGAAAAAAAAAAAAATAAAAAAAAAAAAAAAAAAAAATTTAAAATTCAAAAAGATATAAATAAAAAAAATAATTATTACTTTTGTCACTAAAGTTTAGTTTGTTTTTGTTAACCGAAAACAACAAGATTTAACATGTATTCAAATAAATTTAAAAACAAAAATTTTAATAAAAAAATTAAATATTTAAAAATTAAAAAAGCAATTTGTTATTTATTACAAAAAAAAGTTTTTTAAACGGCTGTGTTCACCTAAAGTTATTCAATTTCAACTAAATAAAAAAGACTAATATATAAAATTTTTTGTATTTAAAATGTCTTTAATTTTTTGTTGTTACTTTAATTGTGAATTTTGTTTTAAAACTTTTTTTTATAAATATACTGTATAAAAAAAAAAAAATAATAAGAAAAATAATTCAACCGAGGAAAAAAACGAGTTATATTTATTTTTAACAATATTAAAAAAAAAAATCTTTTGAAACTAAATAAAAAAGGGGTTTAGAGTTTTCTTTACAATTTTCTTTTAAAATGATAAAATTTTTAACTTTACAATTGTATTTAGATTTTTAAAAGAATTTTTAATGAAATCTTTAACTTAAACCTATTTGTATATCAATTTTCCTTTATTTTTTTGAAGAAGCATGAAAACAAAATTGTATATAGTTTGAATTTTTAGATCACACAAAAAAAGATTTTTTACATTTTTGTAAGGAACAAATTTTTGCCAAAAATAACGATAGTGAAATATGGACCTTTCGTAATACATTTTTTTTTTTTAATTTTCACGTTTAAATTTTTAATTTTGTTAAAATCAAATTTTTGTTATAACAGAGGAATTTTTATTAAATGTTTTAACAAGTTTTAAATTAAATATTCTTAACAGCAAGAATAAAATGTTAACTTTTCTTTTGAATTAAACAATTTTTAATAAAACTTTAAATTTTTAGGTTTTTATATAACTTTTGTGGCATTTTTTGATGGTAGCACAAAAAAGTAATTTCTATTAAATCATATTTTTTTATTTGCTTGCCTTTTTAACTAATAACAATAAAATTTTCAAATTTTTACTATAACTAAATTTTTCTAAAACAAAAAAAAAATTTGAGAACTCTTTCAGCATATCAAAATACAATATAGAGCTTTCTTTTTGTATTTGCTTTTAGTTTTTTCGCTTACCTCACTGTCGTCACATGATGCGATGTATGGGTGCGGGTCTCTTTGTGTCTGGTTGAATAACTGACAACAGTCACGTGACGTGTCGCTGTGCGCACCACACGTCGCACCCGACTGCGACCATCACCGACAACAACAACAATCGGTGGTGGTTTCTCAGTGCCATATTGCAGGAAGGATTCAGATTTTTTTTTACTTTCATACAACTCAGTTTCGGACATAATTAGTCACCGTGAGCAGTTTGATGAAGTCAATTGTTGTTTGCTTTGTTAGAATTTGCTTTTTATTTACTTTCATATAAATATATTTAATTTGTATATAGAATTTTGTATGCCTTTTTTGTTGTTGCTCTTAATTGATTTAATAATTTACTCAGGTCGTTTTTAGTTATGACTTTGTAATTTGTTTTTGTTTTGTTTTTATACACATACACTTCGTTATTCTTTGGTTTTGTTGTTTTTAAATAAGATTTTTTATAAAATTTTTTTAATTTTTTAATTTTTTCTAATTTTTTTTGTTCAACAATTTAACTTTCGTTTTTAACAATAAATCAATGATTTTGATTACTGTTTTTGTTTATAATTTTTGTTGTTTTAATGACATCTCTTTATTTTCCGCATTTTTCATAACTTTTTGTTTGTTTCCTTATAGCTCGTTTTCAGTTCGTATTGGTTCGTAACTTTTTTGGCTTTTCACAAATTGTTGATTTTTAATTTTCACACATATATTCGTATCGTTTTTCGTTGTTGTTTTTGTTGTCTCTCTTGTTATTATTGGATTTTCGCACATTTTATTAGTTTCCATTATCTATTTGTGCAAATCTGGCATACTTAGTAAACAAGCACTACATTTTTCCATACGGTGAAAGTAAGTTAGAAAATTGTTAACATTTGTTATTGTTGTAAGTTTGTTTACAAAGTGTTAAATTGTAGTTGGTCTCGTGATTGTCAAATATTCGCAAAGCTACTTGCAAACAATCTTAAAAAGAAGTCAGTCAGTGGGTTTAACAATTAATTAACTAAGGCATGTGATTTTTTTGATTTTTAATTACTGTTATTTTTTATTTAATTAAAAATTATTTTTGTGTGCTTACTAGATGAAAGCCTTGACTTTTGTTGCTTTAATTAAGACTTACGATATTATATACAGACATTGGTCTGTGCCAATTTCACTATGCATACAAATATTTTGAGCAAACTTTTTTTTGCTACCACTGTATACAGCGGGAATATAATTATTTCGTGCGCTAAAATGGATTCTAAACTTTGAGTAGAGTATTTAGCAATATATTGGTGAAATTTCCTCGCAAATATATACAGCGGTTTTTGTGTGATGTGCGAACAAACAAAACAACATATAAACACAAATTTCAAAAGCTGTTGTTTTGACTTTTTTTACACTAATATATGCATTTTTCTTTACTATCTATGTTACAATATTCGCTATCCATATTTTTACAAAGTACTCTCTCTAAAACCCATTCAAGCATTGTTGCCAATTTTCACCTTATTTAAACCGTCAAATTTAGGTATGAATCAGCTTTATTTACATTTTAATATTTACTTTAATAATACATCATGAGTTTTACACTTTTTCTCAATGAAGATAAAATCATATGATTCATACATGCGCTAATTTGAAGTACGAGTATATGAGCAACATAGTGCGAAAGAAAGAGAGGTCAATAGACAAATGTTTATGCTTGATTGTGCAACTGCCTTAAACTAAGTCAAGCAATAAAGCTGAAAATTCTATACCTCAAGTAAGTACCAACAAGTTAGGCATTCGTTTGTGTGTTAATGTAAATTAAGTCATGAGGTGTTAATTACGAAATCGCCGCTTAAAAACTTGAAATGCTTGAAAATTACAAACGCAAATGAAATAAAACAGCTACAGATGTAAAACGCGTGTAAGTTAAATGGCTTGAAAGCTGTTTTTTTTTGTTTTATTTCGTCAAAGCGTAGGAAACAAACAATAATAATAATAATAATAATAATTACCCAAACGGGTATACATACATACATATATGTACACTAATATGTGCACAAATGTCGTTAAAGTCAAAGTAAATGACTGGTTTTGTTAAATCTAATGTGTGTTTTAGATTTAATTTGAAAAGTTTAAAGAAAATAGGGTTCTGTGGATATGTTTGTTACTTCGAAAAAGTAAATTCACTCGTCAGTTTTTCTAAAATATTTGCGTGTTAATTATAGCAAAATTTAGAATGAAAGCTTTTTGGAGCTTTTAAAAAGCTTTACAGTTTTCAACATTTCGGCCACTTAGAAAGGAAGCTTTAGAAAAGCTCTACATATGTACATCCTTCGCATCCGACACAAAAATGGTTGAAGGTGGGGTATAATTGCTGTGCTGAGACTCATCTCTAAAAAAACTGTTTAAGTTGAGAGCACTAGAATTTAACCAACAAAAATTGTGTAATAGCAAAACAGTCAATCATATGAGCTTTTCTGAAATCATTTGAGCTTTTTTTTGTTGAACTTTACTCACTAATTACTTAAATTTTTTTTGAAATACCTTGAAATTTCATGGATTATATCTAACTTGATTTTTTTGAAAGCTTCCATGGCTTTTAAATTTCTTATGCTATTATCTGAAATTTATGTGGTTGCAACCGAATTTTGCCAAAAATCCATTTGAGCTTCAGTAAGTGAGGCTTGTGAAAGCGATTTATACTTAGGAGAAATCACTTTTTTTTCTTGAAATTGTCAGCTTTTTTAAGTAAATTTTGCTGTAAATGATATTTTAAAATAACAAAATTGAGCCACAAAGAGATATAGCGTTTGAACAGAAAGAGGGAAATATGAAAAAGTGCAAAATTTCAGTGCTGCCAATTTAATCAACTTTTTCTGATAGACTCTTGAAGAAGAAACCCTCAACTGCTTGAGATACATTTGCAAAGTCTGACTCATGACGACATATTCCCTTGAAATAATTGTAGTTTCGAAAGTTTTTTTTAGAAGAATATTTAGTGCTGCCAAGTTAAGTAACTTTTCGGCTATTTAGCTTATATCAATCAAATTATTTTCTGAGCATATCTAACTTCTCGATTGATTTAAAAATATTTTTGCTATATTCCTGAAATACGCTTTATAATGCACATACTGTTAATTTTAACTAACTTGATACTTTTTTTGTTGCACTTTTTCATGCTTGACTAATCAAACGTTTGAGCTTGTTATTGAATACAATTGTTGTCAATTTATTCAAATTAGCAATCAAATAGATAATGTATATATATACATATATTGAAAAATCTCTTATAAAATTTGCAATGACTTGTTTGATACTACTCGAATTTCATCGTTGCTTTTGTTTTGCTTTTAATTCTCTAGCTATAGCTTTTGTATACAATTTAATAGACGTTTTCCTTTTTTTGTTTTACCTCAATATCGGCTTACAAACATTCAGTCGCTCATCTTAAAAATATTTTGAAATTACTTTTAAGAACACTAAAAGTCAATTAGAAATAGAAACAAGTTTCACATAAATATTTTTCGCCTACATATTGTGTAGGAATTCCAGTTAATAGTTAAGAATTACGTTTAAAACGTTTTGCAGTTTTGAGAAGTTTAACTCGTCGTGCTTGATTACCATGTGGTGTGCTTGTGGTAACAAATTATTTCTGTTTGACTTGTGGGCGCGCGAGTTCATCAATCCGTTTGACCACGCATTGAATGCCTGCTTTAGCTGGGAAAGTTGAATTGGATGGTTTCGAAAGTAAATAAGTAGCAGTTAGAGTACAAATGACCGATATGGTTGACATGTGGTGAGTGACAAAAAAAAGTTGGAAAGTTGAATTGCTTCTAACAGGGATCGTAGCGTTTATGAGTTTTGTATAAAAATTCGACTTATTTGCCAAGTAAACTAACATTTTCAGAGACCTGCTGCTTAGATGAAACATTGTATTTTACAAAACTGTGTAACTACAGCTGTGTTCAATATAATAGTAGTGAAATTAAATTGGATATCGTTCGACGAAATAAGGAGAAGCTGTGTTTTTAATAATTTTTATTTAAAATATAGAAAATTCCAAAAAAACTTAAAAAGAAATTTCAAAGTTTACACAAAAATTAGCCATCAAAATCTTAAAATGTTTTGCCAGAATTTCTAGAAAATTTTTGAGTACAGACTTTTGTAGACCAAACAATTTTAGTATGTACAAATAATATTGTGGAAATTATAACTCGCCCCAAAATATCCCTGATTTCTCAGCATTTTTTTCGTCAAGTTTGTTGAGTGATTTCATTCAAAATTAATTTTGTATGAAAAAAAATAACCAACATCCTTGACAAAAAAAATTCTCAAAATTCAAAGGAAATTTTTAAGTACTTCTTACTTGCACATTAATATACTAAAATTTAATGGGTGATAAAACTGCGTACTCAAAATTTGGAAATATTGAAGTTTTGGTGAAAATTATTAAAACTTGATTTAACTTTTCTTTGTATGTGGTATTGAACACAACTGTATACTTCTAAGAAACTTTGAAACAAAATGAAAATTTGTAGTTCTATCAGAGTTTCTACTTCTATCAAAACAACAACTGCAGGCCTCTGGTTTCTCTAGAATATATCGCACTTTCTCGCTGCGAATAAAAGCATTTATTTCATCTATTTTCCATTTGCCAACTCCAAAACAAGCAGTGGGTCATTAAAATGAACGAAATAAATGATTTGAAAAACCCCCAACAAACTAACCAAACGCACTCTACTGTGACGTAAAATAGCTGCGTGGGTAGTCATGCCAAACTACTATGTTTCTTCTTAGTTTTATGCTTGAAATATTTTCAATTATTTTTTTGTGTGTTTGTTTGTTATTTGTAACGGCCTGTTGGTCTGTTGGTTGTTCCTATTTTTGTGCAACAATGGATAAAAAAAATTAATAGATTGTCATGAATAGTTCAACTCATTGGTCGAGTGAGTTTATAGACGGCTAACTTTTCAAAATAGTTTAATAAATTCAATTAACCAATTGACTTTTAAAAATGTTAGTTTATGGATCGTGATATTTATTTTTTTATTTTTAATTGATAACAGAACTGTTAAATCTGATTAGTAATGAGTAATCAATTGATTAGATCGATTATTTTTTAATTGGTAATGATTATTTTAATTGTTTTTAAGAGAAGGCAATTATAAATTGATTACGATTATTAAAACCTAAAACAAAATATACCTTTTTAAGATTGTTAAAAAAAAATAAAAACACAAATTAAAAAAAAAAATTGGATTATTTTATTTCTATTTTTTTTTATTATTTTTTTATTATTATCAGTAGTGGTAAAAATTATAAACTGTTTACGATTAAAAAAATCTAAAACAAAATATACCATTATATTTTTATTATTATCAATAGTGGTAAAAATTATGATTTTTTTTATTATTTTTTCATTGTCAAATTTGTCAAAATTATCATTACTAATTTAAAGTAATGGTAATCAATCACTAAATCGATTTTCAGGAAAATAATCAATCAAACTGGTAATCATTATGATTAGTTATCATTATTTAACAGGTCAGATCAATCACTAAATCGATTTTCAGGAAAATAATCAATCAAACTGGTAATCATTATGATTAGTTATCATTATTTAACACGTCAGATTAATAATATTTTTGCTATTAAAAAAAACCAAAAATATTAAAATAAATAAAAAAAAAACCTTTTTGATTTTTTTTTGACTATTTTTAATCGTGAAAAATCACGATTATTTTTTAATTAATTGGAAAATATAAAATATTTAAAGTAATGGTAATCAATCTTGAAATGGATTCTCAGGAAATCTCAGGAAAATAATCAATCACACTGGTAATCATTACAATTAGTAAGCATTATTTAACAGGTCTGATTAATAATGATAGATTCACCATTAAAAAAAATTTTTTTTAAGATTTCGTCCAAGTTTGAAAAATGTGCTATTTCAAAATGAGTGTCAATAACACCATATCTGAACCAGCTTTCAATACTTATCAGCTGTCATAGGACATATGTATGTACCTAATTAAAAAAATTCTGAAACAGTGTTCTTCAAACGATTCAAAGTTCTGAACTAAAAACAAAAAACTTCTTACACCCATCCGTCGTTGGGTTAAAGCCTTTGGTACGAAACAAAAAGTAAAAGTTAAATCTGGAAAATATTTACTAATTTCTGCTGCTCTAAAAAAGTGTAAGTAAAAAGTATAACAGCAAATTATTTTCTTTTCTTTTTTCTCAAGCATCACCCAATACCCCCTAGAGTTCAACCATGCCGCAGTGCAAACGAACGTTGAAGGTGAAAAGTACTCAAAGAAAAAAAAACAAAAAAAGAAAAAGAAAAGTAGGTAAATAAGTTAATATCCATCTAACAGCGCATACATTTTAAGTGCCATATTGCACATGTCTGTCTGTCTGTCTGTTTGTCTAGCGATTTTATTTACATACTTGTATAGTATTTGGCACACGTCTTCATTCAATTTATATGCCGCGGGACGCACCAAAGCAATGCGATAAAAAATGACATTTTAAAGAGCTTACCACACATTTTTCGTTTCAAGTCATCAAACAGAGAGAGAGGGATTAGGAGAATAAGACGTGTTAAAATTACACTTACACACATTTATTTACATACATAAAAGTGAATGGAGCTCCTAATAGCTTGACACACTGTCAGTCAGTGAGTTTAGTGAACCAGCAGTAAGCATGAGAGCCAACACTTTTTGACGTTGAGAGAAATGGCAGTTGGCAAGTATAGGTTTTGCAATACATTTACACACTCTTATCAGAATCGCATTTAAAGTTGATACACTTTTTACTAAGCAGTTTATAAGTGTAAATATAAGTAGTTTGCACTCAAGCTCTAAGCAGTTTTAAGACCATATATGAGTACTTTGAGCCTTAGTACTAAGGTGTTTGAGTATAAACAACGGTAAGGTTATCTAAAAGTCAAATTCGAATATGCGATTGAACACCAATTAATGATGGTGAAACTTAACCTCAACTCTAGCTTTAATTTAAAAAAAAAAATAGAATAAAAAAAAAAATAAAAAATAAATTAAAAAAAAAAATATTTTAGGGTCGCTAAATTTTTCTTTTGCTTTGTCATATAATCGCACAAAAACGAAATAAATTTCAATACTCCTTAAAAAAATTTATGTTGCGATTGTATTGCACAACACTGTACAATCGCATAAGTAAATTTTGCATAGCATAAGCCAAATAAAATTTTTCTAGGTCAACATGACGACAATGCGTCCAAAAAAGAAACCATGTGAGAGTGACAGCCATGCATACACTATAACACCACAACAACAACAAGCATTGAAAAAAAAATAAATAAATAAAAAGTGAATATTTGTGTCACATTTCCAACGCACTGACAAGCAGAACCAAAGCATTTATTGCGATAACAAAAAAAAAAAACAACAAAAACTGCTGACAACTCAACTGCTGGTCATTCGGTTGCCTAATTGATCAGACAGGCGGTTAAGGAGACGACGAACAAACAAGCACACCGACTAGGAGAGACAACTTGTAAGTTTGCGCTAATGCACTTGTTATTGTTGTTTGGTTTTTTTTTTTGCAGAAAATTGTAATGATTTTGTCAAAAGAGATTGGGGATAAAGTTGGAGAGATAAAACTGCTTAGGTGAGCCAAGACTTATTAATTTCAGTTTTAAGCAGGATATTAAGTTAACATTTTTTTTTAAATTTAGCTAATAATTTTTTTTTTTAAAGAGATTAAGATTTTGAACGCTACGTGTTTGTGTATGTGTCAAATTTGCAATTTAGATCATTCTAAGCGCTCATATCATTTGCAGTGCGTCACAAGCTTTAGCAGGTTATAACGAGAAATACAACAAAAAAAAAAAATAAAAAATAAAAAAACTAAACAGCTAAGCCGGCGTCTACAGTTGCGGTGGAAAAAATGTCATTAAAACTTAAAATGATGTTTTTTTTTGAAAATTCCGAAACACATCAAAAAGTTCACTAAAATTCGTAAAGTTAAAAAAAAAAAAATTTTTTTCTTTAAATTTTTTTAAATTTACTTTTTTAATTTTTTTTTTTAATTAATTTGATTAACTCGAGAATATGTATGTATGAAGTTGCAGAGGCTTATGATGGTAGCATGAGAAATCTGAAGTTACGGCAGGAGGGTAGGCAATTTTTCAATAACAGAAAAATTAAATTTTGGGCATGATAATTGCTACTACAGCTACATTGTGCAAATATTTGGTGGATAGAAAACTAAAGATAGGTTGAGTATAGTGAAAGAGAGATCGCACTAGAAAGTGAGACGTTATGTTTACAAAAAAATATTAAAATTCTACAATCATCTTATACGCGTTCAAACTTTCAATTTGACTCGCAAAATTTTTTTTATAAAATAAATAAAAAAGTTTTCACAAATTAATTTTAGAAATTTCATTTTGCATATCTTGTATATGGTTTGAAACTCGGTTTCTTGTTTGCTGCAGGAGTTACGTTTTTTGCACGCCACTGTATATACTTATGTCCATTCAAGCAAGCATAGAAGAGTGAGAGTGTCTGAAAATACTTTCTAAAGCTTTGCGAGTAAATACAAACATACATACATACAATACATTTGACCATATTCATAAAGCATAAAGAAGTTGTGTGCTCAATACGCTTGATTGATTTCTTTTTCTATTATCCAACTAGAAATTAAGTGTTGATAGATATGTAGTGATTAAACTATATAAAATATATACACATACATACATACATATACACCACATGCATGCACATTTAATCTAGTGAAAGGGAAGTTACTAGCTGTGACTACAAACAGTTTGCCCATTTAACTTCTTGAAGATGCTCTTTTTTTTACTTAGCCACGATAATTTGTTAAAATTATAGATTATTAAATTTTTTTTCTTTTAATAATATTTTTTATTTTTATGTCATTGAAACACTTTCTCAATAATTTCAACGAATAATTTTTTTTTTAATGAATCATTGCTGTTTTCATACCATTAGGCAACCCCACTGTGGAGCATGAAGAATTAGGTTCCTCTCATATATTCAGAAATCTGTTTTCAGAAGGTCAAAATTCTGATCTAAAAATTCAAAAAGTAATGAGACGACAGAAAAAAAATTAAATTTTGCGCAAAAGCATTGGTTTATTTTTCTTTTGCTACTTTGCCAAAGAACCTTACAAATTTAAAGAATTTGATTTTGAACTCCATAGAAAAAAAATTGGTCACCAGAGCGTTAATGCATAATTACTTGTGTTATAACGCTAAACATAAAGCCAAAAAAATCTATTTCAGAATTAAAAAAAAAAATAAAGGCATTTAATGGGTTAATACATGACCCACATAGTTAAGGTCGTAAATGGGTTAATGCATGCATTTAAAACTTCAAATATTTACTATTGAAGTGTAGAGTAATTTATTTTTTCATATACAAAATTATTTAGAAATTATGAAAATAAAAATTTAGGTCACCAATGGGTTAAGGCATGTCGTTTAAAGGGTTAAAACGCTTAAAATCAACTACTTAAGCCTACTTCAAACTATTTTGATGTGAAAAATTTGATTTCAGAGTTAAAAGAAAATTGAGATCGTCAATGGGTTAACGTATGACCGCTCATTAATAGTTATAACTTTAAATATTTACCAATTAAGTGTAGCCCGACTCATTCAAACCTAACCAAAAAATCGTTATAAAAATAAAAATGTAGATAACGAGTGGGTTAATGCATGACCGTAAATGTGTTTCTGAATTTTGACTTCTGATTTTGGTTCCTGAAAATTTTTTTTCGAAAAATTGTGTTTTTGAATTTATGGAAGGCCCCAAAGAATTACCAACCATCACATTTTTACTCGCTGTCATACTCGTTTGTTTGTCATACCACATTGATTGCATTCGCTAAAGCGTATACCTGCCCACCACAAGTACTCGCTGTTCTTATTGCTTATTTACAACATGTTTTATCAATACGTCACTTGCGCATAATATATTGCTATCGAAATTTAAAAATTTTATTAATCGTGAAACAGTCAGCGTGCAAAACAAGTTACGGCTTGTGCAAAAACAATGCGGTCAAACTAGCGAGCGAACACCACCGGCCATACAAACCAAACAAGCAAGCGTCTAAGCTAGTGGACCAATAGCACAACCCGCTAACTTAGTTAATCACAGCAATGACTTTAGCAAACATTTTTTGTTGTTATTTCTTAAGATTTTCTCATGACATTAAATGCATTTTTTTGACGTTTTATTTGTAAGAACAATTTAGCTGTGTAATTGTGAAATAATTGCACAAACACCTTTTAAAGTTTTAACTATTACTAAGCAAAAAAAAAAAAAAACAAAAAAAAGGCAAATTAAAAAATTGAAAGAAAAATCGTATTCCACTTGTCGCACATTAGTAACGTATCTTAGCAGCAAACCAAAGTTTATGAAGTTTTTATTCGTATGCATTTTTGTCGTTTCGAATTTAATGAGTGTGTGGTGAACTTTACGGGTTCGATGAATAAACGAATTTTGTAATGCAATCTGAATGGCTTTGATTTGCTTAAATTTTATTACTTCGAAAAAGAATTACTACGAAAGAAATTTTCATAAAATTTAATCGTATAAAAACCACAAAGTGCGGAGTTTTCAAAAAATGTTTTATTTATTTAAATACAAAAGACTCAAGAAACGAACCTTACTAGAATTTCCGAAATTAAATTAAACTAAACGAACACAAAGACTGAAGAAAAAAAAACGAAATATGTACTTAAAAAGCAAACCTTAGCGGAATTAAGCAAATATTTTCTAATAAATCCAAAATTAAAAAGACTTAAGAAACAAACTTTACTAGAATTTTCGAAAAAAAATTAGACTAATCGAATACAAAGTATCTAATTAAAAAGCAAATCCCTCCAGAATTTGACAAATATTCTTTAATTAAACGAATAATAACAAGACTTAAGAAACAAACTTTAGCGAAATTTTAGAATGCTATACAAAATAATTAACAAACCTTCTCACAATTTTCAAAAATGTCTGAATGAGTCTAGAACAAAAGACTTAGGAAACAAACTTTACTTGAATTTACATAAATATTTCCAAATTCTTTTGCTACGGTTTACTCGAATTTTTTAGAACATTTTACAATTAATTGTATTAAAGGACTTTAAAGCAAAAAAAAAAAACGAAAGACTTAGGAAACAAACTTGTTCAATATTTTTAAAACGCGTTTGAAGTTCCAAAATAATGGACTACAAAAATAAACCTTACCAGAACTTTTGAAAGCATTTTAAATTATTTAAAAATTCTGTGACGAAAAGACTAAGATAATTTTTTTTTGAATTACTCAATAGAGCGCTTTGAAAGTTAGTGGAAATTGAGATACGGTTTTTTCTATAAAATCCACAATTTTTGAGCAAACGACTTGAAAATTTGTGTGATAAGAGATGTGTGTCCTATCTTGAGTTTTACTTTTTATTGTCACAGATATAGAGGCTGACACCTGAGCTTAATTGCTGTTCTTGGTTCAGCGCAAACGAAAGAGTTAAGAAACAAATTTCATGCGAAGTTTTTAAAAAAAAAATTCTAAGCTTAAAAAAACAAAACAAATAATTTGAATTTTTTTGTATTCAGCAATTTTTTTTTTAATTTTGAAAGGAAATTTTTATTCGACGCCAGAACAAAATTAGAAAAAAGCTCTACTGCCCACGAAAATGGTTCCATTTGACATAAGAGAATTTGACTTAACTTGAAAAGAGGTTAAATTTAACTTGAAAAAATCTCACTTGACATAGGAATATTTTTTTTTTATTTGATTGGTTTTTAAAAATATTTTTTATTTTTTTTTCCATTTTAAAAAAGCTTCATTTACCTTGAAAAAGTTTTCTTTCAGCTTTTCTTTGACTTGATAAAGGTTTAATCTGACATATTTTTATAAGTTTTACGAGCTCAAATCCAGTTGATAATTATTTTTAGTCAATTATTATTATTTTTAATTTTGAGCAAAAATTGAAAGACAACAAACAAAGGCATATGAGACTTGAAAAAAATTTTATTTGATTTGAGAAGGCTTTTACGTGGCTTGAAAATAAAGAGGCAAAATTTTTTTTTAAAAAGGTTTCTTTGAGTTGTGAAAATTTCCCATTGAAGAAAAAAATATGTTGCTTCGATTTGAAAAAAATTTGTATTTTTAAAAATTTTGTATTTCAAGATATCTCATTTTTTCGAAAACGATTTGAAAAAAGTTGACTTTGACAGCGAGAAAAATAATTTGAATCCAGTAAAGTTTTATTTTTTTAAATCTAATTTTTACTTGCCTACAAAATTGTTGGATTTTACTTGAAAATATTCTAAAACAATCTAGTCAGCTCAGAGAAATACAAACGTTAAAAGCGTGAAAAGAACACGATTTAGGTTTTGCCCATTTTTGTTGCCTCCCAAAGCAGTAGCAACGACATACAAGTATTGGCAAAACGGCACAAGTAATTGCTACAATAACAACAACAAACAACAGCAGAATTACCAAGTCAATTTGCAAGTTAACCTTGATACAACCATTTGCCTACAAATCCCACCATTCATTCATCGTCAACCAGTCGTCGTCGTTGAAAACAAAACAAAACTGCAAGTTGGCACAAATGTGCTGACCAAAAATTTTGAAGCAAAAAAAAAAAAAAAAAAATACAAAATTAATAGCCAAAAAAAGATTACGTAAATCCAAAAGCTAAACACAAAGTTCTTTTTGTAAGCTGTGAAAATTATTGGCGAAATAAATAAATAGCAGCTGTAAGTAAGAACGAGAAAAATTAAAATTGCTGAGGGCTGCTGTTTGCTGTTTTCTGTTTTTTTTTTGTACTCGTTTATTAGACTTTGGCTCGAGCGCTTTGACTTTGCTGTGGTGAGCTGTTGGTGGCAGCGCGCTCGTTTGTTTGTTTGTTGTTGAAGCTGCTGCAGTTGTATGTAGTTGGTGTTATTGGTATTTTGTGTGTGTGTGCTTGAATGGTAGCACAGGTGGTTAGCAGCAACAACAACAACAACAAATACCCACTACCAGGCGCCCCCCTTTTGTTGTGCATCTCAGCAAGGCTTTTGATTTTGTTGCTATGTTGCTATGAACATTGCTGCTGACCATTATCGTTTGCTGTATGGGCACAATGTAATTGCGCGCATGTTGTAGTTGCATTAATAACGGCCGGCTAGCAACCGACAACTTATTATTTGCACTTTCATAAAGAAGAAAAAACAAAAAGATACAGTAGCACAGCCTAAAAAGGTAACAACTAAAGACACAAAAAAATTGTTAATTTGGAATAAAGTTTCAGAATTTGTTTTTTCTTTTTGAAAAAGAAAACTAAGTTAATTAGTTTATTAAGAAAATAAACATTAATAATTTTGTTTAATAATAAATTGTATTCGTGTCCTAAGCTTAACAAAAAAAAATGAAATTGAAATCGCTTTCAAAATTCTTAGAAACTGGAAAAGGTTTTAGAATTTTTCGAAACAATTTTCGTCAACTTTTAAAATTTTGTGGAGTTTTACCCCCCGATTCTGTGTTCTTAACAAATTGTCAATCTTGATAAAAAATCAAGAGAAAAATATTGGTATCATGTTTTTTGAATTTTACGCCAAAACGAACAAAATTAATTAATTTTTTGAAGCAGAATTCAGAACACTTGATTCAAATATTTTTTTCTTGACAATTTATCAAGAACACAGAATAGGGGGGTTTATTTATTTAAATTTATCCATCCACATTCTTTAGATTTTCAGATTTGTTAGGGATGTTGCGAGTTTCATTTTCAAAAATTATTATTTTTTTGATATTTTGAAAGTTTTATAGATGAAAAAATAAAATTAAAGTTGAATTTAAATGCTTTTGTGTATTGCAATTTGACATATGTATATGTACATTAACATTTTGTAGAGAAAAATTTACATAACATTTTTTTGTTTCGCGCTTATGAAAATAAGATGCTATTTATAATAATTGAAAACAGTTTTTTGTTTTTAATTTTAAACAAAACTTTAATTTTTAATGTTAGATATTATGTATATAGTTTATTAGAAAAATTATTTTTTCAAATTATTATTTTGTGAAATGTTGTAGTAGTTTTTTTGACTATTTTCAATAAAATTAAATGGTGTTTAGAATAAGTAAGATTTTTACTAAAATTTTTTTTTTGGAAATTTTAAAGTACTTAAATCGCTTTCATTAAATACCTCTAATTGCAAAAAAAAAAAAAAAATTCACAGGTTTTTCGAATTGTTTTTAGAAACTTGTGTAAATTCTTTTAAATGTATTTTTGTCAAAATAGTTTTTTCGGCAATTTTCTACAATTTTTTTAAGAGATCTAGATCAGTGGTGGCCAAACGACCACATGCGCAATTTTGCTTGTATGTGTGCCAGAGAGAGCTCAGCGCTATGGTTACTTGATAAAAGTAAGCACGATTGATCGGCCACTCTCCCGAACTTCGCCACACGACTTCATTGATACTATGAGTGTGATGGCATCGACGTCGGCAGCAAAAGGTAGGCTATGCACGCGTGCATTGATATTTTAATTCTGGCCACCACTGATCTAGATACATATTTCATAAAGAAATACGATATTTTTTTATTTTTTTTCGATGAATAATTTTTGATAAATTTTCTTACTTTTTTTTTTAAATAAATTACTTAAATTGGTTTCATCAAATTGCTGTAATTGCAAAAAAAAAGAGAATCTAATTTTTCTAGCTTTTTTCAAAATTTTATGTAAAATTTTTTAAGAGTACTTTTTGAACATTTTACAAATTTTCCAGCATTTCTTACAGATTTTTTCCAGAAATTCTAGAGTTTTCACAAAGAAATACGAGCATTTTATTCCATTGGATTTGTCATAAAAATTTGAAATATAGAAGTTTGAGCTAAATTTTTACAAATATTTTTTTAGTATATTAAAAAAAAAAACAAAATTTTTTAAATGGATTTTTATTATTATTGATCTTGATAATCTTTGAACATTTCAACACATATTTCAGAAATTTGTCAGAGCAGCCTTTACCATATATTTTCGAATTGTTTAAAAGAAAATCTATTTATTTTTATTAAGTTACGTTTTTTCAACTTTTCTTTAGTAAAACTAATGTTTTCTAGAAATCAGTTGTTATTCAATATATTACAAATTTCTTAAAAAAAAAAACAATTTTTAAGTTTGTTAGGAAAATAATAGTTTCTTAATTTTTTAGGTGCATTTTAAAACTTTTCATATCGGGTTTAGAGTAAAGGTCGATGTTTAACAAATGTACTTTTTTTATGTTCTTTTCAAATGCACAATTTTCACTATTACTTATCTTTTCACATTTTGTATTTTTGACAATAAATAATTTATTTTTTCAAAACATGCATGGCTATAAAATGAGCTTCAAGCAAAGAAAAATAATTTTAATAAAAGTTATTGTTTTATTTTTTTTTAAATAATTACATGATGTATTAAAAACTTTTAAATTAATGGCAAATGAAAATTTAAGGACAACCTCCACAACGTTTCATATAGATCCATTTTGGAAAAAACTATACTTCTCCAATAGAAAAACTATTTAGATTAAAAAAAAAATTTACATTGTAGAAACTTATTTTTAATAAAAATTTTTTTTTTTAACATTTTAAAAACATATTACATATCTCATTCGAACTACAAGTGACTGTATTTTTAGGTAGATACATATGTTTTTATTAATATACAATTGCATTGTTGTCTAAAGTAATTAACGTACTCGTGCATTTGCTTTTCCTATTACAATTCAAATGTATGCAAAGAAAGGCTATTAGAAGTAGTATGTAGAAAAGTATATATATATTTTTAGATGCATATATATGCACCAGATAACTATTATATTAAATATATTCATGTACATATCCACACACATACACATATAAATACTTATATACACACCACCATTTATTTGCTATTTTTATAACTTCATTCTCACATTTCTCCATTGAAATAGTTTTTCTTCGATATTTCGATATTTTTTTTTTCTTTGCATTGCTTTATTTAATATTGCATTATTTGTGGTAAGAGAAAATGAATGAAAACATGAAAAAAAAATATAAAAAGAAACAATGAAGAAAAAAATTAAATAAGCAAAGAAGGTAAATTGTAATGCACGACTTGTAAAGATTATATTTAATTTCGTATTCACGTCCAATAGCCACAAATGCGGAACAGCGCCTAAGTAATGGGTAAGCGGTTAGCATAGTTACAAAAGCAACAAAGTGTTGAAGAGGAAATACATATACTGAATGGATATTGTTCATGTACCTCGCGCGTGGCCTATGGACTATATATCACGATTGCCTCGGACCAAATACTGGCTTAGGACTGATTTTACTGCGAGAGAAAATGCCACAATGCCGCTGGAACATTGGACCATATGTGAGGTGAATAGGCAACTAGGAATAAACTCTTCGGCAGCCTGTCAAAGAGGACAGAGTACAAGAACAACCATCAGCTAAGAAAAATGACATTTGAAGGTGGGTAGGGTGAGTCAGCTATGCTCTTTGCTAAACATAAAAAAAAAACTTTTTAATATCCTGCAAGAACTAATCTAATTTAAATTACACAGAAAGGCCAAACGAGGTGATTCAACGTTATGTTTTCTTATATATATACATAAGTCAGTGTGTATGTATGTATGTTGAGTATTGAGCGTAGAAATATGGGGAAGTAAATAGCACAACCCATAGCGCTAGCAGTTTGTAAAAAATATATACCTTCAATATAGCAAAAGACTTATGGCCCAAACAAGCTGACTTATGGCTGATGGACGACAGACCGAATTGAATGGAACGGAACTAAAATGAGCTGACAACTGACAACAGCTTGTGCTTAACTGTGGACTATTTAAGTATGTGTGTATGTATGTATGTATGTAGTGAACTGTTATGTGAGACGACTCTTCATTCATATTTACGTTTGTTACACTGACCAGGGATGTTTGTATGTATGTAGGTAAGTTTGTTCTTCCGTCCATAAGTCTACCTTACTGAGTGCTTATTAGCTTATAGTGGTGGCTTCATGGTTGAAGTTAATGTTGTTGTTCTCGTATTATGTATGTTTAATGCATGGGCAACAATGTCTATTAGCGGAATTGGATAGGAAGAGGAAATTGAAAATTTTCAACGTCATTAAATTATTTGCTTGCTATGGTTAATTTTTATTATTTTTTTTTTTAGTTTTTTCATGTTTTTTCTTTTTTTTTTTAGTATCAGCGGTTGTACGTTTTGTACTAGAGCTCGCTATTATCCGTTAGCCGTTTTTTTATGTTTTTTAATGTCATTGCTATTATTGTTATTATTACTGTGTATTTTTTTTTCTATATATTGTTGTTGTTGTAGTTACATTTTGTATGCAATGCACGTTCATGCTTATAGTGCTTTTTCTACAATTGCATCTAACTTGATATTTTGTATGCATGTATGTGTATGTGTGTTTATGTAAGTAAGCAAATAGTCTCTATGCAGTGAAGCCCTAAAAAAGTGATGCACAACTAGACCAAAAATAACTAGTTAACAACTATAACGGAAAGCCAAGTACAAGTGTACTGTTACAAAGCTCAAGCTATGGATAGCAGGTTTCCTAACAATTGACAACAAAATTAAAAAAAATTCTAAATTTTAAAAACAAATATAAACTTAAAATAAAAAATTATGAACTTAACATAAATAATTATAAACTTAAAAAAAATTATAAACATAGAATGAAAAATTAAACTTAAAAAAAATTTTATAATGTAAAAAACATTAAAAAAATTAAAACAAAATATTTTAAAAATAACTAGCTCACAACTAGTCTTCGATAATTTCCATTATTATGTAAGCGTTTAAAAAAAATATTGAAATAAAAATAGTAAAAAAAAAACTAAAAATAACAAAAAAAAAATGATAACAAAAAAAAAAAAATTAAAAAAAAAATTATAAAAAAATAATTATAAAAAAAAAATAATAATAAAGCCAATCTTTTAAAATAACTAGCAAAATATTGAAATAAAAATATAATACGAAAAAAAATAATAAGAAAAGGGTCTCCAAAAAATTACCTAAGAACTAGTTCGAAAAACGGGTATTATTATTGTGTTTTTATAAAAAAAAAGCAAAATAAAAAAATTTCAAGTAAAAAAAAATAGTATTTATAAAAAGTTAAAAAAAAAATTGAAAGAAAAAAGCCTTGTCTGAAAAAAAAGTAACAATAAAAAGTCTTAAAAAAAATCGGGTGAGTTTTTATAAAAAAGAAGTATAAACAATAAATAGTAAAAAATAAAAATTCGAAATAACTTTGGCTTTCTAAAATAAATTTTATTATTTTTTTAAATAAATAAAAAAATTGTAAAATAAATTAAAAAATTATATAAATACAGTTGCAACAAATATACAAAAGGAATTGAACTTTTACAAAATTCCATGCTAAGGATGATACTGGACAGTCCAAAGCACGAGCGAAACCTAAAAACATTTTCCCTCAGCCTTATTGTGGTCTCAGCTAACAGCTTTACCTACGACTATTAAAGCGTACAGAACTTTAAAACTTGAACAGCGCGACTTTTAGAGCATCAAACGCAGCTTTGCTGCCTACTACTTGGGGTTCATAAACACCAGTTGCAATGTAGTTTAGAACCAATTATTTTGCCTACAGGGTCATTACCTTCGTGTTATTTTGTTTGAAAAGAAGAAGAAAAAAGCGAAGTTTATGCATTTATATAAGCGCACAGTTCATATATGTAAGTACTGGGTATCAATGTGTGTAATATAAGCTTAGTGACTAAGTAATAAAGCTAGTGTAGTACACATCCAGCCGCAGCAGCAGCTGCAGCAAACTTTGCTACACCAACAGCAAGTACAAATCCGAAGGTAAGGTTTTCTGACGAAGTTAATTTTATTCATATGTCAGTGAGTGCATATATGTACATACATACATATATAGTTAACCACTTTTCACACTCACTGTAATGCATACAAGCACATTCACCAAACATACATATGAACAGTTAGTTGTTGCATTGAGTTGCAGATAAAATCGCGCACCAGTGATTTGTGATTTTTGAAAATTTTCCATGAAAGTTTTATTTTCTTAATTGAACTTTCTTATACATAGCTGATTTTTTCTTTATATGGGTCATTCCATGTCATATCGAGCAGTGCAGTAAGAGAGTAATTTTTTAGTACCTTTGATCAATTTTCGAAAAATAACAATGATTATATCTTATACCAAATATTTTTAACTAAAGTTGAACAAAAATTTTACTTTCTAACTAACGAAAGTTGTTGCTGAAAATGTGCGAAATTGGTTAAAATTTGAAAATTTGTTGAATTTTATGTGGGCGGTACCACACCCATTTTCGAAAATGGCTAAAAACTGCTACAGAAAAATCATAAAACGTTTCAACTGTATATACTGCTGACTTTCATTAGAATGAATTTAAACTTATCGCGTCTCGCTTTTTAATTGAATTTATTTGATAATTAAAATTTACAAATTTTTTTTTTATACAATTTATGTTTTTTTCTTTTGGAACAATTTTTTTTTTAATATCTTTTGGTATTTTTTTATTTAATTTTTTTTTTTTGTAAGTAAACTTTTTTTAAGTAAATTTTTTTTTTTTAAAGTTGTTTTATTTTTTTTTTAATTTAATTTTAATTCGGTTTTTGTTTAATATTCATAATTTTTACCCATTGCAGTTTGTACAAGTATTTCTAATTTAAAATAAAAAAAAGGAATATAAATATTCTAATTATATACACAAAAAAAATCTTTAAATTAATAATCTTTTCAGCATCTTTGCTAATTTGATAATTAAATTTCTAAAATTTTTTTTTTTAGAAAATTTGTATGTTTTTTTCTTTTGGAAGAATTTTTTTTTTATATAATTTTGGTACTTTTTCATAAATATTTTTTTTTGTAAATTAACTTTTTCTCAGTTTATTTTTTTTATTTGAAAGTTGTTTTATTTTGTTTTTAATTTAATTTCAATTCGGTTTTTGTTTAATATTCATAATTTTTACCCATTGCAGTGATTTATCATACGTACGTAATTTAAAATCAAAAAAAAGGAATATAAATATTCTAATTACAAAAAAATATTTAAATTAATAATCTTTTCAGCATCTTTGTTCAAGCAATTTGCGTAAATGCTTAATTTGCGTACACATTCTTTTTTTCGACAAACTTGACTTTTGGCTTAAACTCAAACAAGCAATTTTTAACACACGACAACACATATGTACAAATGTATGTATATAATGCTATGTACATATTTCTTAATTAAATGCATAGTGTTTGAATAAAAATTAAAAAAAATCACGAAAAATTAATGGCAAAACAGGTTCGCGGATGCGTCCAAACAAACTTAAGCTCCTCATATATTTACAAATTATTAACGTAATATATGCATACACACGTATATATATATTCACATATAAGGGTTTTCGGTGTACATACATATGCATACATCCAGCTAAGCAAGAATCAGCTGACGTGTGATTGAAATTACACAGAGAGGAAATAATTTGATTCACGATAATTTAATTCGTAGTTTTATTAAATTTCCTTTTTATAAATATAATAATTACTGTTTACTAATTTTTTTCAACAATTGATTTGCTTATTAAAAAAAAAAATGTTTAAATATACATACATATGTATATCTAAATTAAATAAAAAAAATTCTCCAATACTCTCAACATTCATTTAAAAAAAAAACAAGAAAAACTGTTTTGAGCTGAAAAAAATGTTTTTAAATAAATAATTTGTCACAAAATTTGAATTTAAAATTTTTAAGAGTTGGAAAAAAGAGTGAAAAAAAATTTGTTATTTTTTTGTTAAAAAATCGAATGAAATGTTTTCGAAAAACAAAAAAAAAGCGCGATCTTGAGTTCAAAAAAAAAAGTTATTTTTAAATAAAAAAGCTTTAGATACTTTTGAATTTACCATTTTTGAAAAATATATTTAAAAAAATTTTGTATATTTTGTTAAAATGTATTTTAGGGGGAAAAAGCCTTTTTAAAGTTTTAAGAAAGTTTTATTTTTAAATGTTTTTAGTCTGAAAATAAATTTCTGTGTTTAACATTTTTATAATTTTTATTTTTTCTATATATTTATTTTAAAAAACGTTGATAGTTTTAGCAAGTTTTTTTTTAATTAACATTTTTATTTTTCATTTTTTTATGACTTTTTCTTATTGTTGTAACTTTTTTTTAAATCTTCATTAAAAAAAATTTTTTTTTTCATATTTTAAGTCTTTTCTTAGTTTTTTTAACACTTACTGCTTTTTATTAATTTTATGTATTTTTCAAAAAAAAATGTTATTGCAACTCTTTATATATAATAATTTTTTTAATATTAATGTGTTTTTAATATTTTTTTATTTTCTTAGTTTTTTAACTTCGATTTAATTCCTTTTTTAATATTTTACATGTTTAGTTTTTTAACACCTTATTATTCTTATTAATTTTGTATTATTTTTTAAGTTTTTTTATTACACATTTTTTTTTTTAATATTTTACCCTTTAAATTTAATTTTTTTGAAATTTTCTTTAATATACATTTTTTTTTAATATTTTAAATGTTTTTTTATTTTCTTTCTGTTTTTTAACTTCAGTTTAACTTTTTTTATATTTTCATTGTTTTCTTAGTTTTTTTAACACTGCTTTTTATTAATTTTACGTATTTTTCGAAAAAAATTTCATTATTGCAACTCTTTAAATATAAACTTTTTTTTTAATATTAATGTGTTTTTAATATTTTTTTATTTTCTTTCTGTTTTTTAACTTCAATTTAATTTTTTTTTAATATTTTAAATGTTTTCTCAGCTTTTTAACACAATATTATTATTAATAATATAATTTTATATTTTTTTTAAGTTTTTTTATTACAAATTTTTTTTTTTAATATTTTACTAATTAATTTTATTTAATTTTTTTCAAATTTTCTTTAATATAAATTTTTTTTGTTATATTTTAAATGTTTTCTTAGTTTCTTAACACATAATGTTTATTACTTATTTTTAATTTTTAACTTAATTTTTTTTGTCGAAATTAAAAACTTTTTTTGTTGTGTGTTATATCTTCGTTAAGCATGCTTGTGGGTATACTAAGCGTCGTATCTACTATGTTTATATAAACACGTTTGCAAAGTTGCGTTTTTAGGGCATATTCATATAAAGCATTAGACGCTTCCTACTTCACTGGCCCTGGTAATCAAATATAGCAAAAAAAAAAATAAAATCAAATAAGTAAAATGAACACGCAAACGCATATGACTCGTAAATGCAATGAAATACTTACATACGAAGTCATTACAAATGTCAGATAATAAAAAGTACATAGACCTATTGTACATATTTATCTTCATTATATGCGCATAGTAAATACATAAAGCACACCGTAAATCAAAAATTTGATTTATGAAATTACACACGTCAAATATGTAAAATTGATTTGTTAATTTTTTAATTGCAAAATTATTTGTTTTTAGACGCAGCTGTGAGTGCGATGATACAATCAGATAAACAAATAAGGAGTTGGTGACGCGCAGGCGATGGCGCATGCTGCCATTAACACTTTGGAAAGAAAAACCAGACAAAAGTCGCACATTTTAAGCCTTTCAGATTTGCGGCAGCAAGTAAGTTGTTTTAAAAGATTAAAATTTTATATATATATATAATATGTACATATTAAGCGTATGTTATGTATTTGGGCATGTGTAGTTATTGTTTTAATTGGCACTTTTGAGTCACAATCACATATTTTTATTTAATTGGTTGTATTAAAATATAATTTTTTAATTGCATGTGTTACATATTTTAAACAATTGTCACTGTACGCTGACATTTGACTCCGGCAGCATCCTTCACCCCGGCCTTGTATGCCGCTTTTGAAGTGGCAAAACTTAAAGCTTCATTTCACATTCGTAGATATGTATATGTAAATTTGTTGCACACGAACAAACACATCCACACGTTCAGGGTAAACGAATGGCGAATGTCGTATGCTGCGAAAAAGTAAACTGGATTTGTTATTTGAGCTTCAGTCGACTCATTCAGTTTATTAAATATGCATTTTAAAATTTAAATTTCTGAAAAATCTAATTTTTATTTAAAAAAATTTGTATTCTTTTTAATTTTGTTTGGTAGATAAAACTTGGCACTCGTTTATATTTTTTTTTATTATTTTATGATTTTTCAATGTCTTTAATTAATTTAAAAAGTTAGTTGATTAATTTTGATAAATATTTTTTTTTCTTACATACATCTAAAAAAAAGGTGTTTTAAGCAAATTTATATAAATTTGAAATAAAGTTTTTATTGAAAGCTGAAAAAATTATATATACATAAATAAACAAATTTTTAAGTTATGAGCAAGCTTGAGACCAGTTAACAATAATTCTAAACGAATTAATATTGTCAGTTTTTTTATTTAAATTTTTTAAAAATTTTCTTTTTAAATTCCAATTTTATTTTATTCTTTAGCGCTTAATTTTTAATTAGTTATAATTCAATTCCTTAACTTTTTAAGCAAAGTAAAATAAATTTGTATTCTTTTTATTGAAAATTTAAAAAAATCAGTTCAATACAAAAAATAATAAAAGCACTTTTATTTCAATTAAAAAGGTTAGAAAGTGAATTGAAATATTAAAAAATTTAAAATGTGAAAAACTGAAAAGTTAAACAAAATTGAAATTTGAAATGACACATTTTCAAAAATTTTATATACATTTTTTAAATATATCTATATAATTTTTTCCAGTATTTTTTAATAAAAAACTTAAGAGTTTAAAATCTTATAAATTAAAAAAAAATTTTTCTGTACATTTTTTTCTCTATTATCTTAATATTTCTGATTTTGAAGCTTTTTTTTAATTTTCATTTAAAACTTTTTAAACTGTTTATAATTTTTTCCGTTTTTTGTTTTCTATTTTTTAATATATTTGATTTTGAAGCTTATTTCAGCTTCGCTTACGAACCCTTTTTATGCTCAAGAACAAGGAAGTTCCAGCCTAGAAAGGTTCCTAACTCGAATTCGGAAATCAGGAAAGGGGGTCGTACACTGAGAGGAAAAAAAAATACGGTGGACGATAACTTCGCCTCCCTCTGCGTTTTTTCGTAAGTCCGCATCAAATACAAAACCAATCATTTTAGAGTAGTTTTAACCTTTTTAAAATTTGCTTTGAGTACTCCATCTATCGGGATGTGACTACTATGTAAATGATGTGAATGTCATGGTCGTTAGTATAGCTCAGTCTTTATCTATTCGGAGGCCTATCTTATCCTAGTCAGTGTTCGAGAGCGCGGCGGTCCTTTTTAGAAACTGTCAACTCGAAAGCTTCGTAGTCCAATAATAAAGGGTGATCGGATAATTAAAAAGTCCATTCAAAGCAAAGGAAGGGTAAAGATTGTTTGCAAGTAGCATGTGTCAGTCGTGTTAAAAAAAATAAATTAAAAAAAAAAAAAAAAAATTTCACTTTTTTAAAATTGTTATAATTTTTTTATTATAGCAAATGTAAGCTCAGCTCTTTTCATTGAAATTTGTATTTTCAACTTTTGTATTTTTTTTTTATTATTATTAAGTTTTTTTAATTTTTGTCTTTATAATTTGTTCCGTTACAAAATTTGCACTTAAAAAAAAATCTCACAGAATTAATTACAAAAAAATAATAAAATATAAGCACCACAAATTTGTCAGCGAAAGCTTTTCCCAAACGCGTCATCGCAAACGTCACCATCGTTTCGTACGTTCGTTCCAAACATTGAAAGCCAAAGGAAGAAAAAAAAACGGCGACAAACTCACCGAGTTTCATTAGTACGAGAACGCGCAACACACCGATCGCAATAAACAGACGTCAGCGCGTTTTGCCATACGAACAAGTGAGCCGCACACGATACTCGAATAGACTAAGTGTGCCCACTTGCTGTAGATTTGCGACTACCCAGCGTAAAAAGTATGCTCCCGAATCAACCCGCATGCCGCCAGCTCATAAGCTACCATCACCGCCTAGTCGCGTCAACGCTCAGCGCTCAAAGCGTACAAAAATTCAATTCATATTTTCAATTCAAACAGAGTGCATACGAGTAGCGTGCTATAGAGCAACAAGCGAGAAATAAACAAAACCTACATACGCGCACTAACCAAACAACCAGTAAGTCAACGAAGTCAAGCAACTAAGCGCGAGCAACAAACAACAATCACTCAACAACTCGTAAGCAGCAGCAGCAGTGGCAGAAATATAGAGAAAAAGTTAAAAAAAAAATAAATAAATAAAAAGAGAAAAAGTAGCAACAAAAAAAAAAATGAGCTCAGCGCCAGCAAAACGGAAAAGTTACTTGCTAGCGTCAAAATAGCAAAGCAAAACGCCAACACTGCGGCATAGACGCGCGCGCCACCACCCCGCGCTCACCAATGCAGTAGTCGCATACAATTTTTATTGTAATATTTATTTGAACATATATTTGATCTATGGCGTTATGTATCATCCGCAATGGCGTAGAAAATACTTCTTTCCGCGCCCATCGTAACATTGCGCTGGCGCGCTCCACCTCCGTAGAGTGGAAATAACGAGTGAAGGTTGGTAAGTCAGTTGAATGCATATCATACCACGACTCTCCACACTGACACTGTTGGAGCGGTATTTGGAATAGTTTTCAGGGCTCGGCCCGTTTCGTATTTGATTGTGTCAAACCTATTAATTTTGATTTGTAGTTAGTAATCAATTGATAAGGCGGTTTTTTTAATTTTAATTATTTTGAAAAAAAGGAATGTTAAATTGATTTCGATTGAAAAATAAAATAAAAAAAATTAATAAATAAAAATAAAAAAAATTAATAAACAAAAATACTAAAAAAATAAATAAAGAATAGAAATAAAAAAAAAAATTAAAAAAAAAAAATAAAAAAATATGAAAGAAATAAAAAAAATAAAAAAGAAATAAAAAAAATGAAACAAAAAATAAAAAAAGTTATCAAACAAATAAAAACGACATAAAAAAAAATAAATAAAAAAGTTATCAGAAATAAAAAAGTTAATAAAAAAATTAAATTATCAAAATAAAAGTTATCATGATTTTTACAATTATTTGAAAATAATCAAAAAAAAAATTTAAAAAGGCATAAAAAAATTTAAAAAAAAATGAAGTTATCAAAAAAATAAAAAGGTTATCAAAAAAAAGTTATCAAAAATAAAAAAGTTATCAAAAAAAAAATTTTATTAATTAAATAAAAAATCATAATTTTTACGATTATTGAAAAAAAATTAAAAAAAAAAATTAAAAAAAAAAAAATAAAGTAAAAAAATAATAAATCTAACTATCAATTTTTCCTTAAAAATCGAAAATAATAATTAACTAAGAATTATTATTAACTGGTCTTGAGCTGACAAAAACTTACAAATAAAAAAAATAATAGTCAGAATAATCAAAAAACTATTTTTGGATTACTTTTGATTTTTTCTCATAATTTTCAATAATCGTGAAGCATCATAATTTTTTTTGAATTATTTTTTAATTGGAATATAATCAATAATGATAATTAAGCATTAAATAAATTCTCACACAAACCGGTAATCATTACGCTTAGTAATCATTATTTAACAGGACTGGTTTTTATTGTTTTAGAGAAAACGAACTATTTTTTGAATATCGGCAAATAATGCATTGAGACTTCAGTTAAATTTTTAACGGTGACTCTCCTAAAGCTGAGAGTTTTACAAAGCAATGTGGATTTATCCATCAAACCGTAAACTAAACAAAAAAATTTAAAAACTTATCAAGCCACCCCAGTTAACGCCAATTCAACTCAACGGCGTGAGTGTCCGCTGTTAATTTAAAATCTATTTGCTCTCTTAACCGAGCTTGTTTAAAATCGAAATGAAAAAATAACAACACTAAGTACGAGTAATACAGCTCTTTACGTTTGGGGTTCGGTTGTACTTTTTCTAATGTACATACTTTTTTTTTTTAATAAACGTGCTTGCGTGACACGACCAGTGGCGCTGTACCGCACCGTAACGCGCAGTATGTTTGGGCGGCGCGGGCTGACTTTATTAGCGTGTTAATTTTCATCTTTATTGCGAGCGCACAACAACAGCAGCAGCAGCACGAGTAATTACGCTCTCAAATCAGGTGTAGGCTACTTAAGATATCCGCTTTGTGTGTGTGTTTTTTTTTTTGTTGTTTGTTTAGAACGGTGCGGCGCGTTTTGTTTATCAAAAAATTACTTCATTTGCTTATTTTTGAGACTAAAGCGATAATCATTTTCTGTTATTTTTTTTATTAAATACTTTTTTTTTTTAATTTTTTGTGTGTTGCTTTGGGTGTTAATTGAATGTAAAAGATTGTAGAGCTAGACAGGAAAGAGTTATTAAAGTTAAGTTGAATTGGCGACAAAATTTTGAGATGTTTAATACGGCTCGTTATTAAAACTGTGGGAGGGCTTTGAAGCCCATTTAGTGCGGTATTACATCATCCTATCAAGGATCTTCCCACTTCTGAAGAACTCTAGTTTTAGGCTCTCTCACGAAGAAGTTTGGAACGCAAAAACGAAACACTCGATAATTCCCCGCTTTCCCAAAATAGTGGATCCGTCACTGGTCAGCAGTACTTTAACATTTCTTTTTGTTTCTATCTCAGTGAAGTCACCTTCCCTTGTCAATGCTGTCAAAATCGTGTATCCATAGGATAATCTTCTGAGCTGGGGCTCATTTCTTCTTCGTCTTCGAGCTCATGCCATGTTCTCTTGTCACTGTCCATGATTCCGAATTCGCTGCTATGAGATTTATATGTAGAGAGTGGATTTTGTTCGTTGAGAGCGCACTTTGCTTCTGAGTTGTTTGCTCAGTTCAAAGTAGTCATCCTCTGCGCTTTTCAACACTGAAAAAAGGGTCAAGTCCTCTTTTATGAGTTTCCTATATTTTTATTTTTTTTTGTAGGGACTTCTCTTTACCCAGAATCTCGATCTACTAATACTGAAGCATACGACCTTGCTTTTCTATCTTCGAATAAGCCATCTCGCTTTCCTCTGGCAGATTCAGGATTTTGAGAAGAATGGGTCCAAATTTTTTTATGAAATTTCGAGGTCATCTTTTATCCACAGTGCCTGAAAAAATTACATTTTGGATTCCAAAAACTGCTGCGTGGATCCTCCCCTGTGTAGGCTCATTATCTGTCACCCATCGCTTCTAGGAAACTGACAATTGACACTAAAAATGAGTAGCGGGTATTGTGGTGAGGACTGGTTCGAGTCTAAATCGAAGGCTTGCAATTTGCGCTACCAGTTAAAACAACAACAACTCGATATAACATTCCCTTTTTTCAGTCTTTATGAAGAACGAAAATAATTTTAAACATTCCATTGAAACTCTTGCTTTCCAGCTTGCACCAGTTCCATTTTCCGCCCACCAAACGCTTGACTTTAAATCCTTGTCATACACTTTCCCCAGCTACCGACGCACAGCCTAAACATTAGACTACTAACCAAACCATATGGTACATAGCCATTGCTACCAACAAATACTCAAATACACACCCGTATTTGAATTCAATTTAAGCTCCACGATTATTTACCTCAACATATCTCATGCGATTTACAATTCCCATTCGTTAGTACTATTTAGTGTGAGTCACTTGAGCGTAACGTAAGCGCAGTCCACAGCTCAAAGCGCGCTTTATTTGTTTTGTTTTACACACACACGCACACACATACACACATGTGGTACACAGAAAAAAAAAAAAAGTTAAAGGAGAGTAAGTAAAAATTGTACGAATGTGCATATGGGGGATATTGTAAAACTCTCATCCGCTTTTGTTTGGTTCCGCTGTTTGCGCTCGCTGAGCTGAGCTAAACGGCTACATTGGAGCTGGACGGATTTGTCGGTTGGTGTGTTAGCGGCTGCCTTGCCTGGTGAGCTATTGTGCCGATTTTAATTTTTTTTTTGTTTACAACGAGTAAAGTTAACTTTTCATTAAACAATGATGCGAGTGCTAGGCTACCTGGGTAGAGTTTTGTGTTTTGTAGTCGGGGATCATGTTCCTATCTGCAAAGCGTGCAGTGGTCTGCAAATAGCATCAACATGTATGTGCACTCAATAACAACAATGAGAAACAAAAATTGCCAGTTTTAGCAAACAATAAAAGTCGTCCAGCAATCAGCAGTTGTAGTATATTGTTGTTTTTTCTTTTGTTAAATTTCTATGAGAAACCAAATAATAAAGTTTTGTACGTCAGTGTGTTTACATACTCCTCTGTATATGTATATATGTATGCCGGTTGGTCATTTTTGTTTGCAACTTTTACATACACAAATCTATTGCTAAGCTTTTTTAAGTATTTATTTTCGCAATTGTTTCATGCGAGTCTGAAACAAAGCGATTCCCAAACTTTTTTTAGGGGCTGCAAGTCGAAGTTTGCTTTATATTTAACACAGCTAAGCAGTTTTCAATTCAGTGCTGAATGAAATAAAATTCCACTAAAAATAAATTGTGCTTTTTTACTTTAGTGAAACTTCCTTTCGATTATAATTCAAAGTTAATTATCGTTCAAAGTTGATTTTGAATGGAGCTTCACTTTCAATAGCACTCAAGTTTTTTTCCAATGGAACTTATTATATTAAAAATCAGACTCAAATTTGGGGAAAATTCGTTTACATTAACATTCATTTTCAAATCACTCAAAAATTTTATTTTAGTGAAAATTGCCTTGGATTGTCATTCAAAGTTAATTTTGAATGGAGCTTCATTTCTAATAGCACTCAAAATTATTTTCAATGGAATTTATTCAAAAATTTCGTTTGCATTAATGCTTTTTTTCATATCACTCAAAATTTTATTTTAGTGAAATTACCCCTCAATTACCATTCAATATTGATTTTGAATGGAGCTTCACTTTCAATAGCGCTCACATTTTTTTCAATGGAACTTCATCTATATTACCAATCAGACTCAAATTTAGGGAAAATTCGTTTACATTAGCATTAATGGAAACTCACACACTTTCCATTCAAAATCAAATATTATTATTAATGGAACAAAAATATCACAATCAGCAAGCCCTGAGTGGTAAGTGAAGTGCATACTGCATTCAAATTTTAATGGAGTCTGCCAAAATAGAGAGTTCTTGGCGTCAACTATCGCGCTTACCAAAATACCAAAAATTTCCATAATAAACTTTCTTAATTTTAATTGCTTACCGTTTTAAAAAATCTTGAAACATAGCATTTAAATATATGGAAAACTCACCTGAAAAGAAATTAAGAAAAATATTCTGGTTAGTTGCTTATTAAATTTATATAAACATGGCAGGGTGGACAGTTATTCGCTTTCAAAAGTGCAAAATAGAGCAAACTTTCACACAAAAAAGTTAGAGGTAGAGATGTGGGATTGGGAGAAGGAGAAAAAGAGAAAGAGTTATATGGGCTGTAGCAAGACATAGAAGAGGAGGGAGGGAGAAAGAGATGAAAAATGCGGAGAAAAAAGAAAAGGAACGAGCAGTACAAGAGAGCAGGAAAAAGGAATGAGAAGAAGGTAGGAGAGAGAGACCCCGTATAACTACTTTAAAGTTTAGTTTGATCTGCGGAATGTTTTAATATATAAATTTGTAAAAGGATCTGACAAGTTTTTAGAGTATGGATGGGGAAAAATGGGGCAGAAAAGTTGAGAGGGTAAGATAAAGTAAAATGAAAGGTGAAAGGAGAGAGAAAGTGAGCAACATTCCGTGGAAAAAATTATTAAAAATTAATGGCAGGAAACTGTTTTTTTTTTCTATGTTGAAGTTATAGCTACACTTTCAGCGTGTTGATTTTAAGTACGGCTCAGATTTCTATTAAGGGTTTTGGAGTTATTACACTTTTAAGTATGCAAAGGAGTGGGGAATTTCAAACTAAAAAGGTTCCGAGAGTGCAAAGTGATAGATGGAGAGAAAGAGAGAGAGATATGGAAGGAAGGAAGTTATAGAAGAGAAGAGAGGCAGAAAGAGATAGGGAGTACTTGTGAAAAACGAAGAGGACAAGAGAAATATACTTACACCCCTATTGCGAGTGTCGAACACGAATAGATAATCGACTATTAAGCGGTTAGCGATCATCGAGCATCTTTCTACCGCATAATAAAATGAATAAAAAGTAAATTATGTATTTGCAAAAAATTTAAAATACATTAAAAACGTGCAGTTTTTCTTCGATCAAGTTACACAATACCAAAATAAAATACGATCGCTCAATCGAAAAATTTCTATTCTACTGCAAATCGACACTCGCAATAGGGGTGACATACTGTATAATTCAAAAATTTTTTAGGCTTGCTACTAACTAAATTAATAAAATGTGTATTTACTTAGTATATTTTTATTATTATTTCTTTTTTTCATTTCGTTCCGACTTAGTATTGGGTTAAAGAGTTTGGTCCGTCAATTGTGATTGTGATGGACGTGGCTATCTATCATACGTGACCATAACGACTATGCTGACAAATAGTCTCTTGTGTTGGGCGCGTCTTTTGATATATAAAATAGTACATACATATATGTATATAGATATTTGTATTACACATAAAAAAGGCACATCTCGTACCTAAAGTTAGCCACACGACTTACATAAGTAAATAAGTACACATACGATCATACTCCACAATATAGTTTTAATTAACTTGTAAGCGTATACCTTGTTTGTAGTTTTGTTCAAAAAAGAGTATAACAAAATCAAAAAACAAAAAAAAAAATAGAAACAACATAGGGGAAAAAAATTATAACACCCAAAGCAATAAAAAAGGCAAAGTTGACATGAATTTGTCATCGTTGTAGTAGAGCAAAATAAGCGCAAGTACTGAGAAAAAAAAAAAAACAAAAAAAAACTAATAGTCGTAAAACTGTCTGTAGCTAATGAAAAATAAATGTTAGAATAACGAAATTGGAGCGCAGAAAGAAGTACTTGCAATACATACAAATATTTATTTAGTTTTATAGTTAGCATGTGCTATGTACTGCAGAGTAGACAAAAACTGTTGTAGGAAATGCTAACTAATAAATATGCCACGCCACGACAGCAGCAAATCATCTTTATTTCTCACAGTAGGTTTTGATATGGTAGTACTTTTTTTTAAATTTTTTTTTTTACTTTTTCACTTTTGTGGATAGTAATTTGACGCCTATTTAGTTTTGACAAATTTAAGGCCGTCATTTTAGAACGTGGTATTCACCAGAGATATTGTTATTATTATTTTTTGAATGTGAAGTCATCACAATAAATTACATCACGTCATAGCAAAATATTTGGGCATGTCATGGCATCAGTTGATATTATAGCTTATGCTAGTGTAGTACTTCATAAAACGCTAGATAATATCATTAGTTATAAAATTGTAGCACTAAATGACAGTTCACTAATAAATATCACATGACTTTTGGTCAAATCACCACACAACATGATACATAACATCAGTAATATATGTACATCATATGAAATTAAAGCATGTCAGTTAATATTGTAATAAATCACATAAAAATGTAATAATAATCATTTTGGGCGAAATATGAAATTAAGGTATCATATGATGTTAAAAAATCGCATCATCACATCAAATCAATTTATCAATTAACAGATGTTTAGTTAATAACACATTCAGTTTAATGATTTTAATTCAAATCACTTCATAAATCATTGTAGATAATAAAATAATATCATATTTACATGATTTTTATACAAATATTTATTTATTTATTTATTTATTCATTATAATCTAGGATATACAAAATTCCTTACAGACTATTTACAGTTGATAACTAAAATAAGCAAAACATAATAATTACACATATTCATTAAGCAATAGTTTAAACCTACACTTAGCTATTGAAAAATCAATGTCATTCGAGTTATGTAGCATGTTATATTCCCTCATAGCCCGAGCAATTGGTGAATTTGATGCATAAGTTGTTCTAACTCTATCAATAGCAAAAAAATCATGATTTCGTAGTACACGAGGCGGAATGTTAAAGTTTATACGATCCAACAGCAATGGCGACTCAATCGTCCCCTGTATAATATCAAAAATAAATAACAGCGATAAGATTGACCTTCTACTATCCAAAGACTTCAAGTCGATCAGCAGACACCTAGAACTATAAGCCGGCACTGGATCCTCAAAATGTAACGACCGAAGAGCAAATCTGAGGAAATTTTTTTGAACTCGCTCAAGTCGTTTAATATGACAAGCATGATATGGCCTCCAGATGAACACCCCATATTCCAGCTTGGATCGCACTAAGGATGTGAAAAGCAATTTTAAAGTATAAGGATCGCTAAAGTCCGTACTGAAGCGGCGAATAAACGCAAGCATGGAGTAGGATTTCGCAATTACATGATTAATTTGACTATGAAAAAGAAACCTTGAATCGAAAATTATCCCGAGATCTGAAATTTCATCAACTTTTCTCAGTATATATTCACCTATACTGTAAGAGGCTGGAGTGGGATTTCGAGATTTAGAAAAAGAAATGGTAAAGCATTTGCTAGTGTTTAGGTACAGACGGTTATTGCTGCACCAATCAATCACATTGTCAAGATCGGATTGGAGCATAACAGAATCAGTGGGACTTGTAATTGTTTTAAAAATTTTCAAATCATCCGCGTATAATAAAAAATTAGAGTATTTAAAGCAAAGACTTATGTCATTGATAAAAATTACAAATAAGAGCGGCCCCAGAACACTTCCCTGAGGTACGCCCGACGTTGCAATAAAAGGGCGTGAGCATGCACCATCTACCTTAACAACACATGGTCGAAAGGACAAGTACGACTTCACCCAGGATAATATACTGGAGTGAAAACCCAGAGCCCCCAACTTAGAAACCAGCAATGAGTGGTTCACTTTATCGAAGGCCTTCGAAAAGTCAGTGTAGATAGCATCCACTTGTTCTTTCATATTAAGTGAAGAGATACAAATTTCCGAAAAAACTGCAAGATTTGTTACAGTAGATCTTCCAGGCATAAAACCATGCTGGTTAGTACTAATTAAACTCTTTACCGCAAAATATAACTTGTCCTTGACTACAATTTCAAACAACTTAGAGATTGTGGAAAGTTTAGCAATCGGACGGTAGTTGGCGACATTGCTTTTGTTACCACTCTTAAAAATTGGAGTAATAGAAGTTACCTTCCATGAATCTATAAAGTCGCCACATATAAGAGACTTATTGAAAAAAAGTAGAATAGGATAGGCAAGTGCAGTGATGTTTTTAAACAAAAAAGAGCAAAACCCATCTATATCCGTTTTAGATGCATCATTATAAAAAACTTGTGAGGGGATGCTTGAGCGCGATTTTTTAGCCTTAACATAGCGCCAAAAGGACTTTGGGTTAAGCTTAATATCTTGCTCAAAATTAGCAACATAATTTCTGTAAAGTGTCTTACTGAGCGACTTAAACTCTTTAGAGTAAAAAAGATACCTTTCTTTATGATAAGGTAAATTCGATAATTTAAACTTTTTAAGGAACTTATTTCTCCGATTTTTTAGACTTTTTAAATTCTTGGTATACCACGGAATCTTATAACATTTCCTTTTTACTGTAGGTATCATGCTAGAAAAAATTTGGTTCACGTTACACTTGAAAAGATCAAAGCACTCATTAACACTGGCCCCGGTAAAAATGATATCCCAGTTAAGCATACCAATTCTATCATTAATAGCATCCCAATTGCAATTTCGGAAGCAATAATTTTTAGAGTGCGATTCTCCTTCAAAACTATTAAAATAATAAAACCCCAACTGCATCACAATAGGGACATGATGTAAACCAGGGGATGAGGGGGGTCAAGACATTCCTCAATGGTAAAGCTCATATCCTCGCTAATAAAAATAAGGTCTAATAGTCTCGATAACTTATTTAGAATTGTATTAATCTGGGAAAGATTAGCACACAGTAAGCTGTCAACCACATAAGTTTCAAGAGAACTAATGACATTGTTGGGATATAAAGTTAAGCTCTCACCTTCCGTCACCCAACGGACACCACCTAGGTTAAAGTCACCTAACATACAAAAGTTATAATTAGAATTGGAATACTTAGAAACTAGGTCTACAATATTGTCCGTGTGAGCCATATACAAGCATTCTTGGCTACCTGGCGGGATGTAAGATGCACATATAATCAGCGAAGACAATCCGTTTATACGAACGCAAAGTTGATCCAGGAGTGTGTCACCATTTAGCAACGATAGAACCGATGAGCTGTATTTCTTCTGTACGGCTATTAAGACACCACCACCACGAGTAAGCCCAGTTTGTGTACTATCTCGGTCTTTTCTATAGACATTGTAGAGATTAGGATCAAAAAATTCGGCATCATAAAAATTTACGTTGAGCCAGGTCTCCACAAAAACAAGAATATCATAAGTCATATGTGAACTAAACTCATACAAAGACCTCGATTTACTTCTGAGACCAGAGGCATTTTCATTTTGAAAAAAACGGAACGGCCGAAGTATAACATTAATAGGCCAGATATTCGCATCTACTACTTTATCATAGTAGGTCTCCGTCACACCAAGTTTGAAGGTAACTCTTCTCAATTCCGCTAGATTTGTACCTTTTCTAACGAGTTTGTCGCATTTCAAATGAGTCAAACTGATACCAGCATGTTTAGACACGTAGCTTAAGACATCATCTTCGGACACGCTAGGGTGGAAAGATGAGACGTGCAGCCACTTCAGACTAGCTGCTACACACAGCTCAGAATTATTGTTCATACCATGAACTAGTGGTTCTTTCATATTTTTGAGAGAAGTTCTCCCTGTAGAGCGAGATACAGTCGCCTTGTTGTTAATCTGAGGTTGTTTTTGTTGATGTTGTTGTTGTTGTTGTTGCTGATGCTGTGGATGTAGTGGATGTTGCAGATGTTGAAGTTGTTGCTGCCGATCATTTAGCATTTTATTAGGCATTTCACCATTACCAGCCACCATAGCATAACTCAGTTGTTGTTGTTGCTGATGTTTATCTTTTTGCAAACCACAAATTACATTAGGCGGATCATTATTGTGAGCAGCCACCTTACCATAACCCTGAGAAGTTACAGACGCTGAGGATGCAGGAGTAGAAGGTACTGCATTAGCTGAAGTAGGCGCCGACTTAGGAATCCTTTTTTTACTACTCTTACGACTCCGCTTAGACTGGTCAGTGGTCACAGAAGATGTAGAATGCGATTCACTGTCACACAGAGTATCTTGCAAAGCAATATCAACATCTCGATTATTAACACCATCAGCCTCAATTACATGCACCAACGGAGATTCAGTCAAAATATTCGGTGTCATGTTCGAATAAACAACATTCGTAACAGCATTAGTAGAGTTTGGAACGACGTCAGCAGTAGAGACGGCACCAAGAGAGCACAAAGAAAAGGTAGATGAGCAGGGTAGACAACTACCAATAGACACCTTTTCCTTGTTTAGATTGAGACCAAAATTTGAGAAAAGCTCGGGCAAATCATAAACAACACTTTTCAGATCTCTTAGTTCAGTAGTAAGAGTAGTTATAGCGTCATCTCTGATTTTAAGTTTATCACACAGCAGCCTAATTTCTGCTTGTAGATCAACACACTTATTAATATTACTTATTAATATTAAATATCATGAGATAAAAGTGAAGCATTTCAAATATTAGACATCACATCAACTGGTAACATATCATAGCTTGCTCTATCACATTACCTCATATCATATCTTAATAATTTACAGTCAAATGACATCACAACATAACAAATCGCATCAGATTTTACAAGTACACGCACTCACTCACATCAGTTCGCAAAAAAACATAGGTGTGATACATTATCATATGATGTAAAGTCAAATATTATAATGACATCACATCAGCTTATAAAATATCAAATACTACAATATTAAATAACAACATATTCCTAACGCTTGTTAAGCTAACATTGGATTTGAAAATTTATTATTACTAAGTATTTTGTTCAAAAAATGCTGACACATACGTTGAAAAACTTAAGCATGTGGGTGACGGATGGGAGCGACAGCACGTTAAGTACACACAACATACCAAAGCGGGCAAAACATAATGATTATTTTTATTTTATTTTACTTCATATTCTTAATTTTGTTATGAGACAAATTCTAAGCTTTTTAGCGGTTTCAACTCAGCCGTTCATTAAACGCATAGCTTTTGCCCATTTTTGTATAGAAGCAAAAATATTCGGTAATTATATTTGTAAAATATGCAAAAATATTTAATTTAATTTATTTGAAATGGAAGTTAAGTGTCTTATCTTTTTGAATTTATTGTTGCATATTTAAATAAAGAGGAAATAGTTGTGAAAGTTTTTGTAAAAAACGGTGAGATTTTCTATTTAAATTGAAATTATAATTTTTTGGAATTTTTTTTTTTTGAAAGGGATAAGTTTGACTTAATTTAAGCATCAAGAGAATTATCAAAAAAGCGGCATTTCACACATAAACTAAATTTTAATGAATTCAATTTACTGCTGCGCTTTATATTATATTTTTAAACTGAAGTATGACGCGGAGTTATAGTTCTATTATCAACCCAATCTAACTCTATTTTCATAAAATTTTCGAACCTGATTAAAATTAATTATGAGAATTAGAAATTAAAAATACACACATCTATTTATCTACAAGCTATCAAATGTTGTATTTGTTTATTTATGTTTTGTTTTTATTTGTTTAAAGATTGATGATAGCGCATAGTTGTTTTATGGTCAGAGAGAGAGGGAGAGGAGTTGCTTGGCAGGGTTGCATTTTAAGGTTGAGTGAAAGCTAGATTACAATTAATATTGCCATTACATGCATGCAATACTGCTGCTGAAATACATATGTATGTACATACTTACATACATATGTAGCATATGTGCAACCCTGCGCGAAATGCCAATAGTAAAGTAATGCAGATTATACTTTGACTTAGCCACCCGCATCTGAGGAAATGCTCTCTGCTAGCGACTGCTATAGACATAAGTGAGCCGTATTAACAATTCAATGCAGTAAGTTCTGCATTAATCACTCAAGCTTAAATGGTAGTGCAATTCGATTCCATTACCACTAACATTTGATTTTTGAGTGGCGCTTAATTTGAGTTCATTCAAAATTTTATTTTTAGTGAAAATACGATTTCAACAACATTCAAGGGTGCAATGAATGGATTTGAGTGTGAAGTTTCATTAATTCGAATGTAGACAAATCTCTACTAACTAATTATAAAATGAAGTGGTAATGGAGTTAAAGTTCGATTAAAATAAAATTGAGTGCAAATGCATGTGAGTGAAATTTCTTCAAAAAGATCTTGGATGATAATTGAAGCGTCTTTTAAACAAAAAAAATTTTATTGTTAATTAATTTATACTGCATAAAAAGACAACAAGCAAAAAATAAAAAATTTAATTTTAATTCTTAATGAAAAAAAAAAAAAATATCTCGCAACATTTATTTTTAGTGGAATTTCTATCAGCATGAGGTCTGCCCCGTCCGTCACTACCCAACCAGGTAAACGTAAAGTTAATTTAAAAAAAAAAACTGAGAAATGTAAATATATTAAAAAAAATCTAACAAATTTTTTTACAATTTTTCCCTTAACCTTTATTTAAAAGATGTTTTATTCTTTTACAGTAGTTTTATAAGTTATGAAACTTGCACTTTGTGAGACTAGAATTTGATAGGCTACAAAACTGCATACTCAAAAATCATTGTGAAGTTCTTGTTCTCAAAATTGAAAATTCTTAGCAATTCTTTTGAATTTCACAAAAACTTACGTAATTTTTGCATGAGCTTGCAAAAGTTTATATGACAAACAAATTTATGGTTAATATGGAATAAATAAATGAGTTTTAGCTGTCAAAATTTTGCTAATATATTACAAGAATCAGCTGAGCCCTTTTAAAGGGCACTCATTGTACATTAGACGGGGGTAATTTTATTGTTTTTTTTTTCATAATAAAGAACGTTTTAGAGCTTACAATCAGTTTCCAGTCAAAAAATTACAGGTATATTTTGAAATAGAGAATTTTCATTAAGAATATGAATTTATATTTTTTCTATATTTAAAATTTTTTTTTTAATTTTACAATATTATTTTTTAGAACGGCGAAAGTTTAGCGGTCTAAAAATTTCAAAACAGAGAATTTTTATTAGTAATTTGAATTTATTTTTTTTTTATATTTATTTTTGAACAAATTTCTGAAATAAAAATCAGCTAAACCTTTTTACTTCAATTGCTTGGCAAAGCAAAAATGAGAAGATTCTTAAAATATTTAAATTAGAACTCTAACAGCCGGTTTTATCAAAAATTACGTAAAAATAAATTTTTTTCACTGTCATATTTCATATAAAAAAACGAGTAAAAAAATTATTCAAGTACTTTATTTATTTAAATTTTTTTGGTAAAATCGGCTTTAAAGGTTCTTATTAAATCTTTTTTGTACGGCATTCTAAAAAAAAAAACAATTTCAAAAAAAAAAAAATTTTTTTTTTCGCCCAGCCTAATGTATCAGTAACATCAAATACAAGTTAAAAAAAAATAGAAAACTTAAAATAAAGCTAAAGAAAAAATTTCTATCAAAGTGGGCACACAAAATTTTTACTAATTGCAAAGCAAAACAAACCGTATCTAACTTAGTTAATGCCTGAGTAAAAGCATTTACATACATATGTACATACACACATTTTCAAGATTAGTCCACAGGTATCTAGCACCTGCTCATGCGAGTATGTATGTATGTATGTAAGTAGGTACGGCACACTTTTGATTTTCCACTTGCACTTAATGTACGACAAATTTTTAATTAATTTCATCCCCAGCGAATGAGGTTTGTTGCGCAGCCGGATGCTTTGTCAACTCCATTTTATATACGAGTAAATTGCAAACACAACCACATACATACGAGTACATACCAACAATCATTCCCAAAAGGCCACTAATGCACCACTACACACATACATATGTATGTGCTTAAATACAATTTTATGTATGTAGGTATGTGCTTTTGAGTAAATTAAAATTTTCCACGCAGCATTGCGTAGTTGTTGTTTTTGCTATGCCTTTTGCGCTTGGGGGCATTAAGTCAATTCGTTCAGTGATTAAAAAATTTTCATCAAACCGAAACAACTCAACTCACGCACTAACTGAAAATTTATGAATAGCAATAAAGCAACAGAGGTACTTACACACACACACACATGTGTAGAATTGGTCATATTTTTGTGTAATTTAAAAAATTTTTTTTTTCTACTAATCATACTTAGTACGCGGAATGTGCATTGGAGTTATCGGTCCCCCATTGGAGATGTGTAATATACAAATAGTTTGTTGTTGGATGATTGAAGCTTAGCTGACTGACATATAACCGTGAGCTATAAAATTCAATACACATCGCACGTGTTCAGTGCACAAACTACAATCAACAAAAGAAATATAAATTGTAGGCACATAACAGTGGTACTAACTAAAAGAAAGGCGCAGAAATTTGAATAACAAAGGTAATGCAACTGTGATTGGACGAGTGGGGTACGTAAGTTTCAGTCACAGAAAAGAAAAATCGGTGACAATCGATAGGGAGTTGAGGGGAAGAGAGCGTAGGGAGCGGAAAGGAATTAGTTGTAAAATGAGAGGGGCAAGAAAAAGCGATAACGGTGGTAGAGTAAAAGGAAGAGGTAGAGTAATTGAAAAAGGAGAGGCAGTGGAAGAGAAAAATAAGAGCCAGAAGAAGTGAGAGATAAAGAAAGAGAAGCTAGAATTGTAGCAATGTAAGCAAGGCCGGACCTGTTAGTTACTATACATAGCATGCTGATTTTTCTATCTTTATCCATATCCATATACATATGTATTTATCGTTAACTTCGTTATTATTTTCAACTTAAACTTTATCATTATCTTTGTTTTTATGTATATGTATATCTTCATGCATATCTTTATCATTACTTTCAAATTTATCATTATTTTTAGGTTTTCGTATATCTTTATCATTATCTTCAACTTAATCATTATCATTATCTTTATGTAAACCTTTATCATTATTTTCAATCTTATCATTCTCCTTATCTTCAACTTTATCTTTATAATTATTTTCAACTTTATCTTTATTATTATCTTCAACTTATTCATAATCTTTATCTTTATGTATATCTTAATCATTATTTTCATCTTAATCTTTATCATTATTTTCATCTTAATCTTTATCATTATCTTCAACTTTATCTTTATCAATAACTTCAACTTAATCATTATTTTTATGTTTTTTTTTTATATATTTTCAGCTTTAGCATTACCTCTATCGTTACCTTTAACTTTATCGTTGATGTTGTATCTTTGTAAAATGGAAAATATTTTTTTTGCTTAATCTGGGGTAGTTTATAAAAAAAAAAGAAAAAAATTTTAATCAGCATTTTTAATGGCGTTCTAGAGTCTGTAGGGTGGTCTCAGGAAAATCAACGCTTTAGAAGTAGAAAAAGTTGTATCAACTAATTTTCTAATTTAAGTCAAAAAAAAAAAAAAACAATGAAAGAGATTTAAGAAAAAAGTATCCAATTCGATAATTTTCGGATATTATTGACGAGTTTGAACATAAATAAGTTTTTTTTGGAACTAGTGCTATCTCCATTTTCATATAAATTTCAGTCACCTTGGAGATTTTCAACTGTAGCACAATTTCTCAATCGCTCTTTTCGCATTTAATTTATCTTCGTTCTTTTTTTTTAAATGTTTTATACTCATAATTTATCATTTTATCTTCTGGTTAATTTGTTGATCTTGTTTATAAACCGATATTTATCATCCATTAAAAATGACTTCAAATTATCTATTATCCATAATCTATCAATCTTTATCAGCTCTCCCTATATTTCAACGTTTATCCTTAAACCTTTTAAACTCCTTTAGTTATTTCTGCCCACTTTAAAAGCAAACGCATCCCACTGTGCTAATAGCATCAGTTGGGAAATTAGGCAATCACAGCCTGTCAGTCAAGCACTTTGTTAATTATCAATTTCAATGCTTAGATAAATCAAGTCATGTTAAAAAGGCCGACAGACTTTACTGCAAATAGCTTTTGTATTACAAAACTAGTGGCTGTTGTTGTTGTTGGTTTTTGACGTTACTTAAAATAGCTATGTATGTACTGCAACACAGAAAGTTACAGATGAAGCGGCGCAAATGTTGCCATGGACTTAGCTGCCGGTAAGTGGCAGCAAAGTACGATGAATGGAAGGCAACTGTGACCAAGAAAAAAAAACTTGCACCATACTACAAACTTTATCAGCCGGTTTTTTTGTTTGCTTTTAACTTCTTTTTTTTGTTTTTTTTTTTATAATTTTTTTTTTTTGGAAATGACTTGTATTTAAGATAAGCAGAAGTGAGAGAAAAAGTGTCAACAATATTTTAGCGAAAAGTCAGCGACAATTGAATAGCAAAAGCGCACATAAGGTTGCTTCGTTTGGGTCTAGTAGATAACCTTTACCTCTACAACTACCACTTGCCCCCCCCACCCACACACTTTCTCAACGAATAGGTGGAATGACTTGTTTGTTAACCCTTTTAAGTTTCATCTTTCACATACTCTGGCTGCTTCTCCTTGTTCAAAGTACTCGCCGCATTGTTGCTGCACCAAAACATACTCACTTTCTTTTTCAAAATGTTTAATAAAAAGTAAGCAACATGTTGTAATATTTGTTGTTAATTAGTTCCGTTGCTTGAAGGTGTTAAACTAATTTGCTTTTCCTTTTTTTAAACTTATTTTGTTGGCACTTTCGACAGCCACCCGTGAGTTTGTATGCTGCAGGCAGGAAGGTACAATTTGGTGTGCTACTGTTTGATTGGTGCTACTGAACTTTGTTTTATTGGTTGCGGACAAAACACCGTTGGTCATCAGACAATTAGTTATAAAAGCAAACATTGGCAAAAGAAAAAATTAATGCTCTTAAAAACGAATGTGTGTGAAAAGAAAGCACGATATTACAAGGTACAGTGACGTGCAGAAAAATTGCATATTTACTTTAAGACAAAATTTTCATAATTATTATTATTTATTTCAACAGTTTTGAAGAACACTCCTATCTTAGATTTGAAAAACAAAACTTAGAAGAAAAAATCTAGAATTCACAAAAGAGTCGAATTATTAAAAAAAAAATTGAAATGTAAAAAAATTAGAGTTTTGTAATAAATCTAGAAATTAAAAAAATTTTATTGAAAGGCATAGGAACATTTTTTTACGAAAAAAAAAATACTGGCGTTCTACAAAAAAAAATTTAATTATAAAAAAAGTTTAGTTTAGAAAAACTTGGATTTAAAAAACAAATTAGGATTTTTTGTAAAAATATAGAATCTTCGATGATTTAAAAAAAAATGTAATATTTTTCACAAAGTTTAGATATTAAAAGAAATTAGAATTGAAAACCCGAAATTAGAATTAAAAAAATTTAGAATTCACAAAAAAGTCGAATTATTAAAAAAAAGTTTTGTAATAAATCTAGAAATTAAAAAAAAATTTATTGAAAGGCATAGGAACATTTTTTTAAGAAAAAAAAATACTGGCGTTCTACAATAAAAAAATTAGAATAAAAAAAATTTAATTATAAAAAATTGGATTCAAAAAAAAAAATTTGTAAAGAAATAGAAACTTCGATGAGTTAAGGAGGTTCCAAAACTCGAACCATTCAGTTCTTGAAAAGAGTGTTATTGAAAAAAAATTTTTTTAAATTTCTAAGAAACATTTAGAATTAAAAAACAAATTAGAATCTTAGAAAAAAAACCTGAATTTAATAAAAAATAAATTAATAAAAAATCTAATTTAATTTAAAATTTAAAAATAAAAAAAAAATGTTTGATAACAGGCAAAGGACGGTTTTCTGACGAAATATTATTTTTAAAAATCTATAATGGAGTTCTTCAAAAAAAAAAAATGTTTGATGAAGCCAAAGAACAATTTTTAGACAAAAAAAAAAGTATCTAAAAACAATTTATACTAGCGTTCTTTAAAAAAAAAAATTCTAATTTCTTTGAAATTTGGTTGGTAAGAGTCTGAAGAACATTCCATTTAGCAAAGTTTGAAAAAGGATTTAAGTATTCTAAGTGAAGTTCAACACCCTCAGAGCAAGAAATTAAAAGTTCATAGAAAATTTAAATAAACATTGTTTTAAGTTACATAAGCCGATTTTTTACGTAAGCATTTAGCTACTAATGAATAAAAAAACAAAATAATTTTTTTTTTTTTTAATTTTAAATTTCCTTAGAAAACCAAATATTTATGAACTTGGGCCTTGCAAGATAGCAACGAAAATTCTTTTTGTTTTTTTTTAAAATGTAAAGAGAAAAAATTTTATCTAGCAACAAAATGACGAATAAAAACATCCATTTATACATAAAGTGTGCTATTTCTTTACACACAACTGTATATATTCACCAAAGTAGCCTCGATCCCGCTGAAGACATCTGAAAAAAAGCGACAACAATTCTTTATTTAATTAACCTTCACTTTCGATCTCTTCGCCACTGGAAAACGTAAAATTACTCGAATAATGTGAAAAAATTAGACTCAGACAAAAGTAAGTTGTTAATGGCAGACTAACCATTGAAGAAGCAGTAATTTTAGAAAAATGAGAGCACGCACTTGCGAGTTTAAACTAAATGATTTTACTGTCATTTTCAACGAGCTCAACATTTAATTGAGATCATTTTGGGTGTTTTTTTTTGTTTTGAACATTGACTACAATAGTTGCAAACATTTTGGGGGTCAATGTGGTTAACTTTTGAAGATCATTAGTTCGGTTAAATTTAATTCGAAAGCGCAAAAAAAATGAATACAAATGTTTCACTGAACTTGAGACATTAAAATAAAATAAAAATGTGAGGGGGGACTAATAAAAGTTTGGCGATTCTTACGAAGGTACACTAACTAGTAATCTAACAGTTATATGAAACAGTCACACATGTTACACATTCTGGGCAGCCAAAGTCACGATTATTTTAACATGCTTAGCTCGCCGTCACACCACCGCCGCCGCCACCCACACCCATTCTAACTAGTCCAACTACAAAGAACACAAAAAATAATAGGCTTACATACAAGTTAAACCGGCAAAGAGGAATGCAATTGCAATTTTAAAATAGAAAATATGCAAAACACGTTACAGAGACAACAAGACGGACAGCCAAGCAAGCGCAATAGGCCAATGGGTTTGTAGGTTTTGTAGTAAAAATCAAAAGCAGATGACACACACACACGCAGACACGCACGCCGTAAGTTTTGCACGCATGCAAACTAAAAAGAAAAAAAAAACTTGAAGCTGCGCCAAGAAATTCTTGTTCAAGTGAAGAAATAATAAAATGGAAATGATGATTTGCAAACAAGAAGTGGAAGTGGTTGGTCAAGTTGAGAGCAAACAAAAAAAATGACAAAAAAAAAAGTTGAAAATTGTTCACACATTTCAGCTGACCGGCACGACTCGGCTTGGCTAGAGGGTGCCGCTTAACGTTCTAATGCAAGTGTAGATATGTATGTTTCGACGCATGTGAAATTGTTGCGTGTTGCTGATACCAGTTACTGTTGCTCGTGAAATCAATAAAAAAAAAAAAATTAGAAAAAAAAACAACAACCAAGTGAACGAAAAGCGGCAGGCAAATTATTAATTGCTAAACCAGCTCAAGTTTTGTTGCGGCCGTTGCAATATTAGTTAAAAAAAAATGTTTTGTTTTTATTTAATTGAATTCATTGAGTGCAAATTTTGCAAAAGTAGGTGTGCATGTGTTACATTGCAGTTGCAGATCCATCATAGAAAATGGGTCAATTAATAAGTGATGTTGTGATGTGCCGATGCAATGTCGTTGGACGTAATGGCTGCGGTAAGAGATGAGGGACTAGAATTAGCACAGCGCAATTGAACTGTCGTTATTTTTTATTATTGAAAAAGAAAAGAAGCTGAAATTCACATTTGGGTAAGAAAAAAAACAATTATAAAAACAAAAAAGGTAAACAAAAAATAATTGATCTATAAAAATTTCAAAATTTTAAATCCAATATTTTGCTTGTAAAATATAAAAAATAAATTAAAAATAGTAACAACTTTTTTAATAAAAAAAAATTCAATAAAACGAAAAAAAACGAATTAAAGAAATTATTAAATAGAAAATCAAAAACATACACTTAACAAAAAAAAAAAAAAAATTGTAAACATTAAATTTTAAATTATGAAACAAAAACAAAATTATTGTTATTTACAAAAAAACTCTAAAAAGTTAAGCAGAGGCCTTTCTTAAATAAAATAAATAATAAACAGAAAGCTGAAAAAATAAATAAAAATAAAAAAAAATAAAAAATTATAAAAAAAAATATTAAAAAAAATTAAATTAGTGAATTTTAGCGCCCTTTTTTTCCTTAACTATTTGTTTTTTTTGCTGGCGTGAGGTCAAATCGAAATATATCGATTTTGAAGAAAGAGCAAATGTGTTTTTTATTTAACAATAATAATTAAACACGGACCTCAAGCCAGCAAAAAAACAAATAGTTAAAAAAAAAATTTTAAGATTTTAATGCAAAATAATATAAGAGGTGAAGGAATATAATCATAGAAAATTAAAAATATAAAATTAAAAACTAAAATTCTTAATTTAAAATTATAAAGTAAAAAAATAATAGTATTTGATACAAAGTTTCAAATTTTAAACAAAATTTTTTGCTAGCCAAATATATAAAACAATAAAAAAGTTACCAAAAAAATTAAAAAAAAAAATATTTGATAAAAAAAATTGTAATCAAAGACAAATTTAATTCAAATTTATATAAAAACTAATAAAAAACAATATAGAAGATAATATTAGAAACAAAATATTAGCTTTAAAAAACTAAGGAAAAAATGTTTAAATAAAAATGGTTAACGATTTTCAAAATTGTAAATAGCAATATTAAAAAAAGGTTTATAATTTAAAAAAATATTATATAATTTAAATAAAATTTAACTCAAAAATATGTAACATAAAAAAAGTGAAATGAATAGAAAATTTTAAAACATAAATTAAATTCTGAAGAAAAATACTAACAAAATTACTTTTCAGTAAAACAATATTAAAAAAAAATTAAAAAAAAAAAGTATTGAAAAAATAAAAAAATTTAAAAATCACTTAAAATACATTAAAAAGTTAAAATTAGTTAAAAAAAAATTTGTTTGAAAATTGGGTAAAGTATTTTTTTCTTTGATATAGCAAAGAGCATGATATGAGCAATGCAAAAATATAAATAAAAATATTTAAAAAAAAAAACTAAAAATTTTTTAATCAAAAATATTACTCGAAAAATAATTTCAAAATTTTTAATTCAAAAAAATATAAGATGTGAAATAAATAAATAACTTAATATTAGGATAAGAAATGAAAGGATTAAAGAAAAATATTATTAATGAGAAAAAAACGATTTGAACCAAAAAATAAGCAGAAAAATTGTTTTAAAATTTAAGTTAATTTAGTTTGTATAACAAGTTGTATATTATGAAAGCCATTTAAAAAAAATAAAAAATAAAAAAAAAAAAATGTATAACGAAAAAAAAAAATTGAATTCGAAAATAAAAAAGGGAAAAAGAAAAAAGAGGCTACTTTAGGAAATAATATAATAAGAGTACATAGCAGGAAGACGTATTAAATACTTAAAAGTTATTAATTCACAGCATAAAAAAGGTAAAAAAAACTTTTTTTTTATTTTTTGGTCGTATTGTAATAATAAGTAAACAAATTTAAATCTGCAGTATTAAAAAATAAAATTTAAACAAAACATGAAAAGAAAATCTCAAAAAGAAAAATAAAAATTTACGTAAGCAGTAAAAAAATAATAATAAAAAAGTGCAAAACAAAAAAAATATATAACCAAAACTGCGAAAATTGCAACCGAAGAGGTCAAACACCAGCCGGCGCCCAACAAACAACAAAGCAGCAAAGTAAAGCACCAACTGCAATTTGTCTGATTGGTCTGATGAGTCTCCATCACAGCTGACGGCAGTAATTTTTTCATTACGAATTCACACTTCACACTTTTTTTTCACTTTAAAACGAATTTTGCAATTTTTCGTTACGTATTTATCAGCCAAATAACAAAAACAAATGCCAGCACTCAGACATTCAACAGTCGCCACAAAGAGGTTATTCCAGTGCGACAAAACGGGTTTTTTCCGCAAAAAATATCGTGGTTTTTTTTTTCACATAAACAAAACACGAAATACGAAAAAGGGAATAGGTAATATACTCACAAATCAAAATAGAAAAATAATAAAAAAAATTTGTTTTTTTTTTTGCAGCTCAAGAGCTTTCGCGCTTATAACAGTAGCTTTGTGTGCATGTTAACTGCGTATGTATGCATATATTTATATACCATATAAACGCTTAAGCGCCCAACTTAAATGTGCACCGCTTTTGGTTTTGTATTTAGTGACAATCGAACTTGCATACAAAAGTCAATACTCCCACATACACATTCTTGCTACATACATACATATGTACCTACGAAAGTCGAAAAGTACATACGAATTTTCATTTCTCATACCCACAAAACCAACACATACGCTCTTCGATTTGTTAGAGATGTGAATTTTAAAACGATATTTCGATAAATTTATATTTCGATAAAATGGGTGAATGTTATCGATTGTATCGTGTTTTGTTTGTGATATGTGAAGGAAAACCAGAAGATCAGGTTGAATAACTCCTCAGGTTAAGTAGCGTGGACTTCTTACTACGGATCTCGAGAAGTTTTCTTTACAGTTCAAGAAGATATACACCCAGTACTCTTTCCGATATGAGAATTCGTTGTTGGTGTTTTAGAATAAAAGTTAAAATGACAGCCGGAAAAATTGGGAAGGCAAAAAAGCGGGACCTGAGGTATGTACATATGTATGTATGTACATATGTACAAGGCCCTTCAGAAAATGAAAAATATGGAACACCACCCTGATGCAATACGAAAGTGGACACAGGTAGGGTGACCAAGGCATCATCTATGGTGTATTAGGCCGGTTTTCAACTTCAGCCGAAAAAAAAGAAAGCGAAATTCGTGTATTATCGATAGCTTCTAAGTTTAAAGTTCTAAGTAAGTGAACCTGGAAACACATTTTCTTATCAGCTTTCTATAGCCCTGACTTGAGTCTGCACGTTTTTGGTGCTTTTCACGCTACAAAATTAAAATTGAGCAGAAAGAATTTTTGTGACACAGAAATATATCGCACAATTTTACAAAATGAATGTTTTATGTAATGAATGTATTAGTAATAAAAAACTAAAACCTTGTTTTTCCAAAAATAAATTAAATTAGCGAAAATTTGTATTTGTTTTAAATGAACTAAATACGTAGGCTTATCAGCCGGCACTTGTAAGTCACGCATTAACAGCGATAACATTCTGTATATTTGATAACATTTGATGTTACAGTTAACATTCCCACTAACAGCGCATGTTAAGGTCGTCGTAAGCTGACAGCGGAAATGCTGTTGTGCCTCAAAAATGTGTTGCATACTTCTAGGCACGTTTGTGAAATAAGCGATTGATTCTCTTGTCGATAGAAATCACATTCGTTGACTCAAAATAGAGTCAATGCACAATGCGTGAGAAAAAAGAAGCAAAGTTTGATTTTTTTTTATAAACATAAATGACTGCATATCTTTTGCAAAAGTATTCCAAAGATAAGAATTTGTTTAAATATTTGCACATATGGATAACGTGATGTATATTAGACCGGGGCAAAAATAAAAATAATTAAATTTTATTGAAAAGTGCATTCATATTGCTTTTATCAAAACAGCGAAAAAGCACAGTAAAAGTTTCAGATTTTAGCCGACCTATAAATAAAATTAAATAGTTTTTTTTTATGAATGACACATAGCAAAGAAATTAAATACATTTAATAACAAAAAACTTAACGAGAAAAAACTAATCTTTTTCCAAAACTGATTGGTGCAATTTTGACAAATTTTCAAAATAAAAACTTAACATCATAAAACCATAAGTACTAATGTTTAAGCTTGATAACTTTGGAACGGCCACCGGGCTAAAATTTCTATTTAGAATTTTTATATGGGGAATTATTTTAAAAAGAAAAAAGAGAAAAAGAAAGGAATATGTATAGAAAAAATAAATATGCGTAACAAAAAAAATTAATAATAAATATACACATAACAAATAAAAAAAAATATTTAACAAAAAAAAAAATATATGTACATATGTATGTATGTATGTACATACGTATACCAAAAAAAAAAAAAAAAAAATTATAATACATAATATAATCTATTGATAATGTTGATATTGACTTGGGACAAAATATGCATATTTCAGTGGATGGAAAAAATAACAATGTAGAAAAGAGAGCGAATATATTTTCTATAAATTGTGATAATATTTGAAAAAAATTATGAAATTTTTTTTTGTCCGACTATTATATATGTATGTATTAGTAATGTTCGAGCTCTAACATCAAAGTTCGAGATTTTATAGTAGGTAAAAAATATCAATATAAATAATAAAGAAAAAAAAAATTTTTGTACTAGTATAACAGCACATAATTTAAAAAAAAATATTTTTTTTGGCCCACAACAAAGTCTGAAGTTCTTGTACAAAAAACCATATCACTATAACATTAAAAAAAAAAAAAAATTGTTTGGCCCAGTCTAATAGCGCATCAAATTAAAAAAAAAAATTTCACGGTCTATTAAGCACATATACATAGTTCTACACACATAACCGTTGTGTACAAACAAATAGTTAAAATAGTTGTTGTTGTCAAACTTATTTATCTTTTAATCTGAACAACTGTTCTAACAAGTGTGCTATTAGTCACTCATAGCTGACGAAAACACTGTGAAAATGTGAATGATAAAGAATATGGGCACAAGAAAAATTTATTTGAGTCAAAAAATAAAGGAACAATAAAGCGATGACGTAGAATGTTGGTTGCACCTAAGTAAATTTAGAAGAACCTTAACAGCCAGAAAAGTATTCTAAAAAGAAAGAGAAAGAAAATATCTTTTGATAAGCACGACGCCGCAAGGTTTATTTTAATTCAATACAAGTCGATGACTTAGCCCTTGAAAAGAATTTTTTGTTACTGAAAAATTTTCATCACTGGCGAAAATAGTTAAATGCAGCCAATTTCCGCTATCGATTGCGCTACGAACTGGAAAAATGTGCTTCAATTGCTGCGGGCACAATGTCAAATAAATTTCAAAATGAGTAAAAGGTGAAATGGAAAAATTGTAATATATTTGAAGGTTGATGAAAACAATTGCAGTAGATGAACCTTGGCATTTTTACAAAAAAAAAGTTTTTTCTAGGAAAAGCAAAAATAAAACAAATGCCAAGAGGACTAGCACTAACATAAAAAAAACTGAAACTGCACAACAAAAAAAAAAAAACAAAAAAAAAAAAAAATGAAAGCCAACTAAACAAACAAATAGAAAAAGTTTACAGATAAATGAAGTCAAAGTAAAGGACGAATGTTGAAGAATGGCAAACTTTGTGCGCTTTTGTATGCCCACACACACACACACACGCACACAAGCGTTCGACACATGAGCCAGCCAAGAGTTCAAGGCGCTTTTCACTCAACTCATTCGCATTTGTGCATATGGGCGGGTGAATAAAGACTACATATGTACATACATACCAACAGAGGCCTTTATGTACTGGCACGCAGAAGATATGTGTATGACCCGCTTTACTGAGGGAGCGAAAATCGTTTTTATGAGCTCGAAATAATGTAGAACTTTTCAAAAAGGTTTAACTTTTCATTATCGGTTTCAAATTTTTTCAGAAAAATTTAACTGGAATGTCCCAAAGTACCTTTTATTAAAGTTGATGGCAACTAAAGGGTTAAAGTGAGCTATCAAAATAAATATACGTGGAATCTTTTCGTCAAAAAGTGTATGCGAAGCACGTAAAATATAAAAATAAAATACAAAATATAAAAATAAAGTTTTTTTTGCAAACGCATGGTTGCAAGCTTCTTATCAACTGCTTGAAATTACCACTGTTGGACTACGCTGACCGAAATGCCTACAGTCAAAACAAAAAACTAGTTTCAAACAAAATAAATAGTAAATAATAGCCAATAAATAATTCACAAAAAGAGCTTTTTAGAACTTTTTGTGATGGATTAAGGATAACGAATCAAGGGGCCGGTAGAGGGTTAAGCATTTCTAGAGAATTATTCATATTTGTTGTTGTTATAGCAGTACTTTTCACAGCCTAATGAACACATTCAGCACAGTTTGGGTGCCATTACCACTTATGCGTGGGGAGTAAACAGGGTTAAGCTGAAAAAAAAAATTAACAATAAAACCCGAATCCCTTCAAACGTAGAACTGACTGTCGTGTCAAAAAGCTGCAGATAATAAAAATTATTTTCATATTTATAAGCCCCCTAACAATCAAAGGCACGAGTTTCTGTAAAAAAAAAAAATTATATAAAACAGTTCTAAGAGGGCATCAATGGGTTAAATTTGTTCAAACTAAAAGAAATTTTTACAGAAAGTATTCTGCCACAGCAGCTTCTTGAGAAGAAAGGCAAAGACAAGCGATTAAATTAAATATTTTCTTTTCACTAGAACAAAAAACCTAGCACCCCAGGTGAGGTTGGGTTTCCGATCGTTGTCTTCAGGCACTCCTTATAATCTGGGCGTTGGTTTGTCCTTTTACAATAACAACAAATAAGTATTCTCCAAATAGTATAATCTATTTATAAGTAGATTCTACTCAAACGGCACTACTTTGGTATATCAATCAATTCAATTTAATATGGATTTACTTGACTCGATTGGCGTCAGCTGTTTTATTAACCCACAATAAGCCATGTTGCCCCAGCTTTTTTTCCAACATAAAAAATAACACCAAGCCATTTGCATACATACATACAAATGTAATATAAAGACTAAAGTAAAGTAATTTCCAATAAGCTTGTATAGTAAAGAAAATCACTGCAGGGCTGTGGTAGCAAATTACTTACAGCTGCGATTAAAAAAATAGCATACAAAATTATAAAATTACGTTTACACACAAAAATGTTTTCAAAACTTTTGATACAAATTTAAAAGTTCTTTTTTTTTGTTTTCTTTATGCTTTTTTATTTTTTTTTTTTTAGTTTTTTTCTTAAATTTTTTTTTTGTTTTTTTCTTAAATTTTTTTTTTTGTTTTGTTTATTTATTTTTTTTCTTTTAATTTTTTTTTTGTTTTGTTTATTTATTTTTTTTGTTTATTTTTTGTAGCTTCATGAATTTGTACACTTTAGATCAAACTATATTTCAATTAAAAATTATAACAAAAATGCTAAATAATCATAGCGTGCAAAGGAAGTAGTTTTAATCTCCGTTGCTACTTTTTCGCACGCCACTGTACATAATGACCAGTTTGTTTTTAATATTAGCTGATGACGATACTGATAAAAACCAAAGTGTTTTTGGCTGAAATATGCTATCGAAAAAGGAAAAACATTTGCTGCGTGCCAAACGTGGTTATCAAGCTATAGTTACCAAGCGACCCAACGGCTGGCAGACCTACCAACCATCCTCAGTGCTGCTCAGCAGTATTTTTGAAGGCTGCTCTTTATTGATTTGTGCATTAGAAGCAGAGTGATGGGGGCGCGTATACATATACATACGTGCTAAGGGGATGAAAGATGAAGTGAAGGCAGTGTTAGTGACAGCTTTTTGTTGTTGCTTTTATTATGTATTGTTATTATTCTTTTTTTTTGGGGGTTGAGATTGGGGTTGGGAATGCGGGTTATTTGCGTTTGCTTGGTTATATCATCACGTTTTGAGCGTTAATAGAATTGTAGAGGAAACAACGAAAGACACGTTTAAGTGTTTCTATAGAAATGTCAGACAAGAATTTGAATTGCTTGAAAAGAATTGAATAAAAGTGGGGGTAAAAGATGAATGAGAGGGCGGTTTAAGTCGCTTTTATTGCGTATGAGTGGTTCGATTGTGTTAAGATATTTTTTTGCAATTTCGTTGAGAAATTTGTTTTTTAATATATATTTTTTAATACACTTTATTGTGCTTCGGATTTAATTCATAAATTTCTTGTTCGCGTAACGATTGGTGGTAACATAATTTTTCGAAGCAGTATGCGTCCAAAATCGAAGTCGAATAATAAATACGCCCATTTTTTCTACATCGAAAATTTCGAAATTGGTAAAAAAAACTGATAAATCAATAAATAATGGCGGAAAATTTGATCTATGACACAAATTTCATGAAATTTTGCAAAGTGGGCGTGGCACCGCCCTGATAAGAAAAAGGTTATTGTAAAGATATTACAAACCATAAGTCAAAAATCGCTGAATTTAACGATTTCGCATGTAAATTATTTTCGCTATTATGAACATACTGCGTGAGAACAAGCGAAATCGGTTAACGACCACGCCCACATTAAAAAAAAAAATTTTTTAAGGGGATTACCATTGTGAAAATTGAGACCTTTTCTTCGCATCTTCGCATGAAGTAATATTTCACTATAGCACAACTATTGTAAAAAAAAAAAATTTTTTTGTGTGGCAGCCACAAGATCTCACAACTGGGTATATATTTTTTTTTCTCCTCAGAACTTGTATGTTTTTAGTTGGTTCTTGTGCAAAATAGCATGAAGATAAAATTAACAAGGATTTATTTAAACAAGGATGAACACGAACATTATATACCCAGCTGTTAGAAATTTGTAAAGGTGTGAGTAGCCGCTAACAGCATACGCCCCTTTTCGTTGCATACACATATACTAATTTATAGAAGTACTTATAACCGACAGAAGTTGTATAATATAATAATTTCGTTGTGGGCGTTGCCACACCCATTTTTTCAAAATCTTTATAAAATATACAACTTTTTGTCATTTTAGCTTTATTATTTCTTAAATTGTTACAATTTTTGAGTTTTTCGAAAAAGTATGCTATATATTTTAGCTATTGCAACTGGGTATAAAATGTAAAAAAACTGACAATTTAGCTTAATTAATGACATTTTTAGTGAACAAAATGAATGTTCGAACAAAACTTACCAGTACATATCGTTTGAGGTAAGCATTTTGCCGGCTTTTAAAGCCACTACAGCTGACCAGTGTTGCTCGATTTTCTTGCAGTGTGGGGGGATTTACGATTTTTTTTTAAAGATTACTCTTTTCACAACACTTTTTTTGCGATGTTTGTTGTTTAAGCGAAAGTATATTTTTATAAAAAATATATGCTATACATACATGTATGTATGTGTGTGTATATGCGACGAATTTTTAAATATTATTTTTTTATTAAATTTAATTACATAACCTATAAGTATGTATGCATGCGCGTTTATGAATCAGTCAAGGTTGCAACAATTGTATGTGATTTATATAGAATTTATTATATAGCAAGTATGTATATATCTAGTTTGGAGATGTTATTGTTGTTGTTGTTGAAACTTTTGGGTGCGCGAACGGGGCTCAATATTTCACTTAACATATCTACACATGTACATACAATCATACTATGCGACGTTCCACATGCATATTTTTTGTATGTGAGGCTTACTTCGGATACGAGAGCTTAGTTTCATAATCAATTACAATGGACGGTGATTTGGCATTTGTTTTTGTGTTTGTTTGAATTTGTTATGCAGTGGGTTAGTTGAAATTCAATTTTTCGCACTTTTCGCGTGAAAATTACTACTTTAGTGATAAAGATTTGTATGTATTATGGACTAATGCATGGGCGGGGTTTTTTACTTCTTTTATGTGAAACACTAATTAAGTTCGAAATTTAATTTTTAAATTCTGCTGAAACACTTTTTAATTAAAACGATTTTTTTTTTTATTTTTGTATGTTCAAAAATTTTTTGAAGCATTTTTTTTTTTTTCGAAATTAAATTTTTTTTCGAAGTAGAAATGTTTTTTTCGAAGTTCAAATTCGAAATTAAAATTTTTTTTATTTCATTTTCTCCGGTTTTTCTCTTGACAGCAAAACCAATTTTTTTTTTGCAAAATCTCCAAAATTTCCTACGCTTTTTCTTTGCACTCCCTCTTCACAACTTCACTCTGCTCTACATACTTTTCATGCAAGTGCGTGTGTATGTGTTTTGCTTTTGCACCACTGTTGGTCTTGTGTGTCTCACCGTATACATACACAGTATGATGTCTTACAAAAAAATATCTATGAAAACGCAGACAGCAAGTCTGGAAAAATTATTTTAAGCACTCCCCTTTCATATATTCTAAGTTATTTCACTAATTTTTTTTTTATTAATCGATTTTCTTCGTTTATTTTTTTCACATCACATAATTATTATCAGCAATTTTCTTATAGAATAAAATCACTACTTTAGCAAAATTACATTTTTCAATGTAAAAATATCAAAAAATACTATTCAATTCGCACCGTCGCATTTTATCGTCATCGTCATATTCTACCGAAAATTATGAACTAACTGAATTGGCGAGTGAGCGGCTCGAAAATAAAAACCAAAACATACCAAAAGTAAGGGTTCGCCTGCTGCACGTAGAGGGGTTGTTGATGTGTTTCCATTAGTACACTTGAGAGTGGTAGTGAGAGTGTGTGAATGGCCCCCTTTTTGTTATAATTTTCCATCAGCGGATATGCGACGAGCTGTAAACCGCACACTCGCACACACACACACTTGCACACAGCGGCAGACAACACAGCAAAAGAGGCAGTTAGCTCAACACAATTTAGTACTCTCTGTGAATTCGACCAAGGGTTGTTTATGCGCAGGGTTGTTTTGGAGGTTGCACCACCGGCACTATTATAGGTATTTATTCAATTAAATATTTTATTAATATAGAAATCATAAATGAAATTGAATTAAATTTGAAAAAAGGGTACGAAAATTGAAGGCCAGTAATGCCAAATGTTATTAGCTAAAATTTGTTTGATGATTTGATGTTTCATGAGTAACAAAATTGAGTAGGCGTAATTTGTGGAGCGGCGTAGTTCTCTCATGCAGTAGGCACTCTCCGCAAGGCATGCAACCAAACAGGGTTGCAATAAAGGCAAAACAAGCAAGACAACTTTAGTTTTATTCAAGTAAAAGGTCAAAAATAAAACAAAATGAAATGTATTACAAAAACAAACAAACAAAAATTTAATTAAGTAAATAATTTTTTTTTTTATAATTCGTATAGTTTAACAAAAAAGTCATGCAATCATTTAAAACTTATTCAGCATTTAGCACATTAAATCCCCCCTTAAGTTGTACTAAAAATCTGTTACAACCTGCTTCTCTTTCTATGTGGCGTTGCCAACTTTGAACAAAAAACATGCTCTTAATAGCTGAGTAGAAGTCGAAGCAAAACTGGAAGGAAATTTCGACGAAAAGAACGGAACTGAGTAACAGGAAGTGCTGTGATGAGCACTTGTAAATAAAATACGGCTTTTGAAGGGTTAAAAAACTTGTAAAAAAATTTTAACGAAGTAAAATAAAAATAAACCAAAGCTACAAAATTTGAAAAAATGAACTTATGCAATTTTATTTTCATCTCTGCAGCTATTTAGTTAAGGACATACATACACAATGGAGTCATGAAATAAAGCCTTACAGCACCATGCCAAAACAATTTTAAAACTCTAAAAAACAACTGTAAAGCTCTAAAAAAAATGTAAAGCCCTAAAAAACTGTAAGGCTCCAAAAAATTTTATCGGTTTCTTAGATTTGTAAATTTTCGCAATTCTTCGACAGATTAAAATGTAAAAGTTGAACCTAGTATATCAATGATGCACAGATATCAACATAAAATAAAAATTGGTAAATCAATATTTTAAAATTTACTTAAAAAAAAAAAATTCAACAGATTTATTATTTAAGGATATATATTTAATCGGTTTTTTTTTTACTAAATCAAATTAAAAATTTAGTAAATATTAGAAAAAATATTTTGAGTAAAATAGGTTTGGAAAATATTAAAAAAAAATGTTTTTTGGAATTTTTTTAGTATATTTTTTCAAAAACTCATTTATCAAATATTTTGAGTAAAATTTGTTTGAAAATATTTAAAAAAAATTTTTTTGCATATTTTCTATATTTAAAAAAAAAACTCATCTATCAACAAATATTTTGAGTAAATTTTTTTTGGAAATTTTTAAATTTTCAGTACATTTTGTAAAAAAAAAATTGGAAACTTATTCTTAAAAGAAAAAAAAACAAATTAACAGCTTTATTTATTTAAAAAAAACTCGTTTTCTGTCAAAACTCAAAATTCCGCATTGCCATTTTTTTTTTTGAATTTATTAAAATTTGGTGAATACTGTAACATAATCACAATTTTTTTAATGAAAAATATAAGTTTGAGAGAAGTAAAAAAACAAAATAAAAAATTGTATTGACTCAAAAGAAGTAATAAAATAACGATATTTTAAAATTTATAAAAAAAAAAAAAATATAAAAAAAAAATATAAAAAAAAAATATAAAAAAAAATTTAAAAAAAATATAAAAAAAATTAAAATTTTTTTATTTTTTTGTAAAGCTGTTAAGAAAAAAATACTGGAGTTCTGACGAAAATTGTGCGAAGACTCCAACCAGTGGCGGTCCACCTCCGTCGGAATCCAAAAAGTTATACTTTTTAGGATATAAGGTATCCTCGAAAAAAAGTAAGCCTTCCCCTCATTTTGATAGCTCAAACTGGTATAGTGGCTTCCAATTCCAAGAAAACGTATACACGACTTTCAATACCGTGTTGCATGCATACCCAAAGTCATCAAGTTTACCCACCATGCCCCAACTATTACACAGCTGCTGCGCTAGCATGTCAAGTTCTCATAAATAGACCAACTTTTAAAATACATATATAGAAAGTATACAATTGCTTGTTCAATAGAATGTCAAAACAACAAATTTAACTTACAAACAATTCAATTAACAATTTCGCATATTAGACTTTTGAACAGGCAGCCCAATAAACCAACAGATGAGCAGTCAAGTCGACAGACAATCAGATATAGCAACACAAAGCGAAATAAATAATTTTTACGAAGGAAAAGTACAGAAAATATAGTTGAAATTGTAGTACAACAAACATGTTAAACATGATGACAATGCTTAGAAAATGAGAGCGTGAAATATGAGCAGGATGATGAACTTTGCTTATATAAAAAATCTTTGTTTGTATATTGGTACTACGTTTACATTTACTCTTAGCTTTATTGCTGAAGGCTTTATGAAGGTTTTTGTAACAGTTTCATTTCAGCAACTTCTTCACTTTTTTGTTTCTGTAATACTTTTTATTATTATTATTATTTAATCTTTTTCTTCTGTTTGCTGTTTGAATGTAATACAGACAAGAAAATGTCATTGAACCGTTGATAAAGATGTAACCACAACAGTGAGTCTCTATGGAATTGTGTGCCTATGATACTTTGTACATAGATGATAATGATGATAAAAGCTACAGTTGTCCGAAGCAGCTAAGACGACGACGGCAATGTGCATCACAACATTAAGCATTAGGGAGAATGTGGCAGTGATTACGTGAATTATATTTATCTTGATCTTATTAGACTTCGTTTTTTTATTGTATATTTTTGTTTTTACGCTAAAGCTATTATTGCTTAGTAATTAATCTCTGAAATTTAGACTTTAATATTCATACGACTATTTTTCCTAGTTAATCTTAATCCGTTTTCAACTTTATTTCAAGCTCTTTATTCTTAGATCTCCATACTTGGTTTTAGTACTTAAGACTTGAATTTATAGTTAATCATGTGTAGTCCCGAATTTCCATTTTCTTCCTACTTTGACTTTTATTTTGATAATCTTTTTATTTACAAACTTTAATCCATAACCATTAATCGTTCGGTTTTAAATTTTTAATTAATTATGCATTTCAATTAAATGGGAATCTTTACATATATAATTTACAATTTAGTCTTTAATATTCAAAGCCCCCTGGCCAGCTTAGCTCGTTATAATTAAATCTTTAATCTTTAACTTTACTGATTTTAAATTTAGCGTTTAATATCCATACGACTCTTTTTCCTATTTGATCTTAATCCGTTTTTTTATTTTATATTCTTTAATGTAGATCTCCAAACTTTGTTTTAGTACTTAAGACATGAATTTATAGTTGATCATGTGTAGTCCTGAATTTCTATTTTCTTCCTGCTTTTATTTTTAAGTGATATTTTTATTTACAATCTTTAATCTTTAATTATCAATCGCTCAGTTTTCAATTTTTAATAATTATTCGTTTCAATTAAATGAGAAAGTCCCCTGCAATCTTTGACCTTTGGTATTTAAACTTAATTCGCTAACCATCAATCAATTGTAATCTAAAATTTTTATTTCTCTTAGTTGTTAATCCTTAGGCTTTAAATCTTTAGTAAAAAGTACTTAATCTTTAATATTCCTAATTTATTGATTTAAACTAATTTAATTAAATTAATCTTTAAGGGTTTTTAGTCTTGCAATTTATTTCATATATTTAATCATGCATCAGTAGCATCTCCACTTTAATTTCTAGTATTCATTCTCTAATATTTTGAGAATTTCCCATCTTTTAAATCTTTATTGTCTTTCATCTGCGATATTTTTCTAGTAAAATTTTATTTTTTTGTTTCTAATCTACAATCGTTAAATATTAATCTTTGGAAGTTTTTACTGTTCAACTTCCTTTTTTATTTTCAATCTTTAATCATTAGCAATTTCAATTCAATCTTTAGTTTTTTTCTTAATATTTATTCTAAATTGTCTATCATCCAGGATCTTTTAATTGTAAAACGAAGATTTTAGTTCGCAACTAATTGATTTTTTATTTGTAAACGACTACCTTTATTCATTAATCATCAAAGTTATGTAATACATACTAATATTTTGTTTTAACTTTGTCTAATGTGAACAATTTTTAAGGTTTAACGTATTGTTTTATTAATTAATTTTAATCTTTAACTTTTAATCAATGAACTTAAATGTTAAATCTTTATTGATTAATCCTAAGTTTTCATAAACTAATTTCAAAGTAACTTTTATTTAATTTAGTTACCTAATATTAAATCATTGGCACTTGCTGAATATTTTTAAGACTTAATCGCTAATCGCTATAACGTCAAAATTAATCTTAAATAACTAATCCTTTGTCTCCTTAAGTTGTATTTTCAATAACTAACAATTAGTCTTAGCTATTCATGTTAAAATTTTGCTGACTTAAATATTTAACTTACAATCGCTTGACTTAAGTCTTTAATCACTAGTTCTTAATCATTAATCTGCAAACACTAATCTCTTATCTTTTTATACAGTGGCAAAGGAACAAAAGCAATGACCAAAAGGCGAATGAAAAACATTGCTGTCTACAAGCAATCACATCTCACAGCATAAATCGTACGAAATGATTATTATAATGATGTTACAGTGTTGACGATGATGATGCTTGTTTGTAATAGCGATAATGATTATGGCGGTGAACGAATTGTCAAAGTGGAGCAAAGTAGAAGAATTTTTACAAATAACGCCAAAGTGCACTTAATGCTCAAGTCGCTTTCAAGACGCAAATACAACATAACAACAAAAGACCGAAACAAATATGGGATGAAGACAACAAGAGAAAAGCAAATAAAACAAATACACAAAACAACAAACAAAGAAATGGGAATGGGGAACTCAAGGCATGTACATGCTGTACTATATATGGCAATGTGCAAAAATCTATGACAACAAACTGGCATATGTTGCCGCTCTGGATGTGAGTGAAGATGAACGATGACGAAGCGCAACGACGTAAGGGTGTGGTGCGCGCAGCAACACGCGAGACTGCTGATGATGAGGATGGTGGGGTGGGCAGCTTGTTGATGGAGTTGGGATCTTTGTGCTACTACATGGTAAGCATTGTATGCCAAATGCATATGTGCCATTACAATTATGACTCGTACTACTCACAGGAGCGCGTGTATGTGTGTGTGCAAGTATTCCGGCTAAAAACATTGCAACACTTGAAATGGAGCAGCATTTGGAGCTCAAGCTGTCATGCGGAAAAACAACAGCAGTTGAATGATGCGATGGCAAGATGATGGAAAATGGAAAATGCAAATACAACAACCAGCAACACCGCAGCTAAGAGTTGATGTAGCAACAAGAGTAGCGACGATGGTGGTAGAAGGCAACCAACAATGGCAATACCAAACGACAATTCCATCATCGGCGCAAAAGCGAGCATCCGAGCCAAAGTGACAAATACCACCTCCATCATTAGCAAGCGTGTGCATTGTGGTTAATTTGACTTGAAAAGCTGAGCAAAAAGTATTACTTGCGAGAAAATATGGGTACGCACTTACAGAGTTTGTGAAATGGAAAATAAATTTTGGAAGCTGTGTTTCAGCTTAGTTGTCTTTTATTTTATTGCTCTTTATATAAATATGTATATTAGCAACGAAAGAATGTATTCTATATTTTAAAATGGACCTCTAGCAATATATCAGCGAAAAAATCATTGAATTCTATGCAGACGTTATTTAGTGATGAGCGTACAAACAAATATACTGATGGACAGGCATTTAATAAAAGGATTTTTGCTTTACTTTCTGTTGCTCTAATTAGACTAAGTACCCATATGCAATTTGTCAACGGCCTCCCAACTTCACTTAACAGTTTTTTTAAATTTCGGCCCAACTTTTATTACCAGCACTGCGGCTGCGAAAAAAAAAAGTTGGCTTGCCTTAAAATGGCTATTCAACTTTAAGTTAGAGACCTAGCAATGCATTGATAAAAATTTAATTCAATTTTAAGCAGCGGCTCTTGAGTGATACGCGAACAAACATATAGACAAACAAACACAAATTCAGAAAACTGTTGATTTGGCTTCACTTACTGTAATATAATAATCTACAAACATATTCCTCTTACAAAAATATTATACTTAATGCATATACATATGTACATATATATGTATCTATTTTCTATTATCTCCTAATTTTTATCTTCATCCCTATCTTAATCTTTCTCCCCTCAAAAAAATTATTTTGTTTTAATCATCCATTGCATTTTATTACCCACTGTTTATGACTCGCTAAAAGCCAAATACTCGTATTCGACTGCAACTCGTCATACTCGGCCGATTGTACGAATGCAGCGTGAAGTAGCTGGAACACGACGGCCTTAGAGGCGCTGATGACGATGAGAATTACGACAATGACAAAGGCTGCCATGACGATAGTGACAGAGAAGCAGGCAAAATTAGGCGCACTGCCAAAATTATTTAAGTCGATTGTAAGGAGAGTGGAGGCAAACTAATAACTTTCGGGAACAATAGATGAACTCTCTGAGAGCGTAAGCAAGAAGTGAAGCAAAAGCGGCTAGGCCTTACTTATGCTATTAAATATTATCAGCTTTTGGTAGGACATATGTACTTGATCAGTGGAAGATTTTTCCATACAAACATACATATATCTCTCTCAGTGTAGAATTGAAGAGCAGATTAGTCACTGAGCTTTGCATCACAAGATAGGAGTTGTACCCTGTGACTAATCCCAGACTAAACCCATTTGTTAAAGAGTGTGAGGGAGTTAATGTGATGGGCCAAGATATGATGTGCGATGTATAAAATAGTGTCAGATGTATGTATGTGTCATTTCTAGTAGTACGCAATTTACAGCCCATCATAACACTTACTAGGGCAGGCAAGCAAGCACACTGACAAGCAGTGAGGCAGTCAGGCTTCCCATTACAAAACGAGTGGGTCTTTTGTAGACTCCAACGTTTTGTGCCACCATCAGCTACACGTCCCTCAGCACCACCGCCTTCGCTACGGCTACAACTTTAGTGCCACCACCACCACCACCAGCACCAACAACAACAACAAAAAACATATACAGAAATAACAACAACACCACACACTTACGCTTCGGTTGACTTTATTTTTAGTACGAAGTACTGACATGAAAATTGTTTTTCTATTTTTTTTTTTTTGTAATATTTTTTTTTTTGAATGCGTTTGATGCACTGCACACTCGACACGAAACGCTGATTCTCTGTTCTGTTCGCGTTGTTTAAATTAACCAAAGCAACGCAGAAAATCGCTGCTGGTTTTTCCATATCACGATCACATATGGCTTTGCCTTTGCTTTGACTATGTGAATATTTGTTGTTTTCATGTCAGTTTGTTGCTGTTGTTGTTGTTTGTGGGTTGGCTTGTTATTATTTGTTCTTGCAGTTGGCGCTTCGCTGGGTTTAACATTGATTTGTGTGTGGGTGTTTTTGTTTTTCTTTGAAACTGCCTCATATCACTTTTAACTCACTTTGAGAGCAACATTTGTATGACAACTCATAGTACAAAAACAGAGGTGGGTTATTCCGTGTCAAATCGACAAGAGTTTGGAATAGATTTCTTGTAAAAAATTAGTTTTTTGATATTTATATTTATTAAAAAAAAGTTGAAAGTTTTTGAATTTTTAAGCAAAAAAATAAGTCTTTTTAATTCTGAAATTTTTTAAATATTTGTAATTTATACAAGAATATGATGGAGAAATTTTTATTAATGTTTTTTTTTTTTAGTTTTGCATTTTTAGCAATTTTTCAATTTTAAAACTGGCATGACAAGAACATGGCAGAAAAAAATTTAATATAAAATACACGCAAATATCTTATAGAACAAGATTGTTTTTTATATAAATTAAAAATTTAGTTTCTTTTGCATGGATTAAAAAAAAAACTGTATATAGAAAAAAAAATTAAATTTTTAAATTTTTAAAAAAGATTTGTTAATTTTACATGATGCTATTGATTTTTTTACCAACAATTTTTATAAAAAAAATTTAATTTTTGTTTTAAATTTTTTTGTAAGAATTTTTTTTTTAAATCCGAAATATAAAGAAAGTTTGTATTTTTAAGAAGAATATGATGTAGATATTTCCATTTTTTTTTTCAAATTTTGAATTTTTAGGTATTTTTAATTCTGTATAGAACAAGTTTTTGTCTTTTTACAAGAACATACCAAAAAAAATTTCATCTAGAATAAATACAAAATTTCATCTAAAATAAATACAAAATTTCATCTGAAATAAATACAAAATTTCATCTAAAATAAATACAAATTTCATCTAAAATAAATACAAAATTTCATCTAAAATAAATACAAAATTTCATCTAAAATAAATACAAAATTTCATCTAAAATAAATACAAATTTCATCTAAAATAAATACAAAATTTCATCTAAAATAAATACAAAAATTAATATTATACATACATTATACAAGAAGGCATAGTTTTTTTGAATTCACATGTGAAAGCTTTTTTTTTTTAATCACAATATTTATAAAAAAAAAATGTTTAGTTATGTATATGAATTTTTTATATTAAAAAAAAATTTTCTTAAGTTTTAAACTTTTTAAAGTTGCTTATTTTTACAGGAATATGATGAAGAAATTTTCATCAATTTTATTTTTAAATTTTGAGTTTTCAAGTACTATTTTTAATTTATTTAAAATAATTTTGTCTTTTTCTCTAAATTACATCACAATTTCTTATAAAAAATTTAATTTTTATTTATTTTGAGTTTATATACTTTTTTTAATTTTGATATTTCTCAAAAACGTAAAATTTTTGGAATTGTACAAAAAATTATTTAATTTTGTTATCTAACAATTAAAAAAGTTTTTTTTATTTCAAAATTTTGAATTTTTAGTTATTTTTATTTTTTTATCTTGAAGGATCTTCTACCCGAACATGGCAGAAAAAAAATTTCATCTTAACCACATACAAATTGATAGATGCTTATGACGTTAGCAATTGTTCGACTTAACATGGAATGACCCATATAGCAAAAATTGTGAATAAACAAAAATTAAGAAATATATAAACAACAACAATACAACTAAGTAGTTAAGCCCAAATCAAAAGCAAAGCATTTAGTAAATATGCGTATAAATTAATTCTCTTCTGACTTCTTTAGCGGATTTTCGATTTAATTTTTGTTTTGCTACGCTTTTCTGACTGCACAAACAAATAAATAAGAAAAACTAAATAAAGCAAATAGAAGAAAAAAGAAGAAAAAAAATAAAAAAAAGCTTGATTACTAAAAGCGTAGCATTTGCTATCAAACAAAGACTCTTTTCCGTTGTGGGCGTAATGTATGCGTTCTCCCAGTTCACTGATACGCATACAACAACAAACTCAAAAAGTGGTGGGTGCACAGGGAGCAGTGCAGTGGAGGTTGCTTTGTGTTGAATTCACATTTTCACTAAAATACGACGCATTTACTTAAATGCTTTTTGAAAAAGACGATAAGCAATGCACAGCATTTAAAGTCAATTTCTATTCATTCGAAATACGAGACCAAGCGGGGCGTGCATTGAATGAAATTTCATTTAAAATATTTAGTGATTAGGGGAATAATATCGAGTTGCACTGGGTCAAATGCAAAGGGAAGTGCAGCTTGAATGTTGTAACTCAAGGCAAACGTAAAGTTATTTATTTTAAATTTATATAATAAATAGTTAATAATTATGCATATTTAGATAATGAAGTACTTAAAATAGGTAATTAGGGGCTATTGACTTTTTGGAAATTAAGTAGGTGGGTATGTATTTACATATGTAGAGCAAAATGCGTAGGAAATTAGCTTACCACATACATACATACTAATACAATGGATGGGGCAATGGAATCTGATCTTGTGACTGTTACAATGATAATTTAAAGATGCCATCAAAATCCTGCTATCGTACTCTAATGTGAAAAACAACACCAAACGGAAATTACTGAACGAAAGAGTTACGCTATCATAGCTGAGCGCATACATGATAAAAATCACTCTCATATTTAAAAAAAAAAACACAAAAATTGATTTATAAAGCTTTTTTGAAATTACATAAAGCGTATTTTCTAATTCTTGAAATTAAGATAACAGTATTCGTTATTTAAAAAAAATATTTAAATTACAATTACAGTAATTTTTTATTTTACACAACGGAATCTACGAAGGGAGAAACATTACCATTACAGTATTCTTTAAATCAGTTGGAATATATAATATAATGAGAATTGCGATTACACGGCATTACCATTACAGTAATCTTTGTATCAGTGTAATGGAGTACACGCAATACAATTACAGTCATCATAATTAAACTTCTTTCTAAATTACCATTCAAATTACCAAACCGATTTACAGTAACATGACTACATCAATAATCACTACAGTAATAAGATTTACAAGATGGTAATGTACTGTAATTTTGATTAAAATTTTTTAAAATTGCCAAATCGACTTACGAATAAAAAACCAATTAATACTAATAAAAACCAATACAGTAATAAGGTTTTTAAGACCATTAACTACTATTACAGTAATCATAATTAAAACTTTTTTCAAATTAACATTCAAATTATCAAACCAATTTACAGTAACATTACCATAATAAGGACTACAGTAACATCACTATTAATAACCACTAAAGTAATTGGATTTACAAGACCATCACCATTATTGTAAGTGAAATTAAAAATTGTTTCAAATTACCAAACCGACATACTAATAAAAACCAATACAGTAATAAGGTTTACAAGACCATTACCATTACAGTAATCATAATAAAAACTTTTTTCAAATTAAAATTCAAATTATCAAACCAATTAACATTATCATAATAAAGACTACAATAACCATTACAGTAATCAAAATTAAAACTTTTTTCAAATTAAAATTCAAATTATCAAACCAATTTACAGTAACATTATCATAATAAAGACTACAATAACCATTACAGTAATCAAAATTAAAACTTTTTTCCAAATTAACATTCAAATTATCAAATCAATTTACAGTAACATTACCATAATAAAGACTACAGTAACATTACTATTAATAACCACTACAGTAATAGGATTGAATAGACCAATATCATTACAGTAATCCTAATAAAATTTTTTTTTTCAAAATTACCATTATAGTAATCTTTTTCAAAATCTCGATTACTATTGAAGATAACGTATTTTTACAATATTACAATGAATAATCTAAGAAACCTTAAATTTCGATTACAGCAATCGGTATTCATAGCTAAATAAAATTACATCAAATATAGCGATAATCATAGGAGCAAACAATTAGTCATCACAATACTTTACAAGCTTTTTAAATTTTTCTAGACGGCAGCATGCCTCTTTTTACATTATTTAAGCAAATTAAATATTTTTAAATACATTTTTCAATCAAATAATTAGGCGTGAAGAAAGTACTTTTATTTGTATGAGTAAACTTTTGAAAGCCATTCACATCATAATTTTATTATTAAATGTGCGTGCGAGCATCAAATTGATTATTAAACTAAAAGCGTGAGAAATTTAGAAATTAAATATTAAAAAAAAATGTTTTTAAATACTGCACGCATAGGGAAATGTAATTTTTTGTGTGTTTTTTCTTGACGTTAAATGAATGAAAGCGCCTATAATGTTACACTTCCGGGCAAAAGTCAAATACTCTCACACGAACAATAACTTGCCCTTAGCAAAGAAACAAAGCTTTAATGTTCGATGCATTCATTGGCCTAAGCAGCATTGCCCACTTATAAATATGAGAGCACACATAAGCTGCAACTAAGTACTTATGAATATGCAGCGACTCTATTATATTAAGCACGTACATTTTTTTTTTATTTTTTTTTTTCGTTTTAAAAATCAAACAAAGACAAAGGGGAAAATTCATTATTAAATAAAAAAAAAGTTATTGCCACAGGCGTTTGTTTTATTTCTTCATTTCCAAATAAGCAGATAACTTTTATTCAATAAATATGTAATTTATTTATTTCAATTTCAATTTACTCGAAACACATTTTTTATTTAATGACTTTGTATGGCCATATGGAAGCACTTAAGCAGTTAAATAAACAGGGCCGGATTTATTGTAACAACTAAAGAAGAGTTGCCAGCAGAAAATTTTTATTTATAACTGTACATATATGAAAAAAAATTGAATATGTATGTATATAAATTTATAGCTAAATTGAACAAATTATTATATAATAAAAATTAATTTTTTTTATTATAATTTTTAAGAAATAACATATTTTAATTAAAAATAAAATAATTCCCACAGTTTCAAAAATTAAATAAATTATATTTATAAATTAACAACTAAACATTAAAAAGAAAAATTTAAAAAAAAGAAAAAAAAATTAAAAAAAAAAGAAAAATAAAGGAAAAAAAATATAAAAAAAATTGTACAAAAAAAAATTAAAACAAAAAAAAAATTTAAAAGAACAAATTGAAAAAAAAATTAAAAAAAAAAATTTACAAAAAGAAAATTAAAAAAAAAAAATTTTTAAATTTAAAAAAAATTAAACAAAACAAAATTTTTTTCGAACAAAAAATTACTTATTGTATTGTATAAATTTGCAATTAGCATATAAAAACACTTTCCAAAGCATCCACAGAATTTGACTATTAAAATATTATGAGCGCCCCCAGCAACTTCAAGCCACACATCACAACTTTCTGAATCCGCCCATGCATACACTCACAGTTATTTCCCAATGATTACTTTTTTTTAGTTTAACACTTTTGCCCGTCGTCCCTACCTCGCACTCTCCTCTTTTCTGTATTTGACAACATTCAAGTGCACATTGATTTATTTATTAAAAATTCTTTTAACTCAACTTAATTGCTGCTCGCCAAATTTTTCGCCTCATTTTGTATTGCTTTATGAAAGTGTTTTGCAAAAAAAAAAGCCAACAAATTATGAACTAAACATTTTATTTATTATTGAATTGTGTCCTTGGAGTGTGACTGGCCATATGAAAAATGCTTAAAGTGTGGAAGTGAAAACAATATTTCGCTTCTACTTGTTTGCTGGTGCTAGCGTGTGTTTTATAAATTTACAGTCAGTTAGATACTAAATGGGGCCAAAAAAAATAAGCACTAAAAAAAATTTAACAAAATTTTTAAAATTTTAAAATTTAGTAATTATTTATAGAGATCAAATATTCTTTAGTTTCAATAAAAAATTTGAAATTTAAAATTTAAGCTATGAATATAAACAGTTTTCTATAAACCTCTTAAATTTACGAAAAACTTAATACAATTTTGATAAAGATATACGAAATGTTTTGGAATTCCAATAATTAGAAAATCTATTTTCAAATGAAACAAATACTTAAAAAAAAATTTATTTCGAGAGATAAAAAAATGTTTAGAAAATCTTTGTCCAAAAATAACAAATAATTTGTTGGGATTCAAAATATTAATTTTGAGTAAAAATTTAAATTTTGGAAATCCTTGTTAAATTATATTAATTAATTATTTAAAAATTTAGCATAAGTGTTTTTTAAAATTTCTCCATAACTACGATGAAAAAAATGTGAGATTTCGGTTAAAATTTTTTTGGTTTTCAAAAATTTTGGTCTTTGAATTTGCTTGCGAAGTTTCTAAAAAAAAAAAAAATATTTCCAGAATAAAAAAATTAAATATAGTATACATAATATGGGAAAGAACTAAACAAACAAGTTTTAATAACTTTCAATGAATTTTTTTTTTTTCGATCTTAATTTTTTTAGTTTTCAAAAATTTTGTGCAAGCTTCGTTCGTTTAGTTGTAAAATTTTCATTCAAAATATTGAGTTCTTTTGCGAAATTCCCATTAAAAAAATTTTGGAACTTAGAAATTGATGAAAAATATGAAAAAATTTTAAATATCAGAAGAACTATGGAAAAAATTTAAAACCGATTCATGACTTATTAGTTTTCAAAAACTTTATGCTAGCTTCGTTCGTTTGATTGTGAAATTTTCATTAAAAATTTTGAGTTTAGAAAATGTTGAGTTGGATAAAAAAAAAACCAGTAAGAACCACAAAAAAAAAATAAGATTGAACATAAAATAACAAATTTTTTAAAATTTTTTAATAATTTCTACAGACGTTAAATAATTTTGTAAAAAGCTGACACTATAGATATTAAAGTATGTAACGAAAAAATTGGATATACAAAATTATTTAATAATTCAGATAAAATTTAAAAATACAAAATTATGTCAATTTGATAAAAAAAAATTTTAATTTCGATAAATCTCGTTAAATATTTAGAGATAGAAAAAAAAACATTAAACTCGTGTTAGAAAAAAATTTTGATAAAAAGTTTTGTTATTTCAAAAATATAAAATATTTCCAGTTACAAAAAAATTTAAAAATTTGTATAATATTTGCTAAACTTACAGCCCCATTCGCACAGCAACCGACTGTGTTTAAAATTTGTTAACTCTCTGGTTCATTACTGTCGATTTCAATATTTGTGTGTTTCGCTTGTATCCAAAGCAATTGCTTCGTTTCGCCATTCATGCTAAATAATTTGCGTAATATACTTTTTAATAAAGCTGGCGTCATGTGGGCTTCCAGAAAAGTTCATTATTATGTGCACGAGTATAAGCAAAACTTTAAGGAATATCAGAAATTTTTGAACAAATAATATTTTTTTTAATTTACATGACAAATTTATATATCAAACATATTAACTTTATAATTTGTAATTTAAATTTGTTTATGTCAAGTTTCCCATTAAATACCAAAATAAATATAGGAAAATATTACTATTATTAATCTATGTACGTGGAATTATTAAAAAAAAGCTTTGATTTTTCTTTTACCTTATTTATCTGTTGTTTACCAACTATTTGCCAGTTTTATGTTCGGCATGCCAAATATGAGAATCACTTTTTGTTTACAAATTTTTGTAAATTCTTTTAGCTTTTCGCTTTTGTTTATGACAAATTCTATTGAAACCACATTTTAAGTTTAAAAACTGACATTTCGGGAAAAATTTTAAAAAAAGAGCTAAAACTTGTATTTCCACAAGAAATTGTGATATTCGATAAACAAATGCATTTCGATAAATCTTTTTGCCAGAATTTTTAGAAATCGAATATGTTTTGAAATTTTTAAAACTTTGTGATATTTTGATACAAAAAAAATATTTTCGAGCTCGGTTAGTCAATTTTAAGCTTCGATAAATTAGTTTTGAAATTATTTAAAAAAAATCAATAAAATATCTTTTCAATTCTAAATTTTTGAAAATTTCTAAGCTACTTTGAAATATAAAAGAGAAATTTTAAATTTCGATAAATGAGTTTTGAAAATCGATCAAAAATGTTAGTTCGAAATTATTAGAAACTTCGATACATCGTTTTGAAATTATTTTTCAAAATTTACTGAAAATCTGGAATTTCCAAAAAAAAATTTGAGATTTCGATAAAAAAGAAATAAATTTCGAAAAATGGTTTTCAAGTTCAATTAATTAATTTTAAGTTTCGACAGATCGTTTTGAAATTATTTTTAAAAATCGAATACATTTTTTGTTAACTATAAATTTTTTTAATTTCGATAAACAAATTTGAAATTTCGATACATAGCTTTGAAATAATTTTTTAAATATCGATTAGAGGTCTTGAAATTTCCAAACCATTTCGAAATCTAAAAAAGAAATTTCCATAAATAGTTTTCAAGTTCGATTAATGATTTTCAAGCTTCGATAAATAAATTTGGGAAAATCTATTAAAAATCTTGTTAGCTGGAAATTTTATGAAATTTCGATAAATCGTTTTGGAATGATTTTCCGAAAAAAAAATTTTGAGATTTCGATAAAAAAAAAAATTTATTTCGAAAAATGGTTTTCAAGTTCAATTAACTAATTTTTAGTTTCGACAAATTGTTTTGAAATTATATCGAAAAATCAATTAAAAATCTTGTTAACTTAAATCTTTTTATTTGTGTATTTGAAGCTGGCTTGAGGTCCGAAAATTTTTTATTAAAAACGCAAAATTTTTTTAAAATTTTGATAAAGAAATTGAAATTTCAATACATCGTTTTGAATTATTTGTTAAATATCGATTAAAGGTATCAAAATTTCTAAACTATTTTGATATTAAAAAAAAAATGGCGATAAATAGTTTTCAAGTTCGATTAATCAATTTTATGTTTCGATAAATTGTATCGAAAATTCAATATTTTATTTTTTATGATACATATTTTAATAAAACAAATTTATTTCTAAATAACTATATAGTTTTCGAATACGATTAACCAATTTCGAGTTTCGAAAAATTGTTTTGAAATTAGTTTTAAAAATCAAATTTAAATCTTTTTAATTTCAATTTTATTGAAATTTCGATAAGAAGTTTGAACTTTTGATAAACTGGTTCCATATCGTTTTTAAAATCGATTGAAATTCTAGAAATTTCCAAAACTGCTTGAGATTTTAATGAACAAATTTTATTTTTCGATAGTTCGATTAATCAATCATGAGTATGGTTAAATCGTTATAAAACTAGTTTTAAAAATAGATTGAAAGATTAGTAAACTCGAAAACTTTTTTGAAATTTCGATAAGAAATCTTTAAAATTGGATTGAAAATTTCACAAATTCTCGGTGCTCACTGTGGAATGAACCTTATGCAAATTATTTTTGAATGCCACAAAAGCAAACAAATTCGCACTGAAAAGGGTATGCGCGTACGCACGAATGTACGTTTGTGAATTTATAAAAATCGTTTTTTGCCAAAATTTATTTTTGGGATATGAATTAATGATATGAACGCGAAGTAGACCAGCACGACGTCAATGACATACTTTTTTATGGTGGATGGTGAATGCCAGTTGTGGTCTCACGAATGCGATTTTATTTTACTTTCAGAAACAATTGAATTTTTATTAGGTTTACTAGCTGATTCTAAATACTTTTGGTAGAGTTAAACTAACGAAATTACAGTCCGTGAGAGTGTAGAAACTATAATTTTTCCTGCTTCAACGCTATTAGAAATATTTGAAGAGAATGGAGTCCTATACCATCCCTATTTCTCACTCAAGCCTGTACCTTTTTTCCTATTTCAACAACAAAATCTATATATTAAATATATAAGGAACACTTAAATTGAATTGACCTAAAAATAGCAAAAGTTTGCAAGTGTATAAAAATGAGCATAGCAAAAGCATACATATGTAAATAAGTAATAACTCGTACAAGTTGAACAAGTTGTGCTAAAAGTTCAAACAGTGAACTTCCTAGAAAAATAATATACAATAAGAATTTCTTAGGAAGAAACAAACGAAATACTCATTGCAAGTTTCTCAAGTTCTATTTTTCATAGCATTTCACATTAACAACAAACAATCATGGAAATAAAGATTTATACATGCATATGGCAGCGGAGAAAGTGCAAAACGGCATATCAAGCTTTTTTTACTACAAACTGAATATTTCATGAAGACCATGCGAAGTCAACAAAGTCACCACATATGTAATTCACTGCAGCATATTTTCTTTCTAAACCATTCATAAATAAATAAAAATAATTTCTGGCTCTAAGAACGCTGAGAAAAGATATTTTGGTACAAAAGTTCACATTTGTTTGTTAAGCGGTTTTGCACCTCAAACAGCGTTATGTTTCTTTGTGTACAGCAAGTAGATGATATATTAGAATATTATGTTTGAAAGTCAGCAAAAATATATCTATAGACGCGCTAGCAAATACCACACACACAGAATTTACCTGCCACAGTTGTGTTTATAAAAATAGCACAACGCTGCTTCTGCTTCTCAATTTTTTTTCTCATCATCTACCTGTTTCATTACTTCGTATTTTTCTTTTTAGAATGCTTGCACTCTCATTCTCACTTTTCAGTAACGCAAAGATTTCTGTATTCAGAGGGAGTTGAAATGAAAATCGGCGGGGTGCAATAAAGCCACATGGCCTTATTTCTCAACATTTTGAGACATAAAGCCATATTAATCAAAATGATATTATTTCCACAAGGAATTTAAATTCTATGATTAAATGGCCTTATTTCTCAAAATGTTGAGAAATAAGGTCATATGACTTTATTGCACCCTGCCATGAAAATCACAGTCAGCTCATGATGTTAAGATTTATTGCACCTTCTGAATCATGATTTTTTACCATAAGCTCCATACTAGGGAGTAGTCCTCAGTGGAATATTTTAAGGTATCTTTGGTTTATATATCGGTAACTTCCTTCCAAACGAGTTTTTTAAGGTGAGCCAGTCGATTTTCAAAAAAAATATATATATCTATGTAAATCAAATGGGAAAATGTATCGAGCATGGTTTTTTACTAAATATATTTAATATTTTTTTCTAAAATAAAAGATAAATTTTTTCGTTTTTTAAATCGCAAAAATATCCAAACAATTTTTTTTCATCTTATTTTTTTTGTTGCTTAACAAAGTAAATTAAGATTTTATAAAAAAAAAATATTAAAAAATTCGTCTTGACCAAATTCCACACTAATAGAAATACAAAAACTGCTAAATTGCTCACGTTCTCTCAAACTACTACCAACGTTGCTAACATTTTGCACACATCTGTGGCATATTAAATATGTATCAATAAAAATGTGTTAAAAAAAATCAAAATTCTTTCAATTTTCTTAACATATATTTGCTGTTGGAAAATGAAAACACAAATTTCCACACAGCTAAACACTCAGTTGTTCATTACTGCGAGCAGAAATTATAATCTCGGAAAATTCTAAAAACATAAAAAAAAACAAGAAAAATAAATGCGTGCAGGGAGAAATAAAATTATGAAAAAATATGCAACGCATTTGCAGGCCAAAACCCAAACGAACTTGTGCTTATTTATTATTTTTATACTCCCTCCCCCGACTACTTACTGCTAAATTTAGCGCATTTTAAAAGTTCAGGCGAGCATTATTAAGAGCGCACTAGCGTAAGCGGCTGCAGTCAACTGCGCTGCCACTTAAGCATTACTTATGAAGGTAAACAGCATTTATATGTATGTATTATAAGTACTTAGTCGGGACATTTGTACTGTTAAAAGATTTGAGTAGTGGTAGGTTATAGGTGTTTGTTCGTGCTTACAGATTGAGGAATAATTATTTTAAACGCTTAGTAGGTATTTACAATTACTCATTACAGTGATCAATTCCTTTTAAATTACCATTACTATAATTGTAATTGTGGCGCGTACCAATTATTATGGCGTAATAGTATTTAAAAAAAATCGAAAAGGGGATTTTTGTAATCCTGTTCGCATTTCAAAAGACTAATGATTACTGTAATCGTAAGTACAGACTTGTAATGGTGTGTAATCCATTGTATTTGAGTAAGTATTTTCATGTTTTAAATATCAGCTATTGTAATCTGTCATCATGTTATCGTGTGTAATGGATTAGCATTACCATTACATCACGCGAAGTTTTGTTGTATCATAGTAATCTGTAATTTGCAGAGATACATCTGTAATAATTGTAATTACAGCGCTTTTGTAATAGTAGTTTGAAAGAAGAATAGTAATCATTAGTACATTATTGTGATCGCAATTCTTGTCGTGTGAAATCGGCTGTAGTCGTACTTCAGATTGCAATTACTTTTGATTGGGCTACTGCTGAAAGTAATTTTAAAAGGCTAGGTGGTATGTAGTTTAGGCAAAAATTAGCACAAAGAGAGGTCGCGAGTCTATAGCAAAACCTAATGGGCCGTTTCGCCATTCTATATTTGCAAGATTCAAGATGGCGGACATACGTCACTCGCAGTTGGATGAGAACAGTTTGGTACAGATCTTTGCTATTCGAGAGAGGACTTTACTACTTCTCATTTGCTCTCTAACAACGCAAGATCCATTAACTCCAGAGTTCTGGTCTCCACCCTCGATTCAACAGCCCCCATTACTTTTCCAAAACAACAACACTTTTGTTACAACCAAGTATACAGCGAGTGCTTCAGGTGCAAGCGACAATATTTTTTCAAAAGTATATGCGACACGCTGTGGGTCCCGTTAAGGGACACAAAAACACACACGCACATACGCGAATGGTGTGTATGCGTCATATATTTGGAGACCAACGCCACATAGAATGCAGAGTTTATGGTATGTTTTCTTTTTACAACGCACCGCAATGTCATGCGGGTTAATTCGCACACATATGGAAACGGTAGCTGTTGCTAAGGCGTGTCGTGCTGTTTGGGGAGGGGAAGGGCAGTGAAGTTGAGGATTTGCAAATTACGCTTTTAGTGTCTAAATTCGCATAAAATTATGTTTTCTATTTTTCTAAGAGAGCACACTAAAAATAAGTTTGTCGAAAAGAAAGTTGGGGAGATAAGACAAGGAAAAAAAAATTCAGGAAAAAGAAGTAAACATAAAATATTTCAAGACAAACCAAAGCGCAGACAAGTCAAGATATAGGGCCGCGCGCACAAAAAATGTACTTGCGCGCGGCAGAAAGCACAAAAACAAAAAAAAAATGTCGACAAGTATTTCTAATTTGAAAAAAATGAGGTGAGTGCGCGTTGAAACTACGAAAAAGCGTGCTATGAGCTTCTTCGTGAAGCGCGCACCCAATGCGCTTGGTTGGAAATGTATTAAGTGGCAGTTATGCTGCACAAAGGGCATTCACTATAAAATTAAAACGTTAAGGTCAAAGTGTAAGAACTATGAATCTACTTTAGTTAATTAAATATTATCTTAAGGAAAGTTGTTCAGCGCTACGGTCGCGCTAGTTATGGCTTCCTACTAGCTTCCTACTAGCTTCCTACTTGCTGCTGCTTACTACAACAGTCTTGCATGCTAATTGGTGTGCATAATGAATTGGAAAATTTCAAGAGATCCACAGAGTCGTAGTTATGCTTAGCGCGCGTGCACACACACGCTCTTTATCAGCGCGTCGTTATCTGGCTAACTAAACTAATCTGCTATCTGAGTAGCCGAGTGTGGAAAAATCGTGCCGTAGCGCGTAGTGTCAATGCGAAGCACAGTGGGTTAGTTTAAAGAAATGTTAGTTTTCCATTTCCGTATATTACATTGGTCTCCACTTGGACTTTCCATCGGAGAGCTGGTCTCACATCCTATGCTTAATTTCAATTTCTATTGGTGGAACGTTTTTTACATCGTTTGTGATTGAGCGCTCTCAATTTACCAATGACGATCAGTGTTTTTCCCATAACTCAAGTTCGCTCTGTACGTCGGCGTCGGTTCTGAAATCTTCTATCATCCGTCGACACGTTTGTCGGTATTTTCGGCCATTTTTCCTAGCAACCAAGAATTTAAGCTGTCAATTTTCTTTTCCTTAGCCTTTTGCAAGATTCTTATTTTCGTCGAAATATGGTCCTAGTGGGCAGATTTCTGAAGTAATATTTTCGGCCATCGCTTCACCACTCAGCATTTAAAGCTTCTCACACTCACTGCCATTGTTTACCTCGAATAGTTTGGCATCTTTTTTACGAATCGGAGTGTAAGGCAGTGGATGATGGTACTCCGACAAAGTGGAATGGAGGAAATAACGTTCAGAGTTGCTTGACAGTAAAAATTGCAATTAGACACTTTCATTTATAATGAAATGTACAATTACTAGCATCTGAAAGTTGTTAAAACTGCTTTATATATAATAACTTGGGAGTTTTTTGTCTTTACGTTCAATATTTCAGCATTAAAATCCGATTGCTTTATTATTGCATACAACGTACCCTGTGTGGTTTGTGTGTGTGTGCCTATTCGGAGTAAGTCAGCTGTTAGTTGCGCTACTAGAAGAAATATACTATGCTCACTGCTCTCGAAATTATTTTTTCTCCGTTCATCGTCGTACCGGTTGTTCCTACGAGTGGAAACTCCTTCTTAGTCCCAAAAGGTCTCCAAAATTACCCACTGTGCGCTGCGCTTGGCATATGATTCTAATCGTGTCCAAAACAAGAGGAGGCACTTGTTTACCTACAAAAACAGTTGTGTGCGTTTCGTTTATCTCTGGTTCTAGCGACGCTTTTTGCCGCATAACTTAACCGTGTAACGAAAGCAAAAAAAAAGTATTTAATGAAATAATAAAATCAGCCAGTCAAAGCACACACACACATTTGATAAAACTAAAACAGAAAGAAAAAAAAAAAAAAAAATTACAAAATGAGTAAAAACAAGAGCTGCACTAGAAAAATAGTTATCTTATCTATCTGGTTGTGCTTGAGTCATGCTTGTGTGCTCTTCGAACGGCCAAGTGTTTTGAGTTATTTTGCATTAGCTACCTTTATATTGAGTCGCGAGTTGGACTACAGCTCAATTTCATAACAAGAATTTCTAACGATTTTGAGAAAGCCTCCGGCAGAGCTAGAAGCGCGAAGCTCGGTATAGTGGTGACAACAATGTATTGAGAAAAAAAATCCGCTAGGTGGCGCATGGATGTAGGTATTATGGAAGACGGCTAGATTGTAGGGGCGTAACTATCTATTTCGTAAACTTTTTGAAAAACTCTCCACCCGAGATTTTTTTTAAAAAACATTCTATGTAGATAGACATACATAGATAATATTTATTACAGCATTTGTTTCAAGCACTTTCAATCTCTTTTCAATAAAAGGTGCTGCTCCAATTTGGGTATATTTACATAAAGGCAGTCTTATACAATTATTTTTATTATCTTTTCATTTGTTTTCAAGGGTGGTTGGTTAGCTGGTTGGGTATTTAATGGCTTGCTGCGCTTTTGAGGGCCGTTCTTCCAGTTGGAACAACAACAACAACCATAAATATCTGTTAAGTATAACAATGAACTTATTTGGCATTCAGCGCGACACATATTTCCTTCTTTTTTTTAAGAGTGCTTAGCTGTTTTTACAGTTTGCAATGTTGACTTTGGCTCTATAAATGATTTATTTTAAATTAAAGAATTTTTATTTGTTTGTGCTCAGCAGTCTTACCTGTACAAACCATCGGTTTGGCAGGCCAACCCAAAGTGTTGGTCTTTCTAAAGTGTTGCTTCAGATACGCAGGCTGTCGCTTTAAAATACTAAGACAGGCGTTGCTATCCATCTGAAAGTCTGAAGCCTGTATTCCCAGGCCTTATCTGCAATGCCCCTTACACAGTTTATGACATTTTATTTTTGAAAGCCACTCCAAGCCACTTAATCCTTCTGCAGTGTGTAATACCTTTTTATCTCGGGCTAGCAGTGTCATAACCGCGTCTCTCTGTTGAGCGGAACCCTGCTCCTCTGGTCTGACTTTATCTTTAGAGCGACTATCATACACCACACCCTCGCTTGACTTAGTAGTCTTTGAAAAGAAGAGTCTTAACTACATGCTTTTCGGGCACATAAGCAATAACAACAACATCACATTAAGGTAGGTAGGTAAACTTTTGATTAATATTCCAATCCATTTTTATGCACCTAAGTCGCAAAACTACTTTTACTTTACCAAAATTTTATCAATGAATTCGGACGCAAATATGATGATGGCAGCCAGCCGTAAAACCGCTTTACAAACATTGAACCAAACATTTACTAAATCAAATTGCTTGTCAAAACGAAATACGTACTCTAATTAATACCAAAAACTTGTTCACTCAAGCCTGTATTTGAAGTTTAGCGCTGAAAACCAAACATATTTAACCGGCTCAACCAAAAATCACACCCACGTCGATACCAGCACGCATAAAACAATAAAAAGAAAATAAAAAGTTGTTATATGTATACTCCACAACAACAATTTTATTTACCTTGTCGCTTCCGTTTGTTGTGTTATATACCAAAAGCTTAACTGGTTTATTTTGTATTTATTTCCTGTACATACAGTGTAGAGCTTCAAACCAGACACACTTGAGACTTATACATGCCAGCCGTCGTCGTACACATAAATTGAGCCTCCAAGCAGTCCAGCAAACGTCAAACAAATGCATTTGGCACGCGCGCAGTAGGGGTGACTTTTAAGGACACATAATCAATTGTATGTCTGTATCAAACTCATTACACATGCAAACGCTTGTAATATGCTTACATGTGTGCATAAATAAAAACGAAACCGGCTCCGACACCGGCGTTACCAACACCACCAATAAAACAAAAAATTTGCCTGGAAGGAAGTGCCAAACTGGTGTGTTTGAGTCATCGCAGGATATTTGCTTTAGTGAGCAAACAATCAATGACACACCTTGATGGCCCCACACTTACGGGTATACGCCTCAATTGGATCTGACACTTCTCAAAGCAAGGAAAGAGTCACTGTATGTTTTGAAAGACCTCCATCTCCAGCTGAAGTATTTCTTAAAAGAAGTTTGATGATGTGACACACCTTTATCAGTAACTAAGCCTTTTGGCATATGTTTATCACTCCATCTCGCTGCAAAACAAAGATAGTCCTACGAGTTTTTGGTAAGCTTCTATAGGCACATAAACAATCCCAGCTTAGCCTAACGAGCCTGCTAAAGAAGGCAATGGGGCCATATCTTTTACTTTGATTCCCCAGCTTTCCTGCACGTTAGATGGCACTGTAATGTGCAAACAGCTCTTGAAGAACAGATAACATCCATAACTATAACTACTGGAAGTCTTCAACTATATTAACTATGTACAAACCAACCTTAAAATGCCCATTACCCCAGTTGCACTGTAAGAAATCAACAAGTACACTACATACAAGCACTTACCTTCTTTCTGGCAGCTGCTTCAACTCTGACATATCCAATTCCAAACGCAAATTTGCCACTTCACACAACAAATGATCCCGATCGGCAGTGACTTCCTTGAGTTTTTCGTGCAATGCATGATTTTCACGTAGCAACTCTTCAACATTGATCTTGACCGTATTGACAGCGGCCGCAATTTGTGGTGCTAGCGATGGTTGTATTGTTGTGACCGTGGGCGTTGCCATTACACCCACCATCGACTCACTTGAACCAAAAATATTTAAATCATTATAACGTACAATACTATTGCTAATGCCGTTGCTGCCAACAGCGCTGCTACCACCAACTGCGCCGGCGCTTTTGTTAATGCTGCCGCCAAGACCACCACCAGCACTATAACTACCAATGCTGCTGTTGGGGTCATATGCAAAACCGGCCATCATTGAACTAGCTATGGCAAGCGATTGTGTGGTCTGATGCAGCTGCTGATCAAAAGATGCTTCAGAGCTGTTTAATGAAATTGCATCGTGTGCCAGCTGCTGATTTGGGGTGTGAGCTGGAGCAACAGCAGCAGGTAGCAGCTCACTTGCATCAGTACACTGGTTGTTCATATTCATATTTAAATTGGATTGTTGGTGTGACGTGAAGGATTCATCATTATCGCACATTGTCGTTGCGTTTGCTCTGTATGCACTCCACTTTTGCTATATTTACACACTCCACTTTTAATGCAGGCTTTCTTGGAAATTCTCAAAATAATAAACGATTAAGAATGCAACAGCATCTGCACTACAAATGCACTTTTGTATATGAATAAGCTCACTTTGGTGCGTTTTTTGTTAGCTTTCGAACTATTAAATTTGTTAAATATTTTCAACTATGTTTAAATTTTTTGTATATTTTCACAAATCAATTGTAATTCAACTTTTTCATTCAAACACACTCAGCGTGGGCGCAAATAAACAAAAACTCTTTGGGTTGGTTTTCGCAAATGTGCATAAAACGCATGATTCTTTGTATTTGTACACTTTGTGTATTTATTTAATTCAATTTAATACACTTCACTGTAGACTTTAAATTCAATAAAAACTTGTATTCCATTTAAATGCCCGCATTAATTTCAATTTACTTCAACATTTTCTACGATTTATTCAAAACTTTGAGTCGCACACCACACAAAGACCGAAGAAGCAACAAGAAAACTAATGCAATAAAAAAACAACAATGGAGCGATAGCGATTCAAGTCTTTGCAGGTAGAGTTGGCAATATTTCGTGTATCTGTGACTTTGTCACAGCGACTGAGCGATCACGATATGTCACAGCGACGGCTTGGAAGAAGTCGCCGTGACTGATTTCCGAGTCTAACCAGCTATCGCAATCACAGTTCTTGTCACAGGAACAATTGCTCCCACATGAACTACGACTACGTTATTTGTGACTTTGATTGATAGCCCCGTCACATACAACGTTCGCCGCTGCATCATGCATTGACAGATGAGTTGAACGCATGCATTTCAGTTGAGAACGACAGATAGAGCTTCGCGAGGGACATCTGTAGTGCAAACTTTCGCCAACTTTCAACTTTTGATGCATGAAAGCATAAGAAGAAGCATTTGACATTTGGCTTTTGGTGCGCGCTTAATATAACAAATTGGCGCAAATAAAAATCAGCTGTTTACAAATGCAAAACCTTGCGTGATGATTGTGCCGCTGTTCCTGTGACGCATAAGTTTGCGTTAAATGCATGTACATGCGAAACTTGGTTGTGACGAGGCCATGAAGCGTGCCAAATGATCCCAAGATGAATTAGTCCTATTTGGTCGCAAGTAATACCTGTGGACACAAAAATTTTTGCAAACATTTCTAAAAAATTCGCCCCAACATTCGTACGCTCTGGAAAACACCTTGCAATTCGTCTGCATATATGTATATGCGTATTGTATTCGCAATAAATATAAATATTAAATATAAAAATATGACCGGAATTATTAACGTAAAACAATTATTTTACCTGCATTCACTAGCAGTAAAACTTTCCTAGTTACACAAGAAATTGAATGATCAAAACAAACGATGATAATAAGCTCTTCTTCTTCAATTACTATGGAGTCACAGTCACGGATAAAAATATCTGTGACTGAGGAGTCACAGTCACAAATCACATTGCTCCCAAAAATTCACGGGATCTGCCAACTCTAGCCCGCACAAGAATGCTGTTAAATTCCCTATGCCCGCACCAGAATGCTGTTAAGCCCGCACCAATGCCTATTCCCATCCCCTGCAACCCTGCAGATTTAAATGCACTACATTATCGACGTGTGAATTGTTAGTCGCTAGCAAACAACAGGTGGCGCTGGTATCATGCATAATACTAATTTATTTGTATAATTTTTGGGACAACAGGCAATAACAACCAAAGTCGGTATTTGGAAGTTGAAGAAGCAAAGAATGCTGAAAAACTAAAATGGAAAGATGCGAAATGCATGCAGAAGTCTATAGAGTAGGGACGGGAGTCTTAGCAGCTTTTGATGTTTCAGAAATGAACAAAGCCCAGGGGTACTGGACTTATCAGGCTCTGTATTTTTCAGCGGGGTTCTGCAGCTGATCTCTTTGGCTGATCTGGTAAATGAGAAGAAAGTGTGTTGCGCATAGAGCGGCGCAAGATCTTTAACCATACTTGAGATGAATAGAAGATACATACGTACTCGTATTCAGTTAACTCGGCACTGGCCCCCATTTGGACGCAAAAGGGTACACATGGATCGGGATCATAATAACACGTGTCGCACCATCGATCTTCTAGTCAATTTGGCAGCTGCGGCTAGACCAACTACTTGAACTTCAGTTGCTCAACGAGGTGATCTCCATCATCAGCTGGACTTCGCACTCGCTCCGAAATGAAACTCACATTGCTCCTCTTATCAGACGGTACAGTTGTATGTACACATGTAAATACTTCCTTTATGGCTTTGTAGGTATTTAACATAAATTTGTAATCTCCGCATTCGATTGTGTGAGAATTTAAGAAAATTGGCACTGCGCTGGCCAAAGAGCAAAGTAAACCATAATTATGCATATCCACTTAATAATTCATTTATTTGCAAAATGTTTAAGAAAGAGGAGGAGGAAGTGCAAAAATGCCAGCGGCAAATACAAATCGCCACACATAAAAAACACAACAAACAACCGTCTAAGCAATCCACCGAAGCCACAAAGTAAAAGCTCACACCAAAGCAGTGCCACCAGCGGGCGAGCAAATGACACATGCTCATCTGTGTGTGTGTGTGCCATTGAGCACAAGTGTTTTTGCTACAAAAGCTCATAATAAATGACTTCCAATGCCACATTTGACAGGTTCATACAAAATCGTAGCTTCTGATAAGACCACCGATGTCGTCACAGTCCAAACCCCCAACGAAACTTGCAGTAGTTGGTGAAAAGCGTTGAGAGCTCATTGTTAGCCGCTTGTAAATATATATGACAGTATGTTTACCAACACCGGCTATTGTACAACAACAACCACTACATATCGACAGCTTTGACCGACGTTTGTGAATTTCGTATTCGGTAGGTGGTATTCGACTCCACCTCCACAACGTAAATGTTGGTTGGTTTTTGCGCGCGCGTTCGTCAGTTTGTGCTCGAGTCGTCGTGCTCAGTGATGGTTGGTGGTCTTCGTTTGCTCTGACTGAATGTAAGCTTAACTTGGCTAAGGGTGTGTAGTGTTGATCGCTTGCTTTGGGGCATGGATGGGTTTAAGCGGCTGCTGATAAGGCTACTACATACGAGTAAGTATGTGTGTGGGGATTAGTGGCAAGTGAACGGGTTGATTGGAAAAAATACATTCATGGGGTATTTGAGTTGGACGTATTGAACCCACAACAGGCGGTTCTATCGGGATTTCTAACACAGCCAAGAGCTGTGCAGTGTAGCCCCGTCTTATACTTCACCATACGGATTTGTCCAGCGGTGTGCAAAGTCGATTGGCTAAATTTTTTGCGGATAAGAACCTTTCTTTGGCTTAAACTCGTCGGAAATGCAGTATTTTAGGTTGGTTTGAGTCTCAGCTTAACAGTTTGACTATCCCTTTATCAAATATTACTTCAATCATTTAGACTAGGTAGCCCCTTTTGGCAAAGAGGGTAAATAGCCTCCCTATCCTCTTTGCTTTTGGTAGCTAGACTCATCCAGAGGTGTTGGAGGTGAACTCTTCGTTGAGGTCTAACTGATAGGGACTCAAAAACTTTCCGATTTAGATCTTTACGAAGAGAACATGACTTCCTAACTCTAGGTAACGGGAGCGACTTAATGAGCCACTTAATAAAGCTCCTCCAAATCTTTGGAAGTCAAACAGCGACCAACACAAGTTGGCTTTTCAAGGTTCAGATCTCGGCAGCTTCTTAGTTTGCTGGCAATTGTGTGCAGCAAGGGAATCAAAGTCCTTCTCTTGTGCGCTCCAAAGCAGTGAGGAGTTCACCTTTTCTCTTTCGGTACCGATCAGTCAGTACCGTTTGCAATTGAACATCTTCTTTCATAGCCGGGATTATGAGTCCGTAGCTAGTAGGTAAATGTTTTTCGCCGTAGAAGACTTGCAAAGGATCAGATAAGATCTGAGGTCTTAAGTACTCCAAAAGCCAACTCATCGAAATAATGCGCACGATATCACTCTGAAGATTCCATTGGATCCAAAGACCCTCAAGTATCTAAAATGAAGACGATCAAGCTGTATCCAGCTAAGTTCGTATCACTTAACGCTAAAGATACCTTCAGACTCCCTATTGGTAGTCTACCTCCTGATCGTTCCTATATGAGCTCATCGGCTTAATAAGAGTGCCCAAAATAGACACTCCACCTCCGCTTTGTCTAGTCCCCAAAAGTGTGTTCCCCCTCTTCCTTACAAACAAGATCCCAAACCTTCCAAATCGTTCAACCTCTTTGCTTGTACCACCCCTCCTTCGAATTTCATTGCAAACGCTTCTGCTCCCTATAGCTTCCCCATTAATCCTACACTTAACAAGTGCCAATTTTGTTTGGTACATCATTGATTGCCCACCATGTCTACCTTGTCCACCATATCCACCGTTGAGCATTTAATTGATACTTTTAAGTTGGAACTGCACATCAATTATGCGAATTCAGTGCCCCGAAGCTCAGCAACTTTTATGGCAAATCATTGGCTATGCATTTATTAATGTCTTCGATTTGGTTTATCTATAATTTTTGTGCATCCGCGGGCATTTAAGCAGTCACAAACACAATGCGATGATATACGAGTAGGAAATTGAAAGTTTTCACTGATGTCTAATTAGGAATGCGTAGTTTGAGATGAGCTTTCCTTGAAGTGAACTGCAACTTGAGAGTAATTTCAAATTAAAATAAGGGATTGGGTGTAGTGGGAACTGCAGTGAGTGGAACAATCCTCGAACCTTCGGTGTGGAGGGCCAGCAATGCTACCACCACATCCCGTCGGATGAGTCCATTCACCACTTTCTTTCACTCCATGGCTCGCTATATTTCCACATTCACAGGGTGATCGTGGAAAAGGCTCTCCTAGCCCGGAAGGTCCAACGAATCAAGAACAATTTTTTTAACACCCCAACCGGTGTCTCATGCGCTGTTGCTGCCTTCCTGAGAAAACATAAAAACGTACCAACAAAAAAAAAAATTTGGTAAAAATTGAATTTGTAATGAACATGATCGATCTAATTTGATCTTATCTAAGCTAATTTCCGCACCAACCAATAAAGAATACGCGCCGAAAACTGCATGGGGCCAAAGCTACCAACAAAAAAAAATCACCGTCAGCAAGTGAGAGAAACTGTTGCATTGTTGTTGTTTATGGAAGTTGTGTGATAGGTAGTCAATGATGAGCAAACATTATTTTCAATTCATTTTTTGGCTAAATCATGCAAAACTGATTTTTCAACAAACATTCACAACAACATAACCCAACGAACCTTAAGGTTGGTAGCAATTTTTTTTAAGTGGATAAGAGAAATAAATGTCAGCCTAAAAACTGTGAAAAATTCATAGTGACATTTGAATTCTTATACCCAGCTGCACTAGTACACAGGGTATAATAGTTTTTACCATATAATGGTGTGCTTGTAACGGTATAAAATCGAGATAGATATAAAGTTTCATACAGAAAAGTTTTTAGAGTGCACAGAGAGGAATCGACTAAAACATGCCCGTTCGGCGACCCTATGACTTCAGTAAAAATTGAGATAAAAAAAATAAAATAAAATAAAATAAGCAAAATCAAACCATAACCACGCCCCTTTTTTCCATATCGAATATTTCGAAATCGTATAAACTTAATTCAGTGAAATAAAATCGCCTAACAATAAAATTTTGTAGTTTCATTTCGTTGATTATTCCATTGACGATTTTAGCCAAACTTTTGCAAAAGGGGCGTGCCACCGCCCACATATGAGTGGCGAAATTATCCAAGTTCTACTGTTAATAGCTATGGAACAACATAACTAAATTTTGGACGAGGCATAGCATTGTTGTGATACATACACCCATAAAAAATAAGCGAAATCGCTTCACGACCACGCCTACTTTTTCATAAAATAATAATATTTTGGTTGTGACATCAATTTTCTGATTCTATATACAATTTTTTTACAATTGTGGCAACTTGCACGCAGATCAAAGAGCAGGAAAAGTTCTGTAAATCAGATTTTTTAAATAGCGCGGTCCCTGGTCCACTTCCCGGAAGAGTATGAAAATAGTTTGCGCTTTATTACCTTAAAGCTCTTGGCGTCGACTAAAATAAAACCCATATAAGTCCTTAGTAGAATTTTTGCACCTTTATAAAATATTTCATTGTAAATTCCATTGACCACTAAGAGAGTTTTTATTTTGGTTAATTGGGTAGGCTACACACCACACCTACCAATACCCCTCCAAATGTTCATATTTCATATTTGTTACAGGTTTTAATGTGTTTCTAGTGCATTATATTACAAATAATGTTTTGTTTTTGTAATTTTTGCTAAATCATGCTGAAAGTTAATTAAAACAGAAATTTATCACACTCTTTACTGTATTTTTACTGTTGCTTACTGATCTTTAGCGCGATCGGCTGTGGGAATTTTTTTTTTTTTTTTTTTTTGAAAATCAGCATTTTGATTTGGAATTTACGTCGGGTTTTTATAACTAAAAATATTATTTAGCTATTGGTAAATTAGATGAGAGCGAGTGAGAGCGCTAGAGTTAGACTACTGTGTTTTGTTGCTGTTGTCATACACGATCAGCAATTGATCGATGGAGCTCATTCAAGTCATACACCTCAAATAAATGATTTCTGCACAGCGGGTTGTGAGCGCCTTTCATCAAAGTGTGTGGCGCCGCCTCTTTTTAGCCTTACAACATGGTGAGAGCAATGCTAGCGGTTAGGAACAATGGTAGGTACATGTATGTATGTATGTAGGTAAGCTACATATGTATACGTTTGGTAAGTGATCGCGACTTGTATGACTTGCATGTTTTTTTTTTTTAATTTTTGAAAAATGGGTTAAAGTGATTGTAAAATCAGTGAATTATAATAATTTTAATATTCATTAAATTCAGGGCTATGTGTATGAATGTACAGATTTCGAATTTTTTGTTGCTTTTTTTCGAGGAGGAAGCATCACGCACCGGTTGGCTGCCGAACTAAACTTTCTACTTTCCTAATACCGACTCCTTTCGTACTAACTTCAACTAATCCGTTCGGACGGTGCGCCCCATAAATTCAGACAGAAAAAATTCAGAAATAAAATTTTTCGTAAAATTTTTTTAAGAACTCATTTTTCACAAACCAAAAATTCAGAATCGAAAATTCAGAAACAAATTTACGGTCATGCATTAACCCACTCGTTATTTACATTTTTATTTTTATAACGATATTATGAACAATTTTTTGGTTAGGTTTGAATTGGTAAACATTTAAAATTGTAACCCATGAGCGGTCATCCGTTAACCCATTGACGACCTGAATTTTCTTTTAACTTTGAAATTAAATTTTTCACATCAAAATAGTTCGACATAGGCTTAAGTAGTTGATTTTAAGCGTTTTAACCCTTTAAACGCCATGCCTTTACCTATTGGTGACCTACATTTTTATTTTTATAATAAGGGTCTTCATTAAACCATGTAAATGCCTCGTAAAGTGTGTAAACGCGTAAATTTACCTAGCGTGTAAATGAACTGTCAAATTTTGTATGAAAAATCGTTTACACAAATTTGATAAATTTACGCGACAATTTTGGTGCGTAAAAAAGTTGATAAATTTATACGTTTCTATAACGACGCATGGCATGTAATTTTTTTATTAGATTCAATGCACACTAGTTGAAAATGAAAAAAATATACTTGAAAAAAACAAAACACTGTTTTTCTTTATGAGTTTCGACATAAAAGTTTTCGTTTTACACAAATTACGTATAAATTTATTTAGGGCGTTCATTTAACTGAACTGATAAATGTATAAATTTATATATCGCGTAAACTTAGATGGTTAAATGAAAACCCTTAATTTCTAAATAATTTTTTATATGAAAAAATAAATTGCTTTACACTTCACTTCATTGACGACCTTAACTATTTTATTTATACATAGATCTATTACTGCACACTTAAAAATTAAATGTGTACATTGTTAACCCATATTTGGGTCATCTATTAACCCATTAAATGCCTTAAATTTTTTTTTTAATTCTTAAATAAATGTTTTTGCTGGTATGTTTAGCGTTATAACACAAGTAATTATGCATTAACCCTTTGGTGACCAACTTTTTTTTCTTTAGAATTCAAAATCAAATTCTTTAAATAGGAGTTGCTATAAAAATTTGTAAAGAGAAAATGTGTAAGGTTCTTTGGCAAAGTAGCAAAAGGAAAATGAAAAAAAATGCTTTGTGAGACTTACATATTTTTCACTTATTTCAAAGCCATTATCTACTATCTAAACATTTCTAAAGTCCTTCGCATCGACAAAGAACGTGGTGGATCCAAATTCTCTTTCTTTTCATTCTGGTAGCTTCTGCATAATTTTAATCTCCCTACCCATCTTCCCACATTCTTCCTTCGAAAGATGCTCTACCTTCTGCGTTCGCAAGTCAAGAACTGTAGCTACATATATAGTACATCGGGTTGCTACGAGGTTTGATACTATTCAGCCTTCTCATAGATCGCCAAGGTAATATACAGTCCGAGATCGCGTTCCTTCTCAGCCTTCCGCTATCCTAAAATAATCTATCATGACTGCCACATATACGACCTCATATCTCACAAAGCCTATCACTTAACACCAAATCTTCTGTCAACTCAACCTTTATTTCACATTTCCCATATGAATCACGCGCATTATTTTTGCTTGTTGTTGTACAAGTTGAAGGCATTCGCTTACAAAATAATTATTCACACCTCGAGTAGGTATGCGAAAACGATTCTAAATTAAATTCATTTGCGTCATTAAAATGTTAAATGAATTGCCGCCGACAATTTTTGCGTACATTTTTACTTGTTTTTGCTAAATTTTTTGTTGTTGTTGCTGCATTTTTTATATGCATCTGCCGAAGAGCAATTGTAGCCTTTCATGTTGAACGCAAGTTTTGGGTCGGTTTTTTGTTTTCTTTTGCTGCCAAAGTTGACCACTTGATCTTCCATACATGCGAAAGCTCAGAGGCGTAGTCCATAACGGGTTAGGCGAAGGGGATCAGTCTCGTTGTTGATACTATACAAAAACTGACTAGGGTTTCTGCGTGTTTAGTGGGCAACTCATATACTTCTATTGGAAAATTCGCTAGTCCAACCTCCACCTTCAAAGTTCTGGTAGTCACTTTGGCTCGACTACCAGAACTTCGCGAGTACGTATTATACGAATTCCCACACCCAGCGTTTTTTAATCATTATTCATGAGTAAACTGGTCTCAGAGTAGGCTAAAGCCTCGTTACAACAACAACAACTCCATACATAGTGTCTCCAACACCCCCTTCGGATTTCAAAAAGACATATAACTATGGACAAAAGATGTCCTCGAAACTTCATGAAGAAATTTGGACTTCCCCTTCCCAAAATCTTGGATCCGCTTTTGATTTGAAGAAACTTAATTTAACTAGATAATGGAAGATATTGAGGTCGAGTTTAAGTTCAAACTTTTGACTTTGCAAGTAATTGGCTGGACCTACCCTAAGACTAATACCCATAGGCCATCGGCAACATTAGCTAGGAGATAATCTGCCAGGGAAACCAGCGCTACTCTTTTAACTTTTTAAGCTCTTATCTAACCAGGCTAAATTGTGCCCTACCCGACGTGTGCTCGGCCTGTTAAGATCCTAAAATTGGTCTTGGGCAGGCTGATTATTGTGTCATTTAGTATTTAGCCCCTCACAGAACGACTCTCTGTTGCCACTGTTCCTCTCTTATATTCGTATGTTCTTTGCTGAGCGATTCTTTTTCGGCTAAAAATAGTTGAGGGGGTTTTGGGGACGTCCGTATACCATACTAGTACCGTGTTCAACTAAAATCAAGCCACTTTAGATTGCCCGTGTCGTGATGTCGTGCCTTGCAAGTTGGCGGATTGGGAGCCAATTTCTGAGTCAAGGGACGTGACGGTCTTCCTTTGCATGACAGCGGGCGGCACTCTGAACTGTTCTGCTTCAAGCGAAAAGCTGAAATTCTTTTGTCGCCTATCTTAAATTAGTTATCCCCCCTCACCCCATCTCTACGACGCCCATGGCAATAAATATTTGTCTCAAAGTGGTATCCTGATTTTTGTCGCCCAAATTTCAACATGTTTTTGTTGTTGTTTATTCGCATGTGACAATCCTGTTAATGTGCTGCCGTTGCATGCATTGTTGTTGTTGTTGTTTTACCAACAACCACAAAATACATTTTCATTTGCTTGCGCCGACTTCTGAGACACTAAAATGCACATGCGATTTGAAGTTTTTTTTTTTGGTTGACTCAAGTCCAAGTCTAACTTTCTTGCTGCAATCAAGCTTTGTTGTTGCTATATGTACCACGACCAACTTAAAACTGATCGATTCGATCGATGCGACTACATCATGCAACCGCGCACAGCAAAGACCGATCGTCCAACAAATATCGTACAATATCCTCAGAGCCGCATTACAAATCCTCATATATGAGGATTTCTTTTGTAGCTAAGCTTTGCTGCCACTCGGTCTACTGTTGACCCTTTAGCGGTGTTTGGGACGTAGTGATATTTTTTTTTTTTCTTACAAATTCGTGCCAAATGGTGTAACACCATAGCGGCTAAAGTCGGTCGGCATGCCAGCCATTATGGCGGTAAATGTATACGCCGAGAGTTCGGCACAGCAGCTCGCATTTGGAGTTTGAGTTTAAGATTGTGCCTTCATTGTCGCCTTCACCTTCAGCTTTAGCTTCACTTTGTTGTAGTAAAGTCGTCGGTGATTGTTGCTCTGTGATAATCATTGGCCATGGCGGGCGAGTCACACGCACTACTGCAACTCGATACAAATTCACAAACTACATACCTATTTCTTCTTCGTTTTTTGTTTTTTTTTTTTGTTTATTCAACCATCAGCAGGAGCAACAGCAGCAGCAGCAGCAACAACAAATGGAAAATTAAGAGATGTTTATAAGAATGCACGAAAACCACTTAAACCAAACGCCTGTGACAATTAACAGAAAATAATTCGTTCAATAAAAAATTCCACATTCCACATTTGTTGTAGTTGGTGGGCGCGCGTGAACGTGTACTCGTAGCAAGTCGTAGCAAGTCAAGCAAATCAGCCATCGTGGCACCTTCCGTATGCAAAGTGTACCCAATAAAGTTGCTAATGTCCATGCATTTGTTTGTTTGCGGTGGACGGTGAGCGGGTTAGGGTACGATATAAAGTATGTAAGCGTGTTTTCTTAAATTTTTTATTCACTTCTTCTTTAATTATAATAATTTTTTATTTTTATTTTATTTTTTTTGCAGAAGCGACCTGATTTCTTGCTTCAACTTTTCTTTGGCTGCTTAGCGGATTCCTTCGCTTTCGTGACAATTGTTGTGAAGTGAGACTCAACAGAAATTGTGCTCCCGAACCAACTAAAATTTCATGGGCTGTTTTGAAAGAAGAGAGTTAGAGTACATGTTGGATTTCTAAAAAAAAAGTTAGAAAATTAGTTCTCGTAGAATTCAGAAGTGGAATAATCTTTTTAAATTAAAGCTTATGGTTGCGTCCGCCAGTTTCATGAAGTAGTTTAAGTCAAAAATAATTTTTTCTGCTATAAAATTGCATATACTCGTAAAATTTGAATACAAAATAAAAAAAAGTAAATATACTTTTTAAGCAACCTATGTATATATTAGAGATTGTCCTTCTGGCCGAATAATACACGAAACCAAGTTCAAAAAATTCCGAAACCCTTTTTTTAGTTTCAGTTTTTACGTGTCAAAAAATTCGTTAAAAACACATTCGCAATCGATTTCAAATTATTGTAATTCCTGAGCTTAGTATGAAAAGTGCACTGAGAAATGCATTCCTTTAACCGCCATCTCTTCCACTCGACTTGCTTGGATTCATCTAATTGTCTTTTGAAACTGTCCATTATTTGGAGCCATACATCACGACAGGTATGTTAAAATGCTTAAGGCCTAGCTCTCTTTCCTATGTGCTGTTATTTAGTAGGTGAGACTCTTTAAAGAAGAGAGATTATGTCGAACTGTTCACTTCAACAACTCTAATCGAAAAGTACAAATGAAAGAAAAGTTCTGGTGTGACATGGCTCGTAGTTATATGTATGTATCGATCTGCTTTATTATCTAAGTTTACGATGATATAGATCATTCCCAATAAATTTAAATCTGGAAGGATTAGACAAGGGGTAGTGTCTTATCTCCCATTATGTTTAATTTCTGTATTTTGAGGTTTCCTACTCCACCAAAAGGAGTCAAAAAGGTCTCCTTCTCCTGTTCTCTGTAAACTTATGGCTTCGGGTAAGGACCCATCCATTGACGAACTCTGTACTTGAATCAATTGCTATCCAATTGATACAAACCCAGTCATCCAGACCGACATCTGTTGGCTGAAGCTCTGCCTTCTAGACACATAAGAAAACATCTCCGTAAGCACTATGACGAGATCACCTTGTCGTTTGGTCTGCGTAACCAAAGCCGGGCTCGAAATGACCTCCACACCTAGTCGGTAGACGGTTCTCGGCCCCTGAACCCCGTAATTGATATTCAATCACCTGTATTTGATATGTCCCCTGGTACTAAACATCTCTCTACCTGTTCAATTGAACCTGCTCTTCTAATACCAATATCGCTCTGTTGAAACTGCTTTCAACTCGTTTGGCGCTCCTTTGCAGTTTGCACTTCATATGGTCACTCTGTCATCGTTTGTCTTCAATAGCACACTTTTCAAGTTGTAGAAAATCGAAAAAGCTTACAAAAAATTCCAATGTATGTCTCCCTTCTTTTGTGTGATAAAATTTTTCAATCAAAAATAATGATTAAATTTGAATTTTGGGCTTTACAAAAAATATTAATTTAACGCTTTTCAAATTGTCCACTACAGTAAACTATTCACAAAGCCCACATAGCCCATTCAAGTGCATCCATTGTTCCATTATATACGGTAATAGTGGAAAATGAGTGATTTGTGCGCTTGAATTTATTGTTTCAATTCGGATTTAAAAAAGTATTTAATTTGAGCGCCAATTAAGCAAGCAGGCCGACATTAAATTGTCTGATCTATTGAGTGACTGATTGACTTTTGACTTTCTTTTGAGAGCTGGCGTTGCTACTATGCATTATTTTTATACCCCTTACGAATATAAAATTTTGATTTAGAGACTGTGGGAGAAGATAGTTCCAGGTTTGATTGAATATTTTATTCATTAATTGATTGATTTAAATTACTTTAAATTTGTAATGACTATTTTCCAATTAATTACAAAATAATCAAAAAGATGAATTAATATACATATTTCACGATTACTAAAAATAATCAAAAAAGTCAAAAATTTTCCAAAGCAATCAAAACGTCTTTTTGGTTGGATTGATTGATTGATTGATTATTTTCCCTAGAATTCATTTAATGATTGATGACAATTTTAAGTTTTTAATATTGTTTTGCAATTAATCATGATTTTTCACAATTTATAAAAATAATCAAAGATGAAAAAGTGTTTTTTTTTTGATAATTTTAAATTTAATATGATTATTTTTATTGATATTGATTAAAAAAAAGTCATGGTTTTTCACGATTATTAAAATTAATCAAAAATAAACTTTTTTTTTATTTTTGATTTTTTTGTTGATTATTTTTGACTTTTTTTAATCGTAATCAATTTATAAATGCCTTTTCTTGAAAACAATTAAAATAATCATTACCAATTAAAAAGCCCATCTAATCAATTGATTACTAATTACTAATCAAAGTTAACAGGTTTGGTTCAGACCTCGGTGCAAAGAAAAAATTCCGATAGGTGGCGCATTGATCGAAATATTTAAAAAATCTTTTTATATTTGTAAAATGTGTCTTCGCATTTTGGCATCTGGCTGGGTTTTGTAAATGAGATTTCACCTCGTCTAATATATGGTTTAAGCTTTCTCATTATTGCTACCCAAGAAGTTAGGAAATTAATTGAAAATCAATTTAAAACACTATTTCAAGTGATAATGCTTGTCATCGTTTAATCATTAATTTCTCCAACAACAACAAATCATAAACATTGTATAATAGAATTTTGACATTTTTTGATAGCTGACGCTTTTCTTTTAAAACAACAAAAGATCATCAATAGCTAACGATCGTTGAGTATCTATGTTGTTGCTACTTTTTTCCAATACTTTTACACTTTTTTGATGGGTTGTAATTATGGATTTACAAGTGTTAGGTGTGATCTTCAGAAATGCCTTTAGACAGGCAAATTGTGTTGATTGTTGCTTTTGTTGGCTATAAAGCGCCAACCGATTGAAAATGCATGTAATGATCTCCTCTTTATAATTAATTTCGAAATTGTATTTTTTTTTTCTAAATTGTTTTGTATTAACTACTGAACGCACGTCAACGCAACGAATCGTTAAATGAAAACAATAACAAAAACACAATAAAGGGCGGCATGTGTCTTCCGCTCTGTTGAGGGTAATATAGCTTTCACGAATAGAACTTAACTGTGGTGATCAAAAGCAGAGTGGTGTGAGTGTAGGGCCGTTACTCTGCACTTCTATTCGAAATTCTGTTGTACTCGAAAGCAAAAGCGAATTCATCGGTACTCTGTAGCTCGTTCGAACAAATTCAAATACTTTTAACTTTAAAATATTTTTTTTAAGAATATTTCGGATTTTAATTATAAGCAATAAAACAATTTTTTGTTGATTTCCGTATGCTGAGTTGATGTCGAATAATATTTTCTAACTCTTTGGTATACATTTACGAAATAGAGAGTACCAAATTTTCTACGACCGAAAACGGAATCAATCAAATCAAAAGGAAACGAATTTGTTCTACGCGAGCATTTCTTACAGAGTAGGAATCACTACAAATCGAACGAATTTTTATTCGAATCGAACTACAGAGTACGGTACCTGAAAATAGAAAAAGGCAAATACTTAGTTACGTACCCGTTTTATTTAAACTTTTTAAACAAGTTCTTATTTAATGTCATTTTTAATTTATTTATTTTCTAATTTAAACTAATAATATTGCTGAGTTTAATTGGTTCGATTTCATGTTACAGTTAATTGCACTAAATTATTTAAATATATAATAAATTTGAGATAGCCACTATATACAAATATTATATAATATAATACATATGTATGTATGCATGGATGTATATATGATTGTTGCTTACTAGTTTTATTTTGAATATTTCTTCTTAAACATTTGATGACTAAAAACCGCATTTTAACTTGGGAGAGTGAAGAATCGTGCTAACTTGGCTGTGAGTTCCAAGATCTCACATCGGATAATTTTTGAAAAATGCTCTTCAGTGGTTTCGTCATAAATTCTATGGAACCAAGAAAATAGTTTATTATTAGTATTATTGGTCTGTGCATGTCAAACTATCGATTTATTTTTTTGACAACTGCCCTCGATAACAGCTTGCTCCTTGGTCTAAATGGGAGCATAGTCGATAATGCAATTAGCATAAATCGATAAGCCAATTATCATCCCCTTTGTATTAAGTTAAAAGTCGTTTGAAGTGTCATAATGTCAAAGGAATTAATGTCACCAACAAATCGAATTAATGTCAATTTATTTTGGGAACTAACATCATTAACATTACTTCTCTTTTTTTAAAAGCGAAATAATGTCAGTGACTTTAATTCCATTGACATTGTGACACATTACCTAACAATCGCTAGTATTGAGAAAAATTGTCGTTGGGCCGTCTTTTGTTCTGTTCTTTCCTACCAGAAATAATCGCACAAAAATCAGTATTTTAAATCGACAGCTGATGTTTATAATGCCGAGTGAGCCCTTTTTTCTCGAAATATTGGATTTTGTGAGGAAAGAACTCAAAAACTAGCTTTTAAGAAAGCCGTATGAACATTTATTCGGTAAAAAGGACCGATCTCTGCTAAAAATATATTGCATTTAATATGGAATTAAGTCTATTTGAAACCATTTAGGGGACACGGAGCTCTTCCCAAGAATTCTTAAAATTTGGAAGAAATTGAGTAAAAGTTTCGAGAGCCTTGGAAGCTGTGGGACTAGTTTGTGTTTAAAAACACAGACAGGCCGACATTTTTAACTCGACTCTGCTTATCGTCCTGGCGGGCCCATCTCTTCCTCTTCACATACATACAAACATCACAACAAAATTATAATACCCTTTCGTGCTCACGGAAGGTATAAAAAGTTCTGAAAAAGGTCGCTTTGGAACCGCCAGCCGAGATAATGCGATCTTCCTCTGAGCCAACGACTTAGCTCAGCACCTAAACCAATATAATTTATCTTCCACCATACCACCATTTGTCTCACTTTCATTTGAAACGTATTTCATTAATCAGCCCTGTGTCTAATTGGAACTCTTCCGCTGTCACTCATCATCCTTCGTCGCTTCACTATTACACTCTACACCAACTCTCACAACATCCTGCACAACATTTATTTCTTCATCCGAGCGCTGGGTATGCGCCGAGTTCGTAGGCGATGCTGTTACTGAACGCGATGGTGTAGGTGACTCAGCACCACCGTCACCGCCCCCAATCACTCCACTCCCTTCACCACCATTACTACCAAATAAGTGCTTCGTTTGTTGTGTTGTTGCCGCGGCCACATATTGCCTGGTGAAGTTCAACGCAAGCATTGCTTCGGATAGCACCGGATTCACCACCATTGAACGAAATGCGCTATGCTCACCGCCCATTAATAATGGAACTGATGCTGTGTGCGATGGCAATGCCACTGTTGTGGCGTGTGGAGGTTGTGGTTGTTGTAGGGCTTTCGCGTCCGCTATGCTGTCGGTCGTGTGCCGAAGTGTTGGATGATGTTCCGCGCGTTGTGGTGGATGAAGCGCTTGACGGTGTTGCTGCTGTTGTTGTTGTTGTAGATATGTGTTCATATTCAATAAAGTCGCGTTGTGCGCGTATGCTGTGTTCGCTATGCGATCTCCGGCGCTCTGGCTTGTTGTAGGGATGATAGCGTTCCCCACTTTGTGTGTATAATCCAGAGTTCGTGGTGAATTTCGTTGACCGCTGAGTGTTGTGTAATAAGTGGTGTTCACCTTGTTGTTGTTGTAGTGTACTGCTGCATCGTATTTGTCCCCGTCCAATAGCATTGTTGGCTGACGTTGCGTTGTGGCTGGTGAATGTGAACGTTGTTGTTGCATTGCAGTTTGCGAAGTTTGCGGCGAGTTGCAATTGCGGTGCCTCAGTTGACTGACTCGTTGATGTCGTCGCCATTTCGCTCGTCTGTTGGAAAACCAAACCTAATGTTGATCAATACGAAGAATACATTTTGTTAGTCGGTAAAATGGAATTGAGGAGAAATTTAACTCTGGCCTGGAAAGGAGTTAGCATGGGTAGGTAGTTGGGAGGGAGATTAGGTTTAGGAAGTGGTTTATGACTTAAAGGAAATCTATGAGAAATATATGCATTAGGCATGGGACTATTCGAATAAATAAAAATTTTATTGGACGGGTACAAAAAATTCGAATAGTATTTATTCGAATTATTTATTCGTTTATTCGAATAGAAAATATAATTCGAATAAATACTATTCTAGTTTTGTGAAACTAATATTTTTATTTGTTAATTCGAATATTATTCAAATTAATCCCACTCCTAATGTGCATAAAGGCGCCTGTTGGACTTCTCTCCTCATCGCGATTCCTAAAGAGCGCAGCCAGCGACTGTTTTTCAGTGGTCTTGGGCCTTGACCCTTGAAAGATATGAATATCGAAATGTTTTATGTCTCCAAGATCAACAACTGTCCGAAGGAAGAGCATTAATTATTGGAGCCAAAAGTGTATGCACCAACCATTCATCTTGGGCCTCGAAGCTTCTAGCTTCATCAAAATCAGCTTCTTGTATGGACTCCTGCTGGACTGCACCGCAGAATCGCAATCGTAAATCGATACAGGCTCCAATAAATTGCTTCCATCGACGGTTGTGGTCGAGAAAAAAAGCAAAACTCAAGCTACATATACCATAGAAGCGCTTTGAAACCATCTTACTTTAGCATCTGGGACCAGTGGTGGAGCTGGGATTTTAGAAAGGGAGGTCCAGATTTTTTGAGGACATCTTTTATCCACAGTTTCTTCACCCCAGCTGAGACTGAAGTCACAGTTTTCGAGTGAACTTTTGATAACGAGTGTTCCTTCTGGGAAGATGTGAGACCTGAAAGTGAGTTTTGGGATCTGGGAAAGGCTTTCTTATCGAGCCGGGTATCTGCTTCCTACAATCTGTCCTTTTCCGACTGTTCACTCTAGTGTGGCAGCAGCTCGCTTTGATCTGTGGGGGTTCCACTATCTCAGTTTGTCTTTGTTGCTCAAGGAAAAAGCGAGCCTCAAGCTAGAGTCAGCCTTCGTGGTTCAACTAAAATAGAATCTACCAGCTTCTTAAGCTCTATCACTAGCTAATCTATCATCACAACTCACCTGCACTCTCGCTTCGCTCAATGAAGTACGCGCAGCTAATTTCTCTCTTGTGCTCACGCATGGATAATGCGATTTTTCAAATTCCTTTTCCAACTCATCCAATTGTTCCGTATTGAAGGTAGTGCGATTTCGACGAAATTTCGGCTGATCGCTATCATCCGAATCGGATTCCTCGCCTTCAATGTCTGAAAATAAAAATAGAAAAAGTAAAGTAATTAAGTCCTTTTGAAGCTTCCTCTCTCACACTTACCAATCATTCGGCTTGCATCTGGTGAGCCCAAGGTTTCGTGGCTACCCGAGCCGGGTGACATTGCTGGTAGCGAAATACTTGAATTTGTAGGCGTTAAGATGCCTGGTGGTAAATTATGCGCTAGACCGCTACCGCCGCCACCAACACCCCCTGATGGCGCACCAGGCGCCCAGAGATGATGTGGCGGTGGTGGTGGTGGAATAGCCGCTGGCCATGCCGGGAAGCCGGGATGTGTTGGATGCATATAAACGTAGCTTGTGGCGCGTGCAAATTCAGCAGCAGCGCGTTCAGCGGCACGATTACGAAGAATTCGGTTGATGGACGATACCGAGGGTGCGGTGGCGTTTGTACAAACACCTGAAATGTAGACGAAAATGTGATGGCTTAAAAAAGGTGGAAGATCTGTAAAATTAAAAAAGAGCAAGTTCTAAAACAAGAGGGGTTGGGGGCTCCTTAACCTTAAAAGCGATACCTCTAACTTTATCTCCGACGGAGCTCTTCAATCGGTCAAGCTAAGCTCGTTTAGTTGGTCTTCACAATTGATCTCTTGGTATGGTCTCTACATCCTTTTGGGGAAAGCTATTTTAGACTAATAGAGCTTCTAATCTTATGGGAGTTTGAGTTCTGCGTCTGTGGCCACTTTCTGGTAATCAATCATCACCCAAATATCTCATATTCGACCGAGTTTGTTGATGCCTTCCGAAATCCGTCTCGTAAAAAAGTTCTAACCACCGCCTCTGCGTCAATTTGGACAAAGACAATTTATACTTACAGACCTTCCAAGAAGAAAGCTTCAAGCTCGGCAAGGGCTTAGCTGCTGAATTTGATGCCAATTCAGAACCTGCGTCTCACCACTTTTGATTGGGGTAGTGCTAGATTGAACGCAATCAATAGTCGTCGGGAGTCGGTTGATCTAGTAAGGCTTTCAAAATCCTGCTCATCTCAAATGGTCATTTGAGATGGTCTCTGCATCAATTTCCATATTTAGGACTTGCAGAGGCCGGTCTTTAGCTACTGAATTTGATAAGAGTTTCTACGCTGTTTGTGTGGCTATTTTCTGGGCATGGGACTGGGCTACCAAGCGCAACCACAAAGCAAAGATCTAAAGCTGCATGGGAGCCTACTAACCTACTACGGTTTTAAAAATCACTTTGGACGCGCGGAACATTTAGGATGATCCTCGAAAAACTGCATCCTCGAAAACTGCATCTTTGAAATGTCTCACAACTCTGTCTCAAAAGCTGAGAAGTACGACGAGCCTTTCTTTACTCGATTACTAATCTCAATTAAGCAGCAAATTTATTTACAGGAAATGGGCAGATCAGTAGCTGTTGTTGTTACATTTAATTGCAATTGACAATTCGCCAATGTCCGTTTGGCTTGTTTAATTACAAACAAACAGAAGGCGAACATACGAGTAAACAAAAGAAGAACAAGAAAAAGAAGTAGCCTTACAAAACTTAACAGTATGGTGCGATCTGTGGCGACTGCAGCTCACGACGATGACGACAACGACAACGACGAGACAACAATTTGATGTGAGCGAGATCGATATCAGAGAAACCAATTTGAATGCAATGACTGACTAAATGTCAACTAGTCAACTACAGAGAAGACGTATGTCTCACCAAACAAAAAAAGAGACTGAGCTACGCATGCGCAAAACCCAAAGGTGAGTGTAAGTTAGCAGACAACGAAGCATGAATGAACTTGAAGACTTTTTTGATGATTAAAATTTGTGCGCGCGATGATCTTTTACCACACTAAACATTGAGGATGCTTGTTTGTGGATGGGACTACACACAGCAAAACGAAAAGCTCAAGCAATTCACTGACGAACCGTTGAACCGCATTTACATATCAATCTTGCCGCAGTGCAAAACGCGTGGCTCTACGGTTTGTATTTAAGACGCTTCCGCATACAATTTAGAAACTCGAATGTGGAGCTACACCGTACACTGCTTGACGCTTTGACGTCCGGATGCTAATAAATTAGACTATCGAACTGGAATCTCTAAAGTGCAACAATACATTACATTTTGTGTCCTAAGTACTTAATGTGAAGGAAACATTTATTTGGTTGGTTGCTTGCAGTGCGACGCACAGACCATAAATACAACAGAAGAGGTGGCGATCAAACTTGATGAACACTGGTGGTCAGAGTTGGTTGGAAGGGGAGATGAGTATGTTTGAGATGCAACTGCGATTAACGGTGAGCGAGTGCGTAACTCAGACGAGCTTGTGTGTGTCTCATCATGAGCTTGTGTGTGGTTACCACTCTTCATACGCAATTTGTTTGGTCAATCATTTTGGTTCGCAACTCGTCTTCTTCTGGGCGGTTGACGACATCACTTAATGAGCTCAATGAAGAGCAACAATGGACGGCACAGCAAATTGAACTCTGCTTGCATGGACAGACGACCCCACTCAAGTGTATCAAATCAAAATGGGAAGACGTTATTCAGTCATTTGCTTGGCTCTTCATTGAGCACCCACCACAGCTAAGATTTGTTGGCTTGTAAAATGGTATGCCTGTGTGCGTGTGTGTATGTGTGTATGTGCGTGTATGTGTGTGTACTCACCTTCCGATATCAAGCGTTCGCGTATTTCCCACGCAAATATTGTCGGATTATCGCGTTTGTATTGTTCGATTTTTGAAACCACAGCGGGCGTAGCAACTTTGGGCTTTGATCCGCCGATTAAACCAGGTGGCCTTAATGTACCTGCAATTAAATGAAATAAAATTCGAATTGATATGAACATGAATAATCACACACAATTTGAAGATTGATTGAGGATAAGGAAAGTTGCAATGGGCTCCACCCAAACACGAAGTTTTAAAGGGACTATTCTTGAAGAGGTCTCATTACGGCTCTACGTAAGCAAATCACAATGTGCGGGGGTTCAGTACAGCTCCGAAAATAATCTTTATCTCATTCGGAGCTCGCACAGACCCTTCGTTATGGCTAGAGCCAAGTTGTAACCGCAAAACCTTTAGGTAGCAGACAGCTCTACAGGTCATTCTAGATTTCCTTTCTCCAGATATGGAAGGTTACCGAGCAGCGGCGACATCAGCAATCGTTTAGCTGGATCACACGGACAAAAGGACATTCCACCATACTCTTCTTCTTCTTTAAATGGCCATCTAACCGCCTGAGCAATTTTGAGTCATTTCTCCGTTGCGCCAACTGGTGCCAATTGGAGACCCCGCGAGATCGTAGGTCGGTCTCCACTTGGTCCTTCCATCGGAGTGGTGGTCTTCCTCTTCCTCTGCTTCCACCGGCGGGTGCCGATAAGTATACCTTCTGGGCTGGAGCGTCTTCGTTCATTCAGACGACGTGGCCTAGACAGCCGCTGCGTTTTAATGCGCTGTACTATGTCGACGTCTGCGTAAAGCTCATACAACTCATCATTAAATCTTCTTCGGTACTCGCCGTCGCCAACGCATTCCACCATACTAAATAATTTAAATTTTCTCCCCGAAATCACGGATCGCTGAGTGACTACTACAGTTTCGGAGTGCGACTTTACGGTAAATATCCCCAGTAGGGAGGCCGGGGTCAAGTGGGACTGGTGCTATGGCGCAGAAGACTGTATTTGCATACACACCGACGGCTCCAAACTAAACGGGAGGTTCGGCGGAGGAGTCTTCTCAAGGAATTGTGACTTGGAACTCTCCTTCAGACTACCTGATCACTGCAGTGTCTTCCAGGCTGAAGTCTGTGCTGTCATGGAGGCCACAGCCCGAATGGAACAGGACACTATCGGCAAGGAAATCTTCATTTTCAGCGATAGCCAAACCGCCATTAAAGCACTTGGATCTAACTCGTTCGATTCTGAACTAACGCTAAACTGTCGCTGATCTCTTCAAGAGATGGCCAAGCAGAACTGTGTGAACCTCAAGTGTTCCCTTACTGGACAACATGAGGAGGTGTAGAGGTGTCTCTATGTGGAATTATAACTGGCCTTCTGGTACTGGCCTAAGTGTGCTCCTTTGGCAGCCACTTCAACCAACCATTGAAAATTCCTCCAGTCGACCTTAGACTGCTGGGTTGTTCGCCACATCTGAGCTAATATTGGTGGTACTATAAAAAATAGGATTTCCTACAGACTTTCCTTATGGTATTCATAAGCTCGGTAGTCCGATGCAGTCGCCAGTGTCTATACCCCCCCAGAATACTGAATGGTATTGAAAAGCGAATATCAGCTATCCTCAACTAGTTTACTAAGCGCCACTGTACCCAAGCGGATTAAACATTTCCAATTGCGTTGTACGATTTGAGCGCTCAGATTTGTTTTGTCGGTTTTTGACCTCTTCAGCGCTACAACACTTTCTGTTACCCTTTGGGTTTCTAAGCTTTAGCGAATTTGTTTTAAATATAGCCCTCAAACAATTGACCTTCGACAATTAATTTATTGTCAAATAAACATTTGTGTGACCTTTGTGCGATTTGTTTTTGTAATGCAAATCGTTGACGTGACCTGACCTAAGCCAATGTCAAATGAATGCTACTCGTACTAATTCAACACACATTTTGATTGAGCGCATCTACATGCTCGTAGGTGCAAATGTCGGCAGGTGATAGGTAGTTTTTAGGTTTAGCTGTAATCTTTTGTAAGAGGGTTGAAAAAAATGCGAGAAGAGCTTTTGACACGCCTTTCATCCACTTTTCTCGCTTTTCAGCACTTATCTGATCGATGAAGGTTGACATTTTTTCATCTTTCATATGGATAGTGTAAATCGGTAAGTTTGGACCAATACCAGATATTGCCTCCTTACAATCGATAGTTTCGATAACTGGGTTTTGGCTTATAACTTCTGCAATTAAATAGCTAGAAAGATACAACTTTGTAGCTTTTCCTATAATTACGTATGCAGTGTGGATAGTGAAAATCAGCAAGATTGGACCAATATCAAATATTGCCTCCTTACAATCGATAGTTTCGATAAATGTGTTTTGGGTTATAACTCCAGCAATTAACTAGTTAGTTGGGTAACATTTTGTAGCTTTTGCAATAATTAAGTATGCAGTGTGGATAGTGAAAATCAGCAAGATTGGACCAATATCAGATATTGCGTCCGTATAATCGATTATTCCGATAACTGGGTTTTGGCTTATAACTCCTGCAATTAAAGAGCTAGAAAGTTGAAATTGCCACGTTTTTCCGATAGTTACGTATGCATTGTCGACATTAAAAATCAGCAAGATTGGACTAATATAAAATATTGCTTGCAAAAAATCGATTGTTTCGATAAATGGGTTTTGGGCTTTGTGTGCGTCAAATTCAGCGCAATTTACCTTTCTAAGAATCGCACCTCGTTTTTCTTACGCAATAAAAAGCCTTTGGTAAATTATTTTACCCAGTTTTTTTGCAACCTGTTAACAAAAAATAGCGACTTTTTTTATTTATTGCTGTTGGTTTGCTTTTTTTCGTAATTGTTGTTGCTATTGTTGTTGGGTATTTATGCAACACACAATCATTAGAAATCCAATTACCATTCAATATGCGTTTGCAAATGTTCACTTTTATTTTGGTTTTTGCTACCACTGTTTCACCCCACGCTTTTTTAACTTTTTCTGTTTTCGTTGTAATTTGTGCAAACAAGAAGCTTCCAAGCAATGTCTCTCATTGACACATTTGAATAGCGAATATTAACAATTTGTTTACAAAGCGTTTGCCGCCAAAGCGACAATGACACAATGGGCGCAAAAACTGAAAAAGCCGCCGGCAATGGCTTAGAAATTTCCAAAAAAAAAGACAAAAAAAAACAAAAACAAAAAAATTTACTTCCATTGTAAATACAAAATTATAACAACTCTATGAGTTCACAAGCTCCGACAGCGCAACTGTGTGAGCTGATCAGCATCACCAAGTGTTGCCACAGCTCGTTTGCTGTTTACCTGCCCAGCCACAGGCACACACACTCGTAACAGTCCAATGCTGTCTCCATAAGCGCTCATAAACTCACCGTCCGTCTATCCCACTGTCCGCTAGTTAAATGATAACTCATCGGAAGCTGTTGACAGCCGATTATTTGTCTTTCAAATTATGTAAAACAAAACAACAAAAAAAAACAAAAACTTGGTGTTAGCAATCGAGATGGCGTGGAGATGGGAAAAAAATAAACTTGCCCAAGTGCAAACATTGTCATTGCAATTGTTGCAATTGATGCCGCCACGCTGGATAATTGCAATATGCAAATGCGTACTAGCAACAACAACAACAAACTCAAGCTAAAACCCAGTAGCCCCAACAGACTGAACAAAAAAATGTGTCGAAATCGCTTAGACAAATCGCCGCCGGAAGTTCTATTTTCGCACTAAATAGTTTTAAGTGTATTTGTAATTGAACACACGCATATGTACATATGTACATATGTACGCTAATATACAGGGTGTTTAAAAATAAAAAATAGCTTAAAGCTTTTAATTTAGTGGGCAATTTGTGATCGACCCGAAAGAATGGCGACATCAAGCAAATACTTTACGCGACGAGATCAGAAAGTGCAAGTACCGATGTGTAACAGATCTTCTTCTTTCTTAAGTACATGACTTAGACGGTTGCGCTGGTTATACTGAATCGGTAACACGACAGTCCGGCAGTACCCTTAAGGGTTCACCGGAGCATATCGGGTTAATATCCGGCCAAGGACTGTTCATTCGACAACATTCCCCAAAAAACCTGCGAGGAGTGTTTTTGTCGTTACAATAACAACAGGTGTACCTGATCTTGGTGATGCCGTATCAAAAACGGATTTTCCCAGTTCCTGAGGTGTTCGGGTAATTTTTAGAAAGATGTATTGAACTAGCGACCACGAATTTGCTAGCAAGATTTTCCCCAAAGCAGTGGAGCCGTCCTTTTCAGCTGTTTTTCGGCGCAGAAGTTTACCGATATCGTTGATCTGATGTTCAGTTATGACTGAAGAATGAAGGAAAATTGCAAACTGCGCTATTAGAGCGCCAACAAACTATGAACGTATCGGCTGACTACGCGGAAGTAACTCACTGAGGGTTAGAGGGCTTAACTTGGCTAACTTTTTTTATTCCCAGTGCCTCTGGTCAGGGCCAACTGATGAAAATTCGCCCAATATTGTCGAGGGGTCTCACTGCCATACTAGTTATTGCCGGATCAAAAGCTGATAAAGTCTTATCATGGACGTGCGAGGAAATTATGCCAATTGCGAAGTCTACTGGAGTAGCCATTCAAGGGAGCGCAAGAGAAGAGCTTCCCATGAGTGAAAGCTTCTTAAATAATTCTTCCTGCGTCGATGCTTCAAAATACTTCATTTACAATGGTTTTGACCCGCAAGTCTGCCAAGATGATCCCTTTGACTTCAAATTCTTATAGTTGAGTGCATCCCAGCAGGCCATAGACGGATGCCATCCTTTCGCAATTCATTGATCTACCATCAGCGAGGATAAAATTTACATCGCACCCACATTCCGATCATGGAAAGTTGGACTTCGAAATTATATCATTTCTAAAAATGTCCCAAGGTCTGCGTGCACAAGTTTTAAAGAAATATGGAGATTTCCTCTCCAGGTTCGAAATTTGTAAGAACGCGATTCGTCGATTTTGAAACCGTCTTTGAGCCATTCTGGAAAATGAGGGTTTAGACTGTGCTGCGCCACATTCAAATGAATAAGGATGATCCGTCTCAGAAAGTGTGGTTATCGGCACCCAAATTGTTGGAGATATTAAGTCGATGACAACTTGAAAAACCCACACCTTTCCAATTGGTTTAAAAGCGGAAACCACCACAATGCACAGTATCATAAAGTACCCAGGCAACTACCAATGGGTAGAAACCTTGATAAAAAGTAGCTCTTAACCATGGTGAAATAGCTTCTCCGTATACATGTGAGGTCTTAGGGCCTGCATACTTTTAGGCACATTTTGTTTTCCATACATATTCCAGGATATGCATTGGTGTTGGTAAAAATTTGAGAATGTTTGGAATGAAACTTTCACCACGGTAAGCCATCACTGCAAAAAGTCGTGAAGGGCGATCCAGGATCGATTCTTTTAGGAGTGTTAGTTAATTTTAGGTTTTGTAGCATACTTATAGGAGTTAAAATAACCGTTTGGGTGTAAAGTGGATTAGTCGTTTTCGAACCCGTTCGGGTATAAACGAATACAATTAGTCTCTGGATTAGTCCATTTCGAACCCGTTCGGGTATAAACGAATACAGAGAGTCTCTTCATAGGACATGTTCAAACAAATGTGAACAGTTCAGCCCATACAAAGTGATCAGAACTGGTATTAGACGCATACTCCTTTACGATTCGTTCGGGATAGTTGTTAGGGGAATAGTGTTGGAATTATCATTTTCACCTCGACAGAAGTGCTGAGCTATGGTTGTAGGGCTGCTACTTAAATATTTTGCAACAATATTCAGACACCCAGTATATACATATAATACCTAGTAGCTAGATATCGACTATAACTATCTGCTTATGACTTTAATCAGCAAAACATCTGGCAAACAAAACAAAAATCAAAATAATTACGTGAATGACTACGGGCATTCTCATTCAGTTGTACACACACAAACACATCCAACTTGAAACTAATTCATTCATTTATTAATTCATCCCAGCAACATACCTCCAACCATCCATCCATTCATTCATTCATTCATTCACAATCTCATATTTGTGGGTATTTGCAATTGTTTTGTGGTGTAAGGTAGAAGCAACAGCTGGCAATTAAAGTCAACAATTAGAAATCAGATTAAACGATTAAAATTGTATAGATACATATGTATGTATGTGTGTGTTTGTGAAATATATGGGCTGCTGCGAATTCATGCTGGGAAAATAGCATTCGAAACTGTTTTTTTAGTTTTTGTGTTTCTTGAGGAAATTCGTACGAATTCATTGAATGTTTGTATGTAATTTGCAATTTGAGCAGAATTGTTGTTGTATTATCGTAAGCTTTGAGGTTAATTAAAGCTGGTAATAAAGAGGTGAATAAGTATGTATGGAATTAAGTAAGATTGAACTGGCTGAAGCCTAGTCGAAGCGAAAGCGAAGTACCACGCTTCTTCAAGACCTCGAACAAGTAAATCCACTTTTTCGAAGACTAAATAGGTGAACGTCAGTTAAATCCATGAGGAAAGAGTTAACAAACTAGTGGTAAAGAAACTCCGCCCGTCACACCAGTCAATGAACCAGGAAATGAAGTGAGACCGGAAGTAATGTTAATTCCATAATACCAAACAGTAGAGGTCCTCCTTTATTGGTAAAAGCTGCTACTGTAGCAGGACTTGAACTCACTTGGCAATTATCCCAAAGCGAGAATATCCAGCTTGATCAGTTGAAAACTCTTTTGGGGTTTTAAATATCCTTCGTAGCAGACCCCGCTAGCGTGGTTCTGTCTGGGGACTGACTTACCAGCATTCTAATCTACCTCCTTAGTTTTTTCTTTTTAATTTTCAGACTTCATCTAACTAATACATTTTTTTTTATAGCCCTACTCCTCGCCCTTTAACTCATTCTCAGCCTTTTTAGCTTGCTATCACTGCCTTTCAACTCTCCCGTAAATTTGGTTGTGTTGTTGTTGTTTTTGTAGTAGCGATAATTCATCCTTATCCTCTCTATTAATCCATCTTCATGTTTATTTTACCTTCCCATGAACTCTCTCCCTCTCTCTTTACGTTTTTCTTAGTTATTCCCATTTCCTTGTTCCTTTCCCTCTCAATCTCACTTTCTCCTACCTTTTTTCTTCCATTTCCCTTTCTCAAAGTTTAATGCATTTTGGTATATCGAAATATTATTGACCCAGAGAAAAAAAGATTCAAAGCCATGACAAATTGAGAATTATTATATCTTGGGGGCGTGCCGCTGCCCACTTTTTAATTTTCCCTGTTACTTTCTAATTTTTACTTTCATAGGAATCTTCTCCTGAACTTAAGAAATACAACATAAGAAGAATCAGCGAAATCGGTTCAGTCGTTCACACGTGATGCCGTGACAAAGTGGGCACTCATTTTTGTTTTACTAAAATTTGTAACAGCATAACAGCCAATCTAATTAGCCGATTTGTTTTATTTAAATTGCAAACCGTTATATTTCTGCCACAGAAGGACATAGGCGTGTTTTTAAAGTGAAATAATGAAAGAAAATCTTTTTAATTAAAGTAAAAGGTTTATCATTATTATGCTAGAGTATTTGCTTTGAAGCGTCTGCGCTCAGAGAGCTCAAAAAAACATTGTGTAAACTTCTCTCTTCTTATGCTCAGTTGACTTTGTATTAAAAAATTTAACAAGCCCGCTTTCAGCGCTAAAATTTTTTTTGGAAAAGTGGGTGAAGCCTCGCCCTCTGCTAAAAAATATACCAAATTCTTTATATCCTCCCAACTTTTAAACGATTCAAGAGGAATTTAAAATATTTTCTTTTTCAAAACTTTTACTTACCCAATAACTTCGAAACAGCGCCTTGTTGCGACAGCATATGTTGAGCCAAATCATAGCCACGTAAACCAAAGCGCGAAAGCTCCAAAAGTCGATGCTGCGACATTAAAGCATTCAACGTTGAATGCGGCGCTGGATGAGCATTTCCAAAGATGCCACTTAAACCCGCAGAATTGGTGATGCCTGAGGGAATGCCGGCAGGTGGTGCGGGCGGCAGACCAACTGCAATGAAAAAGAAAGAAGAAATGTGTAAGAAAGCAAAGACAAAGTGAAAAGCTGCAAATAACTCGAAGAAACAAATCAAATAAGAATTACAATTGCGATTAGAAAAAAATGTGTCAATGAGCTTGCAATTTGCTGCAAGAAAAAAAGAAAAAAACGGCCATAGACCACCAGAGCGCGTTAAAGACGTTGCATTGTTTTGTGGTCGTTGTTGTTGTGGTTGTTGTTTGAAACAAACAAAAGTTTAATTTGCTTTCGAGCTGTGGAATTTAAACGAGGCATCACACAAAAATTCCACAAATTGCGAGCCAACACCAACTTCAACAAATTTGTACCAGCGCGCACTGTCAACTTGGTGACGACAGTCAGTCCTTTGAAGTCGTTTTGTTGAGTGCAAAAGCAACAAATACAATACACAGCGTTTGGAGGGAGTGGAGCACCGACTTCAGCTAAGTATTGGAAGCGATTTGGTGGACTACAAAAAACACACACACACAACTTCGGACTAAAGAAGCAATAAATGAGACGAAAGAGAAAAAGCGAAGAGGACGCAAGTGGGGATAGCGCTGTCTTCGGCTACGCGTGAGACTTAATAGCTTTCTTCTACTTTGGTGGATATCGGTCTATATGCTTTTTAATGCCGAACTCGATGAAGATTGGTAGTCCTTTGTTGGTTTTGGGTACATCCCCGTACAGACATTATTTAAGGTACAGGAAAAACCAAGAAAGACTTGAATTACCAAAGCCGTGAAGAACCCTTTTTAATCTACATACATAAAGTGGAAAATTATAAAGGCGAGGCTTGTGGACTATATCATTACCAATGCTTAGCCTGGATCTTAAGGGACGGAAGTTGCTTTTTGGTGGAAGCATTTATTAGTTCTAAGAATTAGAAGGCAAGATGTAGAGAGCAACCTCTTGGATGCAGATAGTTGTCAACGACAAACCAGTAACCACAGAGCCTCTCCCAAGAGGTCGCAGGAGCAGAGAAGAGAAGGTTAGTTGGAAATACTTCAAGTAGGGGACGTGTAAATAGACAAAGACTGGAGAGGAGGAGGAGGAGGAGGAGAAATTATCGTTTTAACTAAGGTGAAGTGGAGCTCCTCAAACATTTTTTAGAAGGTCCGAAGGTTGGCAGTTCTTATGAATCCAGTTCGTGCTTAGTACTTAGTCTTATCTGAGATCGTAGGTGGAAAGAGTTGGGATCGAATTGCTTGGGAAATAACAAAATCTGATGAGGCTTTTGTGAACTTTACTTGTTAGCGACGCCGAGTACCGAAGAAAAGTAAGGAATGGAGATGGAGATGTAAGCAGAGAAAGAGTAGGACAAGTTAAGACGGGCCTGACGGACACTACATAGTTCAAGGATGCCCAAATAATACTTGCTCTTGATACAGATAGTCTTGGTATACTCTCACCTCCCTCCACCGCTTCATGGCCCCTCGAGCATTCGAGTTTCAACTACATAAAGGGTATAAAATCGAAAAAAAACACCAACGAGCTCGTCACACAAAATAAACGCAACGTGATCATGGCTTGACGTGCCGCTACTATGTCATATATGGGCATAATAGAGTGCGGCCCATCAACACGTCGTTCGTTGTCCATCTCGTCGTCGTCGTCATCATGGCATCATCATAATCAACGCCAAATGTGAGCATCACGAATCCCGTGTGGCTAACGATAACACAACACAATTGTCAACGCTTATTGCTGTTGCTGATGTTGTTATTGTTGTTGTCGCACATTACATCGAAGCTCTTAACCATTTAGTTCCGTCAATCCGACAATGTGAGCCATGCTGCACTCCAACAATACTGACTGACCACCAGCCACGTAGTCATGTTTTCGGTGCTAATTTCATCACTTGCTCGGAATTTCAAAAATTCTTGACAACTTCCAAATACCGACAGACTACTTGCGAGTTGTGCGATTGGCTGGCGGGGGGGAGCAAGGACATAAACACTCAAACCAAGTAAACGCGCAATGCAAAAAAAGTTTCAAACATTCACCGATCAATTCAACGATCCATCACAAAGCAACCAAATAACCAACGTCAACGTCAACGTCGTCGTCGCAGTCCATATTGGTTAGAGCGCGAGTTCAGGTTGTTGCGAGTAATTTAGTAATTCCAGCAATGTAGAAGCTTTTATGTACAATTTGACATTTTATCTGATCGCAAGAACTGCTCACATTTTAACACTTTTTTGTGTACAATCCACAATACCTTTGCGTACAACAACAACAAACTACGAGTAGGACACTGACAGGCTGCTGGTTACTTGCTTGACGCATTGTTGTTGTTGTTGTTGTTATTGAGTTGCCGCATTTGTCGCATGAATGACCTGATCGTTACGAATTCTCCTACAGCTCAAGTCGTCGTCAAGTAATTTTTTTTTTTTTTTTTTTTTTGTTTAGCGAGCTCGCTTAAGGTTGCAAAAAAAACACCAGATATGCATTTGCGATGCTTGAAATTGTATTTTGCCGTTTTAGAAAATTTAATTTTGGCTTGAATAAGCATTGAAGTAAAATTTTTGGAATTTCGTAAATGTCGCTTATGGTTCGCATGAGTTCATATCTCACAATTTGAGTCGCTGCTCCACTTTTGGAAGCGCGCGAGGGCTTGTTCATGACGCTGCTCTGAAACAAATTAGGTAAATGAGACAAATACTTACTTTGAATAGTTGTTAAGTTGTATATTAAGGGCAAGGAAATTTTGTTCCTTTGGCGAATATGGAAAGAGGCTACGCGGCTTCTTGAGTGAGAAGTCACAAGAGCACAGCCATATCCAATTCCTACTCAGGCTGCCTCGTCTTCGTATTCGTTGGGCACAGTGGTAATCATGCTCGATTTGATCGAAAATAGCGTCAGACTTCGTTCGCTGTAACACTAACTAACCCTGTCTAATCCAGCTCCCTATAAAAAACTTCTCCTCCAACCTTTCCTTCCAACTTCTATTAATACGTGAACCAGTTCATCGATCCACAGTCCAAATGAGTCTCGCGCGCCATTTCTCTCGCAAAGGATTGATGTTACTAAAACTACCAAAGGCGTAAGCCACGGTCATCTGTCCGTTTCAAGGCTCATATCACGAGCTACTTGCAAAGTGCAGCACACCACCAAAGAACTCTGTGCATTGCAGCAAGCTTCGCGCGGATTAAGCAGCAAGCAACGCGCAAATGTGGCTGACAATTTTATTTATGACAACAGGTCAAATGATTTATTTGCTAAATGAAAACTCGCCACTCTAATTTTAATCAGGTGCTCACTGGTCAATTGGACAAAGTTGTTGGCTGTTGGTTGTGTGCTGCGCGCACTCTAAAGGTAGTCTTGCCACATCATGCGCGCCTGCATCAACGCTAATGTGTTTCAATGTAATGCATATTTCACACTTGGCGCGCATGCGTACGATGCAGGGAGCGGGCGCGCGCGCTCTTGCTTAATCATAGTAAAGTAGGCGTTTGCGCTTTACACAACGCGCTGTCTTATTTATTTATTATACTCGTTTGTATTATCAAACTTTGTTTTTTTTTCTGCTCGATTTTGCAATTTGTTCCTGCAAGTGTGTTTGATCAATTGTTGTTCACAAGTATTCCTTGATTTATGCCGCTTGCATACAAAAAAAAATGCAGTGCAGTTTCTAAGCCAAAAATATGAAAGAAACGATCGATTGCTTGGTTCCGCGTTCTCCACTCATATGGAGCGCTTCAGTTGCAAGTACGAGTCGAGCGCGCGCGCACAGCCAAGTTCATATGCTTTGGCGTATGATTTATACGCATTTATGAGCAAGCGCGCAGAGCTGCAAGTGTACAAAAAATGCAAAAAAAAAAAAACAAGCTTGCAAGTCTTGCGCGCCCGCTTAAAAGCGCGCTTGTGTTAAAGAATACTTGCTCATTTCAGTAAAATCGCAGTAAATCGGCTTAAAAGGCAACAAACGCATTGCAATTGCAATTGAAAAAGCACAACAACAAAAAATCGAGTGTCAACAACAACAAAAAATCGAGTGTCAACAACAACAACAACGTTAAAACTTGCGATCAGCTACGGTTGCTATAATCGTTTCGCCAACTGACAAGCATACACGCATTCAGCGCATCCACCGCGTTCACAGTGCGCGCGCGCGCGCCCCACGCTCAACCACATTTCGTATTTCATATACAGTTGCGCTCACAAGTGATGATCGCGCCCCGGAATTCAATTGATAGTTTGATTTATTGCTACCGGTAATTTTTTGGCTCGTCAGCCGCGCGCACCGTTGCGCTACAATCAGCGCGCAATCCACTTAAGCGCATACAACAACAAAAACAAAAAAAAAACCACTCACATACATATATCCATATATTAAAGCGCGCTTACATTGAACGTCACAGTGGCGCGTTGCGTCTTCTCCACATTTCGTTGTATCTGTACTTGCAACAGTGGCAACGAGCGTGTGCAACGTCAGCAACGTCACGATCGTTTAGCGTTGATCTCGTTCATGCGTTTTGAATGCTTTTTTTTTGCGCTTCTGGTGTTTATGCCACATTGTTGGTTGTTGCTATGATTTTCAACTTTATTTCCAACTCCGCATCTTCATTTTGGCTCGCTGGCTGGCTCTAACGTGTTCGGTGGCGCGAACTAAAGTCAACGGAATTAACGTCAGTGACGTTAATTCGCACCCCAAAAGCGAACTAATGTCAGTGACATTAAGACGCATGCCAAAAGCGAACTAAGGTCAATATTTTTAGCGAACTAACGTCATTGACATTAATTCGCATTAAGAAAGCGAACTAAAGTCAGTACATTTTTTTTATATCCCAAATTTTCATTCTTCATTATCACCTTCGACTTATGATCATTATATCATGAATCTGGGATTGACTTAGGTCAGATCCCCAATTCGGGGTGTGATCCATGGTATTTACATATGTGCAGAACTCCTTTCCGCATTGGCGGCCTTCGGCCGCGCTTCAAAAAATAACCCTGGGCTACGCCATTCCAACTCCGGGTGTGTGCCATAGCCGTGGCTACCGCCACGGTGATGTCCTTCCGCGTGCCCCTCTTTTCTCACAGGGTAATGTGATTACAACAGCCACATGAAAATGACAGAAAATTCTGAACTTTAACTGCAAATATCTCGGAAACTACTAAAAATATTGGTTCAGCGGAGTTATATTCATGCTCCTGGGACCAAAGCGGGTCTCCTGATACATATCTCAACATTTTTGGTTGTGTATTAGCGCTCGGTACCCCACGTAAACGATTACCCACGTCTAGATTTAGAATCTGAAATGAGATTTCTTTCAACCGTTCAAAAGTTATTTGCAGTTAAAGTTAAAAATGTTCTGTCATTTTCATGTGGTTGTTGTAATGGCACATTAGGCTGAGCCAAAAAAGTGAAAAAGTGGGAAACGTGGCACGCGGAAGGATATCACCGTGGCGGTAGCCACGGCTATGGCACACACCCGGAGTTGGAATGGCGTAGCCCAGGGTTATTTTTTGAAGCGCGGCCGAAGGCCGCCAATGCGGAAAGGAGTTCTGCACATAAATACCATGGATCACGCCCCGAATTGGGGATCTGACCTAATTAAAATTTTCGCCTGCGGCGTTACTTCGTCGAATCTCAAACCCAAATGCCTCAATGACATTAATTCGCATGTCCAAAGCGAACTAAAGTCAAAATACTATACGAATTAACGGCACTGGCTTTAATTCGTTTTTGGTCATGCGTCTTAATGTCACTGACATTAATTCGCTTTTTGGGTGCGAATTAACGTCACTGACGTTAATTCCGTTGACGTTAGTTCGCGCCACCACGTGTTCGTCTCTGTGGCAGTTACATATAAATATGTGGCACCGTCGTCAACAGTGCATCCATTAATGGGATACATCATCATGGGCTCACTAACTACATAGACTTAGCGGCTTGTTTTTGCTACCGTTGAGGCTGTCATCACTGTCGCGGCCTTCGCTGATGCTACATGTCAAGTCGTTTTTCGTTGTTGTTGTTTTTGTTACTTTTGTTTATTACTTTGCAAGCTGCATGGGAAAAGCGTCAGGCGTGGGTAGTTAGATGGATTAAAAAGACGACGATGCTGGGAAGAATTTTGTGTAGATTTGTATTGGAGCTCTACAACGAAAGATCCTCAAGCAAAGTCAGCTCGATTTTGAGATAGTAAATATCTGTCTTCGAATGCCTTTTGGACCAATCTCCACATTCTGAAAATGGCTTTAGCTAATACTCCGGGAATGCCCTTTCTCATCATTGGTATTTGCGCCTAAAAGTTTGCAATGGAAATGTGACTGCCGTTTAAAGCTTGGTTGGATCAGGAAAAAGCTTGAGGTTTCAGCCTTTAAAGACTAAGCAGACATCAAGTAAGCATCACTAAAAGCTTTGGAGTATGTCTTTCTAAAATATTACATGACCTCACTCTAACTAAAGCTTCCGATTTTAGTCCCCAGTATATTCCCAGATATGTGACGCGCTGTAATTTTGTATTATTGAGGATTTGGGAGATATTGATCTATGTATATGAGTCTCTTTGGCACGTAACCTTTTTTTGGCTTCGTGGGCGTGGTCATTGACTGAAATGGAGACTCTAATTGGAAACCTCGAAAGGCTCTATTGAGGTAATAGTTACCGGTTTCAAAACGTGACTGGTTCTTAACAGTAACTGGTTCGTAAAAGTCACCGGTTTAAAGAATTTCACTGGTTCCTAAAAGTCACCGGTTCAAAGAATGTCACTCATTCCTAAAAGTCACCGATTCTAAGAATTTCAATGGTTCCTAAAAGTCACCGGTTCAGAGAATGTCACTCGTTCCTAAAAGTCGCCGGTTTAAAGAATGTCACTCGTTCCTAAAAGTCACCCATTCTAAGAATTTCACTGGTTCCTAAAAGTCACCGGTTCAAAGAATGTCACTGGCGCTTAAAAGTCACCGGTTTAAGAATGTCACAAGTTCTAATAATGTCACTGGCGCTTAAAAGTCAGTGCTTAGAAAGAAGTCATTGATTCCAAGTTTGCCAAAAATGTCACCGGTTCCAAAAAAAATCGCCGCCTCCAAAAGCTTCACTGGCTCCACAAAATAACCATTTTTTAAATAAAACCGATGTTTCAGGAAGAAAGCTCAATGGTTCCCAAAAGTCACCTATTTTTGTTAAAGACAGTAATCAATTCCAAAAGTCAGCGACACTGAAACCGACACAGTCTAAAATATCACTGGTGCCAAAAAAAATCCCTGACTCCAAAAAGTTCACTCTTTCCACAAAATAACCATGTTTAAAATAAATCCGATAACTTGGAGAGCAAAGTCACTGGGTCCCAATAGTCGCCGACTCTCGATAAAGTCACGGGCTCTGAAAAGTCACCAATTTTAAAAGCCAAAAGTCACTTTTTCGAAAAAATCGCTGACTCCAAGAAATTCGACTCGTTCTACAAGGATATTGTTTTTAAAATAACTACGATAGCTCAGAAAGGACGCTGGTTCTAAAAAGTCGCAAAAGTCGGCGGTAGCAAAAAATCACTACAAAAGTGCCTGTGCTTTTAAGTAACTAGGCACCCAGGTAAAGAGCTTTTGTACATTTAACAAAAGAAAGCTCTCTACAAGGTCTCTTATGTAAGATGGGTTTCCTTGTGAAACCTCAAGTGGTCTCGTGGATATCAACCTCAAAGCTTACCTGGGACACCCTCAAAGTCATTTTGAGCTGTTGCGAGTGTCAAAGGGAAATTTCTAATTGAGCTGGCTTCAACTGAAACAACATTCATACTTCAATTGTCCGACAACACAACGTCTGCGCAGTCAGCTAGTAGGATAGACTCACGATTAAGCGTGTGAAAACTCAGTGAACTAAAGACAACGAATTAAGAGTCCAACATTTGCTTGCTCGACTTTCGTAGTGTTTTGGCAGGCGGAATCTGAACATTTGAGTACAACCGAAAAAAAAAAAATTATTTCAATATTATGAATATTGGAACTGTCATATAACAAGCTGCAAAAACAATAAAAAAGAGCAAAAACAAAAACAATTTACATAGAATGCCTTTGAGCTCGAGTCTTAGCGGACTTTTGGACAATATTTTTGGAAAACAAAAACATGGAATGTTTTGCCAAATTAAAAAGCGCATCGATATGGAAACTTCAAAAAAAAAAAAGAGACGACACAGAGTTTGTAGCGGTGCAAGTGAGTGCGCGTGTGTGTGCGTGTGTGTGTGTTGGAGGCATTCGCACATCAGTGGCAATTTGTTTTGCACAAGTACGTGCTGTCAAATAAAATTAATTCCACATTGGTGTTCAAACCAGCCACCGGCACCACCACCACAAACGCCAACAACAACGACAACACGTCGCTGCTACCTTCTCAAGTCCAATGTACTCAATGCGCACTGCTACCGCGACCCACTTTGCTTCAACGCTCGCTCTTGACAATACTCAAGCGCTCAAATTGAAATCGCCAACAACTTACCAACAACAACAAGAACTAAAGTACAACAAAAAAGCGCTCTGTTATGAACTAACCAACAAACAAATGTGCCCACAACTAGTCAGCCGACTACGACGACGACGACGACTAGCTGGTGGTGAGTTGTTTGTTGTTGTTGCTATTAGTGTTGTCTCTTTGGTCGCTCACATGTCAGCGCAAGCAGTATGAGTGGCTGTTCATGTGGTGGGTGTGCGGGGTTTTGGCGCGGTGGCTAACTGGCTAGGCCGGTAAAATGTCACAGCATGATGATGGCAGATTCAGTTTACTGACTTTGAAAGGTGTTGGAAGTTGCACAATAAATAAATAAATTATAAAACTGAAACACACAACCAAAGGGCAAATGCAACGCAAGTAAAACGTACACGGGGGAGCGGGGTGTGGGAAGAGAACCACATAAAACTAAATACAACATAAGTAGTAGGAACCCAATAGGAAAAACAATTATAATTTGTGAGGCGCAAAGGAACTAGTCCGAAAAGGAGCAGACCCTGCCGTTGTCCGTGTCGTACATTTTGCTATTCGCTCTTCTCATCTCTCACTGTACTTTTCTCTACTTCTTCTTCCTTCAGAGATTGGTCTTTTCCTTTCACTTCCCGTTACTCTTTCTCGTTCTTCATCTTTTCCTTTTCTCTGCCTGTTGCTCTGCTTTTCGTCTCGTTGTCTCTTTGGATTTGTCACCCTTTCCACTTGGTTCTTTCCCCATCCCTCTCCTGCTCTATCTTTTTACTCATCTCCCACCGGGTTTTCTTATATCTCTGAATACTAGCCAAGCAAATAATGAAGCTCGCAGGATGTACCATTTGGTCTTACCAAGTACAATTTTCTAAATCGGTTACCCAACAGGTAAGGTTAGCTTATTAGAGATGCCTTCCGCCTGGCGAAGAGTGACACGCTCGTCCCATTGGCTTATAGAGATGTTACTGACGGAAGCTCAGGTCACGCTTTTTTACTTAGTTCGGCTAGTCGTCTTGCTTATTTAGAGCTAAGATATCCTTAGCCTTTGTATGTAGAAGTGTTGGTTTAAGAAGCGTTTTTGTGATATGATCGGGTTAGTTCAGTGACGAGTGAAATATTGGAAGTTTTCTATATCCCCAGCGTCTCTAAGCCTATACTAGAAATCTTTGATTGAGTGCCCTTTACGTTCCCATTAGACTTAGCCTCATTATTAATACAATCAATTCGGAAGAGGAGAAGCTAACCTGAGCTCACGAGGAACCTATTTCTGGCCTTACTGATGTCGGGGCTGATAAACTTGGTACTGCATCTGTGCCCGTCTTGTTATAGCCGATCCAGTCAAGGTCAGCCAAAGCCAGGGAATCTCCGAAAGCTCGCGACTTCAGAAGGGTTGTATTAGAGTGAGATTGGTGTAAAAAGAATCGGCTTGGTTGGACAGTTGAATAGAAGGTTGAAGTCATGAGGAGACACGCCGAGCAGACTTTTGGCATGCCAAGGAAAGCCTTTTCAAGTGAGACCGATGGCTATCAAGGCCATACTTTTTGCAGGGGCATTGGTTGCTAAGCACTCACGAGGCAGCGAAGTTCGTCATATAATTTTCGAAACTTCGTTAAAACAGGCTCTATTGATTGGATTACTGAGCTCCAATAGACGTAACTTACGCTTGCTTTACTACCTATTTTACCTTTCAGCAGCGAAAGCTGACCTAAACCAGTGAATAGGGGAACTGGATAACTGATGGTTTGAAGCAGAACGAAGGGAACGTTAAATAGAGAGTTGAGGATTCTGAGTTAGGGTGCGAAAATTGTAGTCTATTCCAGAACAAATGAGTTCCGAGTCAAAGCTCTTGTGAAGTAGGAGATCCTGGGGGCCACGTCTGAATAAATAGTTTCAATTACGGCTCATACTAGTTGGGATGTAGTTGCCACCTAGTTAATTCGACTACGGGGTGTTTAGTAAGATATTAAAATGCAAAGCCGTGTGTGCCCATGTACGCGCAAACATTGCTTGTAGTTGGTCGAACACACACACACACACACACATTCAAGCGCGGGTTTAAAGTTACAATTTGTCATATTCTAAGAAAAGTGAAAAGTCGATGGGACCTCGCTCAGACCACTTCTGGCTGGCGTGTTTTGAGTTCTGCGAGGTGCTGTTGGCTATTCAACGATATGTCGATATGTCGATACGACGTTGCGTCCGATGTGTCAATGCAGTCAATATGCCATGCGAACTCTTTGTTTTACTTTTTGGGTTGAAATTTAGTGTAGTGAAAAAATAAAGCAAAAAGAGAAAAAACTCAAAAATAAAACAAGAAAAAGTTGGTGTTAAAGAAGTTGATACGTTATCATAGATTTCTAAAGTAGAGAAGATAGTTTGTGGGAAGCGGATGGCAGGCGGAGGAAGTGGTGCTCACTAATTTAAAAAAAATGAGGTTCCGGGGATCGGAACTCTAGGTGAATGGTTAGGAAGAGCGAACTTAGATCGGGTCCAGAAAAATCGATCAAAATAAAAGTTCATATTAAACGCTGATCCCTCCATCTAGGCGAGTTAAGAACTCCAAAGTGAAAGACGGCTCATATAGGGTTAATAATACTAAAAGCTCTTCTGCGCGCTCAAAAATCCCAGACGGATCCGATGATTGGAATTATCTGTTGAACAAAATGTTGTCTTGCTCTTTAGAAGTACGAAGATTCAAATATCATGGGTTTTATTTATCGGCTGGGCCACTTGTGGTAAAAGACCATTGAACATATCGACCTATACCTGACTCTGAAGCAGTGGCAGATTCAGGATTTTGGGAAGGGGAGGGTCTATATTTTTTCAAAGAAATTTCGAGAACATCTTTTATCCACAGTTCCTGACAAGTGAGACTTTTGGATTGCGAAGGAGGGGGTTTGGACTCTTGTTCTGAAGAAAATATGGCACAGCAAAAAGGGACCATCCAGGAATCCTCGATCGCCTCTTATTGGGTCTTATGGGAACTACTTGACCTCTCCTTCATGCACATTTGAGTAGAACTTAATTTCAGGTTTATGTAATCAAATGCGGTGATCTCCTAGAAAACAGCTTAGGGGTTCAGAAAATGCGAGAGAGTGGCGAGAAACAACTAAACTCAGAACGATGGTTCAGCGCCCAACAAATAATTTCCGCAGCGTTCATGCTAGTACAGAAGATGTAAATTCGGAGCATATCGGACTACTTCCGGCATTGCGTTGCCCACAATCGAACTTTTCCGGAGTCTTCTGCTGTGACAGCAACAGCTAACTCGCTTTCACTTTAGGATCATATTCAAGGATGTGGGTTTTGAATAATAAATCTCAACTCATCTTTTTGAGTGTGGAGATAGGTATATGAAACTCTGAGAGTTGGCGCGGGAGCTTAATGTAAAGCATTTCAGTCTGATCCAGATAATAAAGATTCAGTGAGCCCCCGAGTTATACCCATTTACACTAGGGGAGCGTAGGTATTTCAATCCCAATCTTCGCTTTAGAAGAGTCGAGCAAAGAATTTACCCGCTCTTTTATAGGTTTCGTAAAAAAGAACGATCTTCTTGCGTAGCCAGTCGACTTTTTGGAGTGTCGGTCAGTAACGTTAACATAAATATTGGCTAGTCATCGAAGAGAGTGTTTCATAAACCTGACTAAGTAGTCGACATAGCAGTCGTAAAATTTGATGGACGTGTATTGTAACTAATATGGGCTTGGATTAGACCGTTGCATCTCAAAATTTTATCAATTTTGGTTCCAGCCATTGTTACACATGGGAAACACCCCTGCCGATTGGGGGCTTACAATATGCCCGAGGTAGGCATACCGATGGTAAGAGGCGACTAATATGAACAAAGGTAATGACGTGCAGCACGACGGTTGATCTCCAGATGCCTCTCATCTCTCATTACCCATCTTCTATTTTCTTTACAAGGAGGCATGACATGACCTAGAAGCCTCCGATTGTAATATCAAACCGCTACCACGACAGTCGGCCAGTGCCGCAAAGGAGTATCGGCGCATACCGAGTTCATATCCGGCCAAGGACTGTCAATTCGACATCACAACCCTAAACCTTCGGGGAGTGTTTTAGTTATTAACACAACAACAACGACAACACATGGGAAAAGGATGTAAAAGACGAGTTTGCTCGGCTTGCATTAGTTCTTAATCTCGCTTCACAGATTGGAAAGCTTATTGAGCCTTGAGTTTTTTAAGTATAGCATCGCATGGGAATATTTCAACGAGGCTATTCAGCAGAAATGGTGACCTTCAGACAACCTAAAACGATGGCCAGACTTTTTGTGAAGAGTCAAAGACTTAGGGGTGCTTTTGCGCGAGGAGGAGACAATCACCAAAAAAGAAAAATCTATCAAAAATATTACTCCTAGGTTAATCATTACTCCCTGTGTCGAGTGTACAAGTGGCTGATGAGATGTGAGCATTGTCCTGTCGTAAGTGGGAGGTTTCAAATGGACTTGACTTGTTGTCAATTGTCTACTACTTGAACTTGAGTTGAGTTTCTGAGAGGTAAGTAATTGGTTCTAAATAGGGAAATTTGGAAAAGATACCTCATAGAACTTGAGTAAGTCAGTAGTTTTTTTCTTCCTTGAAAGTCTATCGGTCCTTGCTGGCAGCCTAGCTACTACGTTAGCCCCCAAGAGACGGAATAAATTTATTATTTGAGTAGGGCTCTCGGAACGTCGAGTATCAGTTATAAATGAACCTTAGGGAACTATTAGCGTCAACCCAGCCCTGGTGACTCAGCTGTTCTAGAGCTATGGCTCGCCGAATTCCGTTGCATTTGATTCAAATGAGCCCAATTAGACCCAGGGATCCTCACGTTATACGCTTGGGTATCACAATGGAGATTTCAGAGCTAAGACACATCAAACTAACCTAACCACCTTTTATGGAATAAAATTCTTCTTTCACTCAACAGTTTCAGCTTATAACTAGACAGTTTAAGCCACAAGTTTTTACGCCTAGAGCTGAGATATTCTCCAGTGAATTCGAGTTTTCCTATTTATTTGTCACTTCGAAGTGTTACTTTAAATAGGGCACTTAACCTAACTAACCTAAGTCTTAAGATTAGACTTCAATCTCACTTACCAGTTGGTGAAAGCGGTAATCTGGGCGCTGCAATTGACGGCGGCACCGGTGGCGGTTGACTCAAAGTGTGCGCCGCCAAACCAGGTAGAGGAACATGTGATTGCAAAGGAAGTGGAAGCGTTGTAACGCCGCCAGCGGTGGTTGGTGACAAATTACCGCGCGCCATAACTGGCAACACAGATGATATTGATTGCGATTGGTGGTGTTGCTGTTGCACTGGTTGTTGTTGTTGCGTCTGCTGATGAGTATGATGTGGCGGTGATTCCATAACCAAACCAACACTATTCAACAAACTTTTTTCACGCGCGCTATTCACAACATTTGAGGAGCACATTTGTCTGGAAGTTGAAGTGACGAACTGGAGCGCGTTCAAGGCGCGCGTGAAGGAACAAGCAGCGCGCTAGTAAAGCGGCGCTTTTTACGAAATTTATTTTATATTGAATTATGTTTGTTTGAAATCGCCGACGGTAAGTGTATTACTTTTGCCGTAAATAATTCTTAACTCTTTTATAACTTTGCTGTTTTCCGTTTCCTGTGCGCTTTTGCGATACAAAAATAAGTGGAAATTAAACGCGTGCACTTTGTATTTTGTTTTATTTTCGTGCGCCGTCGGTTATTTACCCTCTTTTTACGCTACTTTTTCTTATTCACTCATTTATAGCACTTTTGCTTCTTTCAAATTATCCGAGTTGTTACGTCCAAGTGTTAATTCGAGGCGCGTCCGTAACGAATACTAATAATGTAGCTGGCACCGCGCGCGCCGCCACTGTCACTCCTCTTAACACACTTACCACACTCAACCAGCTGCCGAACTCACTCAATGTCCATATTTTGAGTGGAGCGCAAACGTATCGAGCATGCGTTCGGTTGTTGGTGTGGCGCGACGCTTGAGTGCGATCTAATTTTAGTAGCAAAATTGTAAAGAAAGTAAACCGCGATGGCGTTGGTGGTGTTGGGTTGGTGTATGTGGTGGACGTCGTCGTCGTCGTCGGGTGCTACTTGTCAGTAGCCTCTCTATAAGTGTTTTAAATGTAAATTAGGAAAATCGTTATGTTGCGCTCGTATGTATGTGTGTGATGTGTGCGTGTTTGTTGTGTTGAATTTTTTAAAACTAACGAACAAGGTGACTTGTTGTAATCCGTTGGCGCGAATGTATGCGAAGGCATATTTACATGGGTACTTGCGCCTGTTTGCGTACGCACACCCTACAGTGGATTTAGGCAGGTCGTTGGGCGCTTACAAGGAATTAAAATTAAAACTAAGTGTAACACAACATAGCATAGCATAGATAGCTTAACATAACATAGCAGTATGGAATTTAACGTAAAATGAATTGTCATTCACGCAGCAAAAAATAGCACGACACAACACAACATATGTAATTTAACACGACATAACATAACATAGCATGGCAAAACATAACATAACATAACATAGCATTACATAAAGTCGCTGCCTCATGCTTTGAAGCAATATATTTTGAATGAAATAACTCTTACTTTCACTCCGTCTTCGAATGGCTTCTACCAGGGTAATACCCGCTAATATAACACAACATAACATAGCACATAATGACTAAACTTTAAAAAGCCTCACTTGATATAATAATAACATAAATGAAATAAGCACATTACACATAGCGTAACGCACAAGTTTAGCATAGCACAACATAGCATCACACATCAAAACATAACATAAATTAACGTAACATAACACAACTTTGTATATGTATGAATAGCTCTACAAAATTGGTATCGCGAATAACATTAATAAACATAACATAGCATAAGAATAAATAAAAATAACTTTACATGATTAACATGATTTAACTCTTAATAACATGGTGACCCAAACATAACATAAAATAACTTAATTAAAAATTAGGAAACTTTGATCAAAAGATAGCATTGTACTGAAATAATATACCTATTATAATAGTAACATGGAGAAAAAAAAGCGCATAACACAGCTTGCATAACAAAACATAGCATACATAGCACCACACAACATAACATAACACATCAAAAAATAATATAGAATAACGTAACATAAAACCTCTTTATTAGTTTATGTATAGCGTTATGAAAGTGACACAAACATAACATAACATAAGAAAAAATAAAATTACGAAACTTAACTCACAAGATTACATTAAAATAACATAATATAATAATAACATAAGCAAAATCAGCACAAAACACACATTACATAGCAGAACATAGCATAACATAGCACAACATAGCACAACAAAACGCAACTCAACATAACGTAACATAAAAATGCATTACACATAACGCCACAAAATTACAATTTTAGTTAACAATAGCAAAAAACATAACATAGCATAAGAAAACATACATACATAAGTGGCTAAATGACTTCGGCTGATGTTTATTGCTCTCAGGGTTGTAGCCCGATATTATTTAGGACAGGTCATTAATTAAAATTTTTTTAACGGAAAATTTTTGAGAAGAATCTTTCTTGTATTCGGACTTGAAAGAACCGGTTTTTCCCAAACCCTCGTAACCGTTCATCACTAATGCAGTTCCAAGCTTACAATTGCCTTAGTATGAGTATGTACAAATGTACAAACGCCTTTCACGTTCCTTTTTGACACTGATTATTGAATTGCTGCACTTGTTTTGCATAAGATCAGGTGGGCTACAACAACTAAATTAAGCTTCATTCAATTGTGGTGGAAAAAAGTGATGAAGCGTAACTAAGCAATTCAATGTATTAGCTCATAGCAGCAAATTAGTTGGCTTAAGTGAAATTAAGTTTATTTTTGTCAACCATTGTGGGCTTTGGAAATAATAAAAAAAAAACAACAAAAACAAAAAAAAACCAAAAAATTTAAAAAGAAATAGTTGGCTCAAAGCTGTATAGGAAACGACCCCCCGCTGTTAGCTAACGAATTTGTTTGATTGAAATTAATGAAACAATACCTTGTTTAGCTGACAGTGACTAGCGCGAATCTTGAAAAATAATAGTTTTAAATATATGTATTATGATGGCAGTAGGTACACTGCAAAAAATGCGATTTGTCTACAATTTGAAAATTTTAAAAATGTCAAAAAATATTTTATTTGAAAACTTTAAAAGTTTCACAAACTAAAAAAAAGTAAAAAAAAAAAAAACAAATAAGTGCACATATTCGACTTGGAAGTGGAAGATCATGCTATTTTAAAAAGTTTCTTTCCTTTTTCTGGCCTTTTTCAGAATTTTTTTCAAAAAGCAGATTCGTTGATATAACACCCAGTTTCCGAATTCGATGCAAGAACGTGCTTTTTTAGGATGATTTCCACAAACGCTTTATCTGAACGAAAATTCAATACATTTTCAACTCAGTTTTACAACCAAAATTTTTCAATCAAAGTTTGAAAATTGGAAATTTAATGGAAAAAATGTGGCGTTATTTAAAAAAAATTTCAAATATTGGGGTATATAAAAAAATTTTGAGTAGTGCCTTCTTTCAATATATTTTAGAACAGTGTGTTTATCTACTCAATAAATTTTCACATTTTTTTTAAATATGTTTTTCACTTAAAATGTCTTTTCTAAAAAAAGAGCTACAAAACTGCTAACTTCAAAAGTTTTAAAAAATATTAAAAAAAGAATAAGGCAGAATTAGGTTTACCATACCATACAAAGGGTGAAGTTTTTAATACCAGTTCAGACCTACAATATTTAAAAAAATCGCGCTGGGTTAATATTTATAAAAAATACAAAAAAAGAATTTTAACAATTTATTTTGTGGAAAAGAAAATATTAATACCATTTTAATTTAAAATATCATTCTAAAAGAAGAATTAGCTACTGCGAAAAAAAGTGATGGATTTATAAAATTTTGAAACAACTACAATCGGACCCTATTTTGAAATATTTTTCAGAAACAGGTTACCTCATAATTTGTTCCATAAACTGCCTGCTTCAAAACTTTTTTTCAACAACGCCCTATCTGAAGGAAAATGCCATACATTTTCAGCCGAATTCGTTTTTAAATCGAATTTTGAAATAGGACGTTATTTGAAAACAATTCTGATACAGCTCGCACTTCAAGCAAATTCTGAAAAAAGTCGTTGAAAAAATTTCTGAAGTAGAGTGTTTATTAAAAATATTTTGAAACGAGGTGATCTTCCGCTCAGCCTTCAAAATACATATCCCTAAATGTTACAAAAAGTGCTGGGAATAGATAAAAATCTAATTAAATCTTTGCCAAAACTTTTAAAAAACAATGCAAATTGAAAAAAAAAAAAATAATTGTCTTCCCATACATTTTACAAAAAAAAAAAATTCGATAGAAATTTCGAAATACTTAAAAAACGATAGATACAAATTTAAAAAATAAAGAAATCGATAAACAGATATCTTGAGTAAATGTGAATCGAAAAAGCGTCAATAAAAATCGATATTAAATTCAAGAGTAAGTAGAGATCAAGAAAAATCCAATAAAACTAATAAAATACAATAAAATTGTTTAGGGTTAGAACGATAATAAGCAATTAAAATGTATAAAGTCGATAAATTTTCTCAAGATTTGTTAAAATAAATAAGTGCTTCAAAGTAATCGGTGAACCATTATAAAATCGATAATAATTTTAAAAAAGGAGAAATCGATAAATACTTATCTTATGAATCGATACAAATTTACAAAAATAAAAAAAAATCAGCAAAAATCGATAACAATGGTAAAAATATTCAAAGAGTTTGATATAACGATACCCATTTAAAGTAAGTATAATCGAAACCAAAATAATTAAATCAATTCAATTTGGGCGCTGTTAATAATAACAACAGCAACGATACAATTTTGTAAGTATTGAGAACATCGATAGCACAAACTAAACATCGATGAAAACATGTTCAAAAAGTCTTATAAAAACTGAAAAAAAAAAAAAATTGTTTCTGTTCCAATAGGTTTCCCACTGACAAGGTTTCCAAAATATTTTAGACGCATCTTTGGAGCGGTCCAAGAACTACCGTAGTCTCTAACAACTTACCTTATTTAAGTTAACTTCAGATTAAAAAATGCTTTCCGATATTAGGAGATACATAGCGTCTAAGTAAATTGTTGTTGTTGTTTTAGCAACATAAATACCCCGCAAAGGTTTAGGGGGTTTATCGAAAGTAGTAGTCTCTTACGGTACACGCCCGACTATCGCGCCAACGATTTGGTATGACCAGTTTAACCTTCCAAGTCATCGCACCTCCAATTTTTGGAAGAAAGAAGAATGTTAGTAATGAGAGGTGAGAGATCAATCATCGAGTAGTACTCATCCTGGATCAGACGACTCCTTGTCCTCCTGCCCTTATAGTACAGTCAGACGCAAAATGGATAAACGTATCTGAAGACCGGTTTCAATGGTTCTTTCTGCTCTTGGAAACTTCAGTCATCTGCAGTTTTTATGACTACACAGTCATATTCGTCCCATTCGGTCTCTAGATTGCCGTACCCAGTTAGTCTGACTTATTGGCCAAGGTGAGTTCATAGGCTGAAAGTTAAGTTTTACAACTTATGGATCAAATAGTTTTCCTCCTCGAAGAAAGAGCCTCTTTCAAAGAGCTTGAGATGATGGACTGTGCGAAAAGCTTTTACGGGGCTAAGCGGTAGGAGGCTCACTGTACTAATTCTGGATCTGCTCGGCTAAAACACTGAGCATTTCTGATTGCAAAGGTTGGTTGGTCTCCTTTTCCTGATCACAATTAAAAGTTCTCGCGCTCTGATTTCACAAGTTATGTATCTGCATTTGTGTAGCGGATTTTGGTTCAAAAACCTAACAACAAAAATTTACATTTCACAACAACAACATAGCGGCCAACTAATTACTTTAGTTGCTTACAAACGCAGCATAATTATCATTTTCCGCAAAAGCAAAACAAAATGACGACGCGCGCAAACAATAAATCAAAAAAATATTTATGCTCAACAACAACAACAACAACAAAATACTATGAGCGCACTAAGAAAAACTCAAGTAATATAACAAAATAAAAATAAAATTTAAAACCCACTCACTTTCAAAATGCGCTCAAAATAATATAAAATTTGAAATTACAAAAAATGTTCACTCAAAATATGTGTGCGCTCTTTCAACACAAAAATGTATACTCAAAATGCGCGCTGCAACAACAAAATTACTCACACTCATCTAAAGCGCTCAATATTCCAATTTTTGTGTGAACGCTACGAGCGCGCTCAAAATCCGGTTTATAGCGCCGCATACAGCAGGCGTGGTCAGAGCGCAAACAACTATGCGACCTCTTTCTGTTAACAAAATTTCACGTACGAAAGTATTATTGCGTCTCGCTCATTCCAGCATTAACGCGCATACGCGCCACCATTGGTCTATAGAGCGCGCCGCATATGAAAGCTGGTTTTACCGGAAGCTTGAACACATTGCACGTTTTAGCGTGTGAGCAGCGCGTTTCCAATTACTTCCAATGTAAACGCCACAGCCAGTATATATGTATGTATTTGTAGCATGCAAGCGTGTTGTGTAAAGCAAAGCGCGTATGCCTAATCGTCATTTGCCAATTGCTATAGCAGCGCGACCAATGATTAGGCTTATTACTGATTAATTAAATTTTTATAAATAATTTTTTTTTTGTTTCTTTCGTTTTGTATTTCCTCTTTTTTGTTATTTTTTGTTTTGAGTTTGCATGCGTGCGCGTTTTAATTTGTGCGCGCTTATGATGATTTGATTGACAGTGACAGCGGCGGCGAGCGCGCAACAAAAACTATTATAATTACAATTAATAAGCGCAAAGGTGGTAGGAGAAGAAAGCGCGCAAATGCTCCATATGGCTTGCGTGTTGGGGCGCGCGCGGTCAAAGTTTCTTTACATATTTTTCATTGTGAAAAACCTTAAAAGACTTAGAAATTTTTTTCCATTGTTTCCTTGTATAATTTTCACCGCCTTGCGCCTTGCGCCTTGGAGCGCGCTGCGTTACTTGCGCTAGCTGTTTACCGCGCGCCCTTACAACCTTAAGCCTTTAAGCGTCTAACGTCCCTAGCGCTTGTACTAGCGCGCTGCTACTTCCTTTACTTCCTCCCAGTCTTCCTCTTCCTCCCCTTCCTACTCTTCGTTACATTCTTCTTCTTCTTTCCTATTTTAATTATTTTAATTGAAGTTTTCATGTATTTTCTACATGTTAGAATTAATTATGGCTTTGCGTTCGCGCTTCCCTACCCCCTTCCCATTTTCGCTCAGCTGTCAAGAAGAAAGTAAAACACATTATAAATTAAAAAAAAAATAATAAAAATGTAGCTAAATTAGCCGTTAGCCATGTTTTAGTTGTAGCGCTATCCTTCAGCGATAGCCATCTTCCGCATTTCTCTAGACAAGTTGAACTTATTATACATATGTAAATTCTGTTCTCGTTGCTCTTGTTGTTGTACGAAAGTATTTTCACAGGAAAATGTTATTTCAACATGTCAGAATGTAAAATAAAAGGAAAAATTGTATAAATTAAGCACCCACACACATACATACAAACACACACACTTAGGTATATTTCACATAGCAAAAGTTATATCCACAGAAGTCGTTCGAAACTGGAGCAAAGCGCATAGAAGGTAGTCAGCTTGTGTGAAGAACGATTGTTCGATGAGCTTCCACCTCCTTTACTTCCTTGAGTTGAATAGATAGCTAAAGTGCTGATAAATGTATGAATGGATTGTTAGGGTTGCCATTATCGCAAATTTTACTCTATGAAATATTTCTGTGCTGCTTTGAAAGAACAAATAATCTGAAGCGTTTCGAAAGCTTTACTCGACATTTGTTTGGCCCCTCTTAATTTAAGCAGTGCTGAGAAATCCCGAACATTATGCGAAGATCCGGTTTCGTTCTAGTTTCAGATTCGTTCCTGCTTTGAACTCGTTCCTAGAATTTTTTTCGTTTTTATGTTCCAAAATAATTTTTTTCGTTTTGGTTCCTGGTACGACTTTGTTTTCGTTATTGCTAATTTTTCTGGCTTTGTTCCGGTTTCAGTGCCATTACGTTCCTCAAAATTATTTCGTTTCTGTTCTCTAAGATCACCGCATTCAGTTTTTCCAAGATTATCCTGAAAGGCAAGAAATGCTTGTCTGGAAATGGAACACTATTTTCTTTGTAAAAAACTTATGTAATTCCCTGTGGGGTTTCCCGGGTTTGTTTTGCGTTCCTACGAAATTGATTCATTTCATATTTGTTTTGGTTTTGTTTTAAACAATTTTTTCAGTTTTAGTTTAATTTCCATTTCGTTCCGCTCAAGTTCTTCAAATGGTTTCGGTATCATTAATCAATATTATATTGCTCTGTTTCGGTCGGAGCTCCCTTCGTTTATAGCTTTTTTCACTATTTTTACTTTTTATTTAAGTAATTTTTTTGGCATCGTTCTTATTTCGTTCCCATTCCTTAAAATTGTTTCAGTACCGTTTCGGATGGGTTTCTCTTCATTTTTGTTCTGGTTTCATTTCCTAAAATTATTTGAGTTCTGTTTCCGTTCCTAATTCGTTCTTCTCAAGTTCTTCAAATTGTGTTGGTTCCGTTCTTAAAAATTATTTCAGTTTCATTCCCGTTTCGGATGCGTTCCTCTTCATTTTGATTTTGGTTACATTTTCCAAAAATATTTCAGTCTTCCCACGTTCTTCAATTTGTTTCGGTTTCATTTTATAAAGATATTTCATTTCCATTCCCGTTCCTCTTCATTTTTAGTTTTTTTTTTAATATTTTTTTCTTACATTCTTCCTGACTAGTTTGGTATCTTTATTTAAAACTATTTCCTTTTAAGTTTAACAGAATAATCTGTTTCTTCAGATTCATTCAGTTTCGTTCTCTTTAAACATTTCGTTGCATTATCGTTCCCTTTCCTCTCCAGTTCTTTCATTGATTTCAGCTCCGTTATTCCAGAGTAGTTCGATTTTGAATTTCAAAATTGTTTTGTTTTTATTCCTGTTTCGTTTTCGTTTCGTTTCCATTCTGGTTTTTTGTACGTTCCTAAAATTTATTTAAGTTTCGTTTCTATTTTGTTCTCGTTACTCATCTTGATTCATTTTTCATCTGGATTTTGTCCAAAACATCACGCTATGGAAATCCGTCCTAGCATTCAAAATAACCTCAGTTCGTCGGGTCACACTACAGTTTTGCTACTTGCGCTCTTATCACTGTCCCCATCTCATAATGTTTAAGACGAGTTTTCTGAACCACAACCCACTCATACATACATACATATACATATAAAATCCAATTTTGCAGTAACAAACAATGCCATGAGCACCCACGGCTCATTGAATGCGCCTCAATGCTTGAGTGCTTTCCAAAACTTTAATGACTAATTTACCTCCATCCACCTTCAACTACATACCTACTCTAGGTATGTAATGCAATATGCGCTTTAGATAGTCGGTCTGTCCATTTGGCTAATATACATTTTTAGTGGTTGTTCTATGATTGTTGCGGCTTTTCTGTTTAGTGATGGCGTTAGTTATTGTGGTTGTGTTGTTGTTGGTGCATGACAGTTGGTGGTGGCTCTAGCGCTGCTCACCCATATCTACACCGAACTGCCCACCACTGCTTTTTTTGCGCTGCATTTAATAATGGCACTGTGGTTAGTGACTTGAAACGTTTCATACATTTGTTTGCTAAAGAGAAAAATTAAAACAATTACAACAACAGTTTACAAAAGGTAAAAAGGCAACAGAAAAAACAATTTAGTCTTTCCCCTTTTGTTCTATGCGCCCTTAATTGCTTTACGTTTGGCTTTTTAGAGTTTTTCTTGCAGTTTTTTCGAAGCACGACAGAAGTTTTATCTTTAAATATTTGTATATATGAGGTTATTTATTTGAATATTTAAAAGCAAAAGGAAATAAACATAACTTAAAATACAAGCAAGGAATTTCTGGAACCGTTGGCTTGCTTACACCCTCATTAATTTGGGCATTCCATTCGTTTTTTCCCCCAAAAACTTGTTTTAATTTTTTTTCTCGATAGAGCAGTTGATAAAGAAAGTTTTTTTTTAACCAAACATTTTGACTAGAACCAATCGAAGGCAATTATAAATTACTTATAATTAAACAAAAAATTATCAAAAATGTTTAAATAATCAAAAATAATCAAAAAATCAAAATCTAAAATGTTGAAAAATTATAAGAAAAAAAAAAACAAAAAACAATCAAAGAAAACTTTTTTTTTATTACTTTTGATTATTTTTAATGCCTAATTATAATCGTGAAAAATCACCACTTTATCCGATTTTATTGTACATAATTAATTGGAAAATAATCATTAAAAATGTAAAGTATTAGTAATCAATTATTAAATTAATGCTTAAGAAAATAATCTTTCAAACTTGTAATCACGATTAGTAATCATTATATAATAGATCTGGATATATGTATGTATGCAAAAAAAAAAATTTATTCAAACCACTTGTGATTATTATTAAAAATTTTTTGATTACTTTTGATTATCTTTAATAATAAAATTTTTTTTTAATAATACATAGTGGGAAATTACGATTTTTTTGAATCATTTTTCATAAAATTTTTTTTTTTAAATAATATAATTTAAAAACAATAAAATTACTCATTACTTTCTGAATGTTTAGATAGGAGATAATGGCTTTGAAGTAAATGAAAAACACGTTTCACGAACCATTGGTTTATTTTTCTTCTGCTACTTTGCCAAAAGAACCTTACACATTTGCTCTTTACAAATATTTATAGCAACTCCTATTTAAAGAATTTGATTTTGAATTCTAAAGAAAAAAAAATTGTTCACCAAAGGGTTAATGCATAATTACTCGTGTTATAACGCTAAACATACCGGCAAAAAAATTTATTTCAGAATTAAAAAAAAAATAAAGGCATTTATTGGGTTAATCCATGACTCAAATATGGATTAACAATGTAAACATTTAATTTTTAAGTCTGCAGTAATAGATCTAACATAAAAAACATTTTTCAGAATTTACAAAATAATGAAATGCTACTCTGAAGTGAATCATTTTATTTCGTTATTAATAAAATAGTTAAGGTCCTTAATGGGTTAATGCATGCATTTAAAACTTCAAATATTTACTATTAAAGTGTATAGCAACTTATTTTTTAATATAAAAAATTATTTAAAAATTATAAAAATAAAAATGTAGGTCACCAATGGGCTAAGGCATGACGTTTAAAGGGTTAGAATGATTAAAATCAACTACTTAAGTTTATGTCAAACTATTTTGATATGAAAAATTTGATTTCAGAGTTAAAACAAAATTGAGGTCGTCAATGGGTTAACGTATGGCCGCTCATGGGTTATAATTTTAAATATTTACCAATTTAGTGTAGCACAACGCATTCAAACCTAACCAAAAAATCGTTCATAATATCGTTATAAAAAAAATGTAGATAATAACGAGTGGGTTAATGCATGACCGTAAATGTGTTTCTGAATTTTTGGTTTCTGAAAAATTTTTCTGAATTTTTCCTTCTGACTTTTGGTTTATGAAAAATGATTTCTGAAAAAAAATTTCCGAAAATTTGTATTTCCGAATTTTTTCTGTCTGCATTTATGGGGGGTACCAGCTTTAGCATCCTATCGTCAGAGACTGTTTGTATGAGAAAAGTTGCGAAAGCCCAGTGGAGCGTAAATCAGTTATCCCATGCCTCAGAAGCTTTTTGGGTAAATTTTTTTTTAATATAAAAGTAACAGTATATACATAAGTAAACCGCTACTGTATTTCAAATATCACATCAATTAGTTAGTCGGCGTATTTTTCATAAACTTGCCATCAGTTATGAGCTACAGCTCATCATCTCATTATCAATTCAAACGGCGCGCCAAAGCTGCAGCGCTAACAATTCCACGTGATTATCGCTCATTAAAAGCGTTCATTGTTGGGAATTAATTTTCAGCTTCTTCATGGCATATTTATGAGCGTTTTTTTTTCTTTTGTTTCCAAGTCAATCACTTAATTAGCAAATCAATTTAGGTCGTTATCGAAGGTTTGTGCTGAAATGGCGCGTTTAAGTGGAGTAATGGGCTATAGCCAATTTTCAAATTAGCTGAATTCAATTCTAATTAGTACTTCATATTTGTTGTTGTTGTTGAAAAGGTGATTCACTTCCCTGACATCACTTCAGTCAGTCGCAGAATATTGAAAAATTCCACAGCTGACGAAATCGAGGCAGAACCTCGGAATGGAATGTAGAAAAACTTTCCAGCAGACAAGATAAACCTGGCGGAAAGGAGAGGTTTTTACCGCGAGTTTGGTGACTCTGTCGGAAATTAGGCAATACCTATCGGAGTATGCGCGGAAGCTTGTGGAAAGTAAGCGCTTCCTGAAGGAATATTGTGGAAAGCTTTCGCAAAGCAGAAGGAACCTGCAAGAAAATGGCCTGTTGCTTTGTAGTCGAAGCTGAGGATGGCCAGGCTTTAAGTGGAGAGATGTTGGCGACGCCTGCCGAAAATTACCGAATAAAGATGTTGGTGAAACCTGAATCAAAAGAACAGAAACCCGGTGGAAAAACAGCGGCAGCTTGTTAGATTCTCGCTCAGCCAGTGGAAGCTGAGGCAATAACTGCCAGAATGTGGGCCAAAGCTTCTGAAATGTTGTTGCAGTAGGTAACCATATTTTACCCAACCTAATGGGAACCTTCCTTACCGAATGTAGAGCGTCTGGTCTCATGTAAGCGACACCCGTCGAGGAGACTAGAAGATTGACTTCCATGTCGAAAAAATCTTTGAAAAGTCCAGCTTCCATTACTTTTTACTTAAGTGGTTCAAACTCTGGCGATCGTCCAACAAGATGGAGTAGCGGCTTGTTAATATTCTGACAACTGAAGTTTAGCCCCAGAGCTTGGCTTTCTGATTCTTGTGAGTTTGGTTGAACGTTATTCTGCTAGAGGCCAATAGTCCGTCATCATTTGCTTCATCTAGATTTCAAGTTGTTTTTGCTTTTGTTCGATTAGAGATGCGCTTTGTTCTCTTGGGATAATATGGAGCTCTGACTTGTCTACTATAAGTATACTGATTTGACTCCCTACCAAAGTTTAAAAGATACTCACAACGTCGTCGTCGCCTTGTCAATGTCTTTTACATGGACTCCTTTGGGGTTATTGGGCTTCTCAAGTAGTGGTTTCCATACACGTAGCGCCTTTTATTGGCCGGGTCGTAGTTTCCAGTTTCCTTCTTTTCCTATAATAAGAAGTACCTGGATGTGAGCTTCGTTCAGTGAGGACTCATTATCAGCGGCAAACAATGTCTATCAGCTTTACATTTACGGTCCGAAAGTTCTGGTATCCAACTCTCGTTAGAATATTTCTGCTTCAACTTCCCAAAGACCACCTTTTTATGACGTCTTGTTATCAACAGGCTTGGAGCTCATTATAAGCTCTCGAGCTCTGGAAGCTTTCTCGTACTCCGTAGCTTCATTTTGAGTAGAATCATTCACTTCAAAGCTTTACCACACTCACCCATGTACCCTTGTAATCCTGCTTTCGAACTCAAGACCTTCGGTACGTGAGTCATAGAGGCTCACTCACTATACTACACAACCATAATTCTTTGGTTTTAGTAGCTGGGCTGTAATTACTTCAACCAAACACAATACGTCTGCCATTTCACTAGCGCTGCTATGAATACCCAATGAGATCCAAACAAGCGTACAAACAGAAGGCAACAACATGTCGACTACACAAATCTGATGAAGTCAAAACGTCGACTAACGGCCATGCCATTATACACACAAGCACACTCACCTAATTACATGTATTAGAGATGGGAGCGGCACTAAATATGCAAACCCGTTGAAGTGCCGGTATTCTTGGCAGTCCAAACACGAAGTGAGGTATCGAAGCGAGGCAGTTTAAATATCTAGAAATTGGATATCACTTACCGCAGCCAAATTTTAGTCCATACTCTCTACCGCCTGGACACATTAGATCAAATTTTTACCGAGTTTGGAGTTAGTCGGCGGTCTCGGCCGCTGAAGATGCGTCGTCCTCACAATTTCCGATTTTGATATACATACACTTGGAGAGTTCAACAGCTCTCAAAGGTCTGGGTTCAAAATCTGTGATATAGAAGGTGCTTGAGGGCCGTCTGACCTAGCTCTTGGATATATGAGGGATACAAAGACATAATTAAACCAGTTTTACCACTTTGCAGATCCCGCAAGGAATCTCTTAACCGCTTAGGCGGCTCAAGGGTAATACAAAAATCGATCCAGCTTCAGTTGGGTTAGTAGGAAATGGTGTTGGAACCTTACTCAGCCGTGGGGTGTCATCACTTCTTGTCAGGTGGCTAGTTAATTGTGGTTTGCTCGTACTCATAAGCACTGTGCCGAGCTTCTAAGGTTCACGAAGGCTCTTCTCTTGGTATTTTAATCAATCCCAGCTGTGTGGAAGTTGACAATCTGGGAGACCGGTAACTTCATTGGGATCTACTAAGCTCTTCGAAGAGGAAAATACGAAAGTATCTGAATGTAATCCAAGCGCCCCCTAATTTATAAAAGGTATGCGTATGCGTGTATGCATCACCCTTAGAGACTGTGTCGGTGTGTTCCGCATGTTGGAAATCAGTCTCGCAGACTCGAAACGGCTCATCTACCCAAGTCGACTGTCCTATGGTCCAAGATTTTCGTAGGTTTAACTAAGCTAACTCTCAACTTTTCTGTTCCTATTCGAGAGCTTTGACCCAAAGTCTTTTAGGCTTCGAATATTCCATGAGTCCCTCTAAATGTTTACGTACCTTAAGTCCCGAGCTTGCAAGATTTTCGCGGTCTGCTTGGAAGGTATTCTCAGTTCTCCAAAGCTCATTACCTCCTAGAATTCTCTGTCCCAATTAATTGGAAAGAGCTTTTTCGGGACTTGCTGATCCCGACTTTCCGCTTCCATCTCTAAAACGAAGTGCTTGACAAACAGTAATCAGCACTCGAGCTTGGCAAGCAGACACAGTAGCTGTGGTAATCGATGGAGCTGGCAAGCGACACCATTGCACTAAGCAAGAAGAAACGAGCAAAGCAGAGCAATTAAAAGTTGTTTTTGGTGTGGACGACGCCATTGCTGATGCCGAGCGAGTACTAAGCAACGAGTTGACAAATGCAATAACAACAAAAACCACAACAAAAACAACAACAAATGGGAACAACATTGCGCACATCATGGCACAACATTGAGGCGGTAATGAGGCAGAAAAACAACAACAAAAACAACAACAAGCAACAACCAAACAAGATATTGCTACTGTTCCAACAACAACAAAGCGGGTGGTGGCGAATGTAAATGCAAAAGCAATGTGAAGGCAGTGGCAAACTCAAGCCCATTGCGTTCGCCGCCATTGCTGGGATTTTAAGTTTTTGTCTTCACTTACTTCGTTGTTGCTTTTGTTGTTGCAGTTGTGCTGGCTGATGGTTATTATGGTGTACGAGTACGTGTTGCAAAGCGCTGCCGCACACACCATTTGGTCGCACTTTGCTAAGTCAACCGTCAGACGTCAGCCGCCAACCACCGCACGCCCCAACGAGCTCATGGACGTACGAACAGGCTGTGCAGTTCTGTGGTGTAGTCATACCCAAGCGAGCGCCATGTTTGGGACAATTTACACCCAACGCGCGGCTTGAGTTCATAGTCATTGGCGTCGTCGTTGTGGACTTTGCGCGCGAGCGAATGCTGCTTCCGTGTCTTAATACTTGGTAGCTAGTGGAAATCTCATAGTTGCATTGCTTGTGCAGCGCGCTTGAAACAACTTCGTCTACGTCTCTATCTGCGCTTCCTTCCTTGTCTTTTGTCTCTGCTGGTACTTGCTTGTGTTGGCAATTATCTACAAGTACGTGCAACACAAGCGCCCGTGACCAAAGATGACTTGATACGAAACTCTCTCCCGCTCTATCATTTCGGTCCTCGATTATGCAGAGTTGCCTACTTTTTTATGTGTGCGCTAGTTGGCAATACTACACAATCGAGGACCATCTGACATTAGATACATAAACAATGAGGAGCCAGAAAGCAAAAAACGCACCAAATTTGGGAAAATCAAACAAGTGAACATTTCGATAAACTTAAAATATCGCACGATTGAGAAAAAATACGTAAAGTATTAAATAGTACAATCTAAGAAAATAGCTGCAGAAAATATATGTAGAAAATTATATTTTTTTCACGCATTTGAGTGGTTTACAGGTATAAAAAAAGCTTACAAGATACAAACAATACGACTTTTCTTTTTGTATTATTTTCAAATATTTATTTTAATTATAATTATTTTTATTTGAAATCGTGTTATTTCCATTACCATGTTCTATTTCATTAGGAAATGTTCATCATTCAGGATGTTACCTTATTTTAAGATATCTTGGGAATTTTAACTTTATATTATGAGTTATTTATTATTTCATATATTTTATTTTAAATATATCTTGCCTCATTTTATAAGTTCCAAGCAAGAAAAATTCAAAAATGGATTCGATAGCACCTTTTTGCACACCTCTTGGTCTGTGGGAATTGCAAAATTCCTAAAAAGCTACTCAAAATGCCCATATTTTGTTTTCACCATACTGGCATCATTGGAAAATGTTATAAAAAATGACCACTTTTTGAGCGCTCTCAGAGAGCGCGAAGTTTCGTATCTAGTCATCTTTGCCCGTGACTATGACACGGTTTGTAGCAGAATTTTCTATACTTCATTTGGATGCATCGAGCCATTCAAAGTCAACCATGTTGGCTGTCATTGTCAGCTCGCTCGCTTGCTGCTGCTGGCATACGCGCTTCCGTCCGTCTTAACCCCTCCCGCCCCATCCAAACAACGTTGCGTGCGCATCGGCATGTGCACCCATGTATATACGTATGCATCGAGCCGCTGTGAGTATTGGAATTTCGCATGAGCTCGCCTGCATTGGCGGCCCACCTCGTTTGATATTCCCCATCGCATGGCAAATATGGATTTTGTAATTCTGCAGTGATTTTTGTTTTACCGTCGGGGTTTTTGTCTTTGTGCGCTGTACGCCATTTTATGGTTTGTATGTTCCCTTAATGAGCAAATGATTGATCAAATCAATTTCGATATGAAACAATTTTAATGATTGAAATTATTTATTATTATTTTCACGAAGTCGGTAATGATTCTGAGCTCGTGAAGTCTATGTAGCTTGTTCAATAAGCAAGGTGGGTCAATTAGGCAGTGCGAAGGGGGAAATTTAGGGAACATACAAGCAGCGAATCGGGTGCTTATTACAACTCGAATGGAGCTTTGGTAGAAGCTGGTAGACTGATATCGAGATATACCGATCTAGACGCCAAAGCAGCCGTTGCTGTTTACGTAGGAAATTCTTTTGGTGTAGAACTTTCGATGGACGTTGTGGCTAAATATAAATTAAAATGGTTGGTAAAACTCGTATAGAAGGCTTACTCCTCCGTTAAACTAAACTCCGTGAGCTTTATCAACTTGCAGCTCCAACGGCCTCTCCTTGAGTTCTAGCTCTGTTGCCGTCTGTTGATAGTTCACGACCTTGCGTTCATTTTCTTCTTCAGATGGGAGCCCGGTTGAGGGGATTTGATGATCACCCACAGTTGAGCTTCGATTGTTTATACACTATTTCGAGCTCACTAATACCTTTACTGTCTTAAGGGTCTCCACTTCCAGTCCCATTTTCATCGGACCTTTTTTTAGCTTCCTGCGCCATCATTTTATAATGTCGACGACTTCAACTGCATACTCTGAGATTTGTGTGCCATCCAATTCTAGAACATCCAATTTTAGAACCCTGTCGTGCATCGCGTTACATAGTGTGAGCGTCAAAAGAGAGCACTGAGGGACGCTGCTAGTGATGTCGTACTCTCTATCTTCTAGTGCTTCCAACTAGGGTGGCTATTTTGACTACTTTTTGTATTCCAAAAAGCATGGATCTTGACTTGCGTAATCTAAAATAATTTTTTGACAAGCCACCTGTGCTTTTTAAGGTCTACTCTAGCCGCCATGTTCGTCTTTTCTATGAGCAAACTAATATGCCCTCCTGATGGTCCAGGTTCCATCGCTACTCGATGGCCATGGAGATTCTTCAAGGTCCTCTGTTTGTAAATTCCAGTACCCCGATATCGGAAAAAGGTTTAGATGTCACGATTCATCAGTAGATCTTGACTCACTTATTGCTATCTACTCTGGCTTTCAACTCACTTTGAAATCGGACTCACAAGTAACTCTTGTTGGGGTTATATTGGGGACTGTTGTGGCCACTGTAAATGAGGCAAGTGCAATCTGGAGACACTGCTGGTCCGCGAAAGTATCATAGGCTGCTGTTGGTATCATTCAGTCGTAGGAAATGATTGAAAGTCCTACTGTTGGGTAAAATAGTTTAGAAACCTAGAGATTACATGGTAGCGTCGATACGACTGCCTATATGTTTCCACTATAGTAGGCCCAGTTCTTTCCCCTTTTTTCTGGTTGTCACTGTTCAAGCCTTCGTCCCATTCATTACTCAGGCGTGCTTCATAAACAGTGTTTGGATGTCAAAGATTTCACGAAAAATCCATGTCAGTCTAAGGCAGGGGCGGATTCAGGATATTGGAGGGGAGGGGGGGGGGGGGGGTGTTCCACATCTTTTTAAGGAAATTCCGAGAACATATTTTATCCGCAGATACTGAAACTTATGACTTTTTGGATTACAAAAGGGGGGAGCGGGGGCTTGGACCCTAAAACCACCCCCGTGGATCCGATATTTCCATCCAATATTTCCTGTTTATTCTCTCTTGTCTCTCTTCGCTCTTCGTGGAACGATAATTTTCGGGTCTCCTCTTTCCTCAAAGTAAACTAATTCATTACCAAAAAAAAATTCAATTAATTAAACTCAAAAGCAGCGTAATTTAATCCCGATTTCATACGCATTGTTACCAAATATTTTAATTAATTTTCCTTTTTTTTCATATCCAAATCTTGCTGGTGACATTTCATAATCCAAAACCATGTGTACGAGAAGGTATTCCAATATTTTCAACGCTGTTACGATTATCTCCCGCTAAGAGACAGTTTTGGCAGCTTGGCTAGCTTCTCTACGCCACATAGCAGCTGACCGCTTGTCACTTCACATATTTAGCATTTCACAACTTTGGCTTCTGAATGTCAACAATGCGCCGCTCCTCCGCCACAAAAGTAGCCAGCCATACAAGCTGCCCAACCCTTTCGCCAAAAGCTTTGCCCAAGTTGGTTGAAGGCAAAATGTTTCAAATTAATCGAGTCACAGCGGGAGTATCACAGTTTGTGCTCCCGTCACTCAATATCGCACCAAAAAACAGTAGTGAAAAACAGTAGCAAAGCAAAAAGCGGAGCAAAAACAACGAAAGCGAACAAAAAAAAAACGATTGAATGCAGCAACACAAAGGCGACTGACGACTGCTTGAGGATCTCGCTGATTTTATTTTCTGAACTTTTTTTTCTGTTATCGTTTTTGTTGTTGTAAAATCTGCTAAATGCACTTTTCAATGGTTTTGTCTGTTGGCGTTGCGTGTGCGTGCTGCATGAGCGTTGAAAGTTGGGAGCTGCTTGCGTGTTGGTTGGAGTTGCAATTTTTTGAGAACTTTTTTTTGGAAAATAATTTTCAATATTTTTTTTGGATCGATTTTTAAATGATTTGAGAATGCATCAGGGGTAAGTATTTGCAGAGTTGGGTAATTGACAGACGAAAACGTGATGAGATCGGCTCAAATAAACCTCAAAAATACTTAAAATCAGAACTGAGTTGGACTAAGCCGCCGGTTCAGGGACTAAGACCATACCATATAAATCTCTTAAGGGGTGGATCCACGGGAGTGGTTTTTGGGATCGCTCAAATTGGACCAAATTGCAGACTAACCTTTCCGTTTTCTAGGTTATGTTGTGCTAATGGAGACACTGTCCCGAAATCTGGAGGGATCCTTTTAAAAATATGAATTTTTTTGAATTTACGTATCTATTTAGCAGACAAAGCTCTGGAAGCCCTAAGTTTCTTGCGGAAGCAGCGTTTGTTTGAGAAGAGAGGCGCGTTCATCATGAAGTTTCGACATGGTTATAACATATTCTTCACAAGAAAGTTAGTCTGAGTCATGTCTCCGACTATACCCAAAACTCTTCTTAGGCCATACACTCTCGCAACGGTATGGAGCTTCGGTAAAAAAAATGTAGCAGTCAAATGGGTGGAGGTGCCGAATATATCAAAAGTATCCGATCTGACGAGATGATGGTTGCGATACCCCAGACATTGGCGAATCAATATTTAGCATGCTTACTTTGATTTTGTTGTTGTTGTGAACTACGCTTACATGGTCGGGATGCCCACGTTGCGATCATCGTCCCGAAAGTAGCCTTCACTGTGGTGGAGAAGGCTACGTTTTCCGCAAAACGATATCCACAGCCAATCAACATCAAACCGCTCTCGAATATCCTCTCCGATTGCGATTTTGATTTCTTTGGCATCGGCCAGCCGATATACAATAGCTACTAAATACCTTCAGCTATCGCGATTACCTATCATACGTCTAGATCAGACTTTATCTGGCTGCCAATCAATATTCGAAAAGTACTGCAGATCGCCCGCCCTCGGGGTTTTGCCTCATACTCCTTCCCTCAACCGACGTTTCACTGCCGAACAACATCCGAACGGTTCTGAATGCCGCTCGTCTGCAAGGTTTCTATTCGTATAACCTCAACCAATCGATATTCCACTTCGTAACAACACTCTGCCATCGGCAAAGGGTTTATGACAAACGTTTGGGGGGATCTTCCTTAACGATGTGGACAGCGGGGTCTGGAGCTCTGTATTTCTATTAGTTTTTATTACTAGTCAAAGAATTAAAATAATAAGAACATCAAGCTTAGCTTTCCATCTTACATGCCGATCATCAAATATTTTATATTTCAAACGATATCACAACAACTTTACAACAAATTATCTACCACAAAAAAAAAAAAATTTACTTACTTCGAGGAAAATCATCGGCAAAAAGTAATATTAAAATTGTCCAGGAAATGAATGCATTTTGCAACCACAAATGACATGACCCAAAGGCAATCAAATTAAGAGGGGGACGCGGAGGAGCTCACTTAGATTTGTCGTTGAACGTGTAGGTCGGTAGCTGGCAGTTTTGCCCAATCTGCAGCCATAATTACAACTTCTACGCTCCAACACATACACGCACATCCTTACCTACAAACTGACGTCTTTGATGGAGTTGTGGCTATAGATTTGCGGAGCTCGTGAGTTCAGTAGTCCGACAATGAAGGAAATTAAGTGAGTTCGTTTTGAAAACAATTTGGTTGTTGCGTGTTTGTTGAACTTTTGTAGTTTTTGTAGTGTTTTTTGATAATTTTTTTGCTTCTGTTTTCTCTTCACTGCTACGCTTTAATACCATTTATGAATTGTAAATCGAAATAGGTGGCAACTTTATAAAATCACTCTCATTGACAAAACTTAGGTACAAGACCGCAAAATGTGGTAATTATTTATGTTATATTATCTGTTTTGTTTTACGGACATATAAACATAGAGTATTCTAGTTAAGTGAGGTGGCAACGCTAGTCTAAATATTACAGTTTTATAAGCTACTAGGATCAACACACAAAATTTTATACAGTTCCCGGGATAAAATTCTAGTCATATTACCGTGAAAGAATAAAATATAAAAGCATATTAATATAAAAATACATAATCGAGATTAGGTGGCAACGTTCAAAACCAGTGAAAGTGGCAGCACTGAATTAATAGAACCAAAAACCTTCACTAGCTACGAACAAAGCTTTTTCCAAATAAGTGGACACATTCCCGTGAAATAATGAGATATAAGACATGGGTATAAAAAAATGTTATTCAGACTAGGTGGCAGCCTTGTTCAAAAATATTATAACTAAATAAAAGTTAAAAAAAATTTATTTGTAAGATATTAATTTTTATAATTAAAATATTTTTTTTAAAGTAATTTAACTATCCAATTTTTTTAAATAACTTAAATCAGGTGGCAACCTCTTAGAAATATCATCAGTAACAGGGTAAGAACTATCTATTATTATACTCATATTTTTAATATCATTTTTGAGTAATGGCGAAAAGAAGAAGACGAGATCGAGAAGGAAAACACAAAAAGAGTTGGGACGGATAAAAGAGCAGGAGTGGTAGATCGAGAACTGGGGGGGATAGTTATGGATGAAGTGGTAGAGTTAGAGTTAGAAGAGGAAGCGATGTAGACGAAAAGGAGAAATAGAAGACGAGCTAGAGAGGGAGTTAAAAGTAAACGGAGGACAATAGTTTGGAAAACAAGGAGAGGGAGAGGTACATGGTGATATAGAGGGAGGAGAGGGAATATGCAAGAATATGCATATGGAAGAGATTTGGGGATGGAGATGGAGGTAGGGATATCTTGATATTTAAATGGAGTTCAAGATGGAGACGTAGATAGAGATTGAGGCAGAGATGGACTCTAGATGGTGATAGAGGCAGACATCTAGATGCATACGTAGATGAAACCGGGGTTGGAGATGTACATAGATGGAAATGGAGACAGAAATGAAGATCTAGATAGAGGTAAAGATATAGATGAAGATGGAGACTTGAATATATTTAGATGAAGATCGAGGTGAGATTGGGAATGGAGATGTAGTTCAAATGAAAAAGGCGACGAAGTTGGAGATTAAGATTGAGATATAAATGTAGCTCGGGATGGAGATGCAGAAAGTGAAGAGATTTAGATGGATAAGGATATAGACATATGTAGATATAGAGATGGATATGGAGTCCGTATATCTGTAGAGAATAAGTTGGAGATGAATATAGGCGTTGGTGTGGATAGTTGGAATTGGAAATGGGGATAGAGATTTGGATTAGGTTGAGTTGAAAATAAAGATTGAGTTCTTCTCATAGGAAATAGGAGGGGAAAAGAGAATATAGAGATTGATGGAAGTGGGTAGTTGAAGAAATTCTTGCTGCTCAACTCTTCTTTCAACATAAGAGGTATGAAGCCCTACCGCTATCTCAAAACATTTGCCAGTCACAAAGGCGAGTTCCACTTGCACACCAACTCACACCTCTCTTCCAACTAATTGCTAAATAAGTATGTTGTAGTTGTTGCAAATAACCAATTTAATGCGGTCGGTAGCTGCAAAAACTGTTGTTCACTGTCAGTAAATCGAGATCGCCCTCATCAAATCTTTCGACTATTCGCATTTACGTCAACATTGATTTTCGCTCAAAACAACACGACAACAATTCAAATGTACATACTTGCCACATGCAACACTAACAAAAACAACAACAACACAATAGAGTCACACATTTAGCTCATTTAGTTGCTTGGCATTGTGGCTACTTGAAAATCTGTCGCTCGCAGGGATTGCAATCAACGCTCATTTCCAAGCGACTACCGCAGCTGAGAATTCCATTTTTTATTCCTTTGTTGTGTGTGTGTGTGTGTGTGTAATAATGTTGCATCAACAACAACAAGCTACCGCAAAACCGTCCAAAAGTTGCGTGCCCATAGGTATTCTGTGTAATTGCGCACCAATTGCCCTCACACACACACACACACATACACACATACCTAAGCGCACGCACACCAATGCAAAAGCACCCTAGTGAAGATTACAAAAATCTGTCGATTTGTTTGTCTACTTCAAGCCTCAGCTCCTTTTTCCGTTTCTGCGGTTCATTACGTTTTTTCCTGATTTTTGTTGCTGTTGTTGTTGTTGTTTTAAAATCTACGGAAACATGAAATTGTTTAGAAATGCATTTTACGTCAATCTGAACGAATTCTGATTTTTAAATTATTAACAACATGCAATCGTTCTTCTGGGTGTTGTGTTTTTTTTGTTGTTGCCCTTCCTTTGTTCTGAGACTTCATTTCATGTCCAGTTTAGCACGCAAAGTGTGGTTAGGAAGCGCAAGCAAATCGCAGCAGTTTGAGTAGTGCAAGCAACTTTAGAGTTAATGTGTAAATGTGAGGTTAGGTCACACGGTAATGAGCACAAAAAAGTGTTCTCGAAAGGTCTTTGTGCAAATCGGTGGAAGAAAAAGAGAGAACAATCTGCGTGGATGGGATTTATATTCGTTTTAAGGGAGCTACTACTGACCTCGCTTTTGGTTGCCTCAAGCTGAAGGGTTCGGAACCGGTCTTGTCTGTCGAACGGCAGGTAACGAGAGGTTAGTGGAAGCAAAAAAAAAGCAGCAGACCTGACTACCAAGACTCCCAAAGATGCGTTAGACACAACCTCACCGGGTTAAAATTCACAACCCCGCGGTAAACAGGGATTAAAATCATCGTTCAGCTGGTAAATGTCTCAGAATATATTCCCTGTAAGCTAGATTGTCCTAACAGGAACTGAAAATCTAAGACCCAATGCCTCTACTATGTCGAAAAAGGCATGCCAGCCCCAGTCCGTCTGAGGCATACCGGATTAATTTTGGAAAAGTACTGGCAATGGCCGAAAAGTACTGGCCCCGAACATTTTAGGAGTGTTTATATGCCAACAAAAACAACAGTAACAACAAAAGCAACTACAACAACAATTCAGTGCTTCCTTTTTCAAGCGTTGGACCTCAGAACGACGAAGTCAGATCTACCTCTTGCAATGTTTCAAAGCTCCTTTGGACAATAGTTGAAGCCAGTCGCTCGACTGAGCTCTTAGAACTTACTAAGGTTCATTTAGATCCTATTATTAGATATCAATGTACAATGGGAATTCATGCAGCGGGCTCAAACACACTGCAGCTACATACATAGAACTTGATGAAGTAAAAACTTCCAGTCACATGTAGTTTATCTACCGAGCTTTTGTGAGTACAAGGTGGGTATCATCTCGTACCTGGTTTTTTCGAATAGGCATTCACCTTACTCTTAATACAACAAAGGACGTATGGAACGCTGGATACAGTATGATTTCTGGCAATTCGCATAGTCTAGAGGAAATGGCTCCACTCCTACCAGAAGTGGTTGGTCGGTTTAGGCTTTGGAGATTGATTCAAAGAATAATGCATATTTCCTAAATTATTAAATTAATCTCTCTGGAGTTTTGAGCTACAGAAATAGAAAAATGTAGTAACTTGCTTTAGTCTTCTGGGCCTGGATGGTCTTTAAACAAGAGCGACAAATAAACGTCGCTGGCAGTGTATGTTCTGATTTAGGCCTTGGACTATCTTCCGAAAGCCATAAAAGCATGACAAGTTCTCTAGTGCGATGGGTAAAATGGGCTTAAAGATTATTTGACATCAGAAAAGAGAGCAAAATAGGCCAAGATGGTCTGGGTTACCTTCACGAAATTAGTCTCATAAGTGGTTGCGGTTCTCCTTAAGCTACTCGTTGGTTGGAAGACTGCAAGCTTGTTTACACTCGACGCGAGGTTTCATTGTACTCCACCGCTTTGTGAGACCAGCCTGACAATTATCGGGCACCTTACCGTAGCCCAACACGCAGATCTTTATCCAACAAACTGCTATTAAAACGGTATTTTGATGAAATACATGAAATCGGCTGTTTGCCAGTCAAATAGCCAAGCGAACCATCAACCAGTGAACCAAACAACGAAACGTTTAACAAAAAATTACAACTTGCAACAAAAAATTTAAATTACATTAAAATGAAGTCGAAACAACAACAAAAAAAAAACACAGCAAATGTATGTAATTACAAGGCATGAATGTGTGTAACGCCATAACCGAAGAAAAACTCTAAACGAGACCAACAATGTTAATCGCATATCGCGTTCCTCATGGTTTGCTTAAGATTCGGGTGACTAAAGAAGTTTTCATAGTTACATTCATTTATATGCAAATGATGGGCCATTTAACGCCATTTTGTTGTTTTTTTTTTTTGGTGTTGTGATTTTTGCGCAGCAGCAACACTAACGATACAAACTGCACACAAAAAGGGCTGGATTCGAAATTAAAGCCAAATAGTGGTGTGCAAGTACCTAGTAGTAGGGATGTGTTCTTGAGTCCGAAACTGCGATTTTTCATTAATCGATTTTTATTTGTAAAAAAACGATTTTTAAAGAAAATAATCGCGTTTAGTTCATAAATCGATTTTCTTTCATAAATCGATTATCGTTCATAAAACAATTTCGCTGATAATCGGTTATGGTTCATAAAACGATTAATGTTATATAACGATTATTGTTCATAAATCGATTATCGCTCATAATCGATTATTAATGCCTTCACAAATTAATAAAATTATCTTATAAATAATTTAGAAATTTAGCTTAGTTAATTTCCCTTTTAAACACGCAGATTTTATTTATTAAACTTTGAAATGATTCACATACAAATTTGCAATGCTCTTAAACAGGGATCGGAAATTTATTTCTTCTTAAAAAAAGTTTCTAAAGGAAAAAGTAATTTCTGGTACTTTATTTTTATTCTGATAAAAATAATCGATACATTAATAATCTAAGTATATAACCGAAAAAAAAGAACATAAATTGTCGCTATTTGTATATAACATTTGATGAAATTAAAATTGAAATTAATCGATGAAAAAAAAAAATTATAAATAAATTGTTTGGTCTTTTAAAAAAAAAAAAAGAAAAACATACAACTTTTTTAAAATTTGAGTTTAAATAATTATTTACAAAAATCGATACAAAATGTGCGGTTCTAATAATCAATTTATTAAAAATTAATGTTTACGATCAATAAAATCGATAAAAAATTGATGATAAAAAAATATCGATTAAAGTTATGCTCCATAGATTTCTCACATCTCTAATTTTTTCCCATGAAAATTTCAAAAAATAAATGACCAAATTTGGTCCAAAGAAAAATGTATGTAGGGATTCTAGAATTTGTAGAATAAACCTTCATATTTCGTATTATTTATTTGGACTTAAACTCTCGACAAAGTTGCAATTTCTGAAAAAATCAGGAACACCTCCTCCATTTGTTTGGACTTGTAAGGTCTCTCCTTGTTCTACCAAACAAACCATTTACAACCGCAGAAAGGTCTTTCGGGAAAATAAGGAGACACTTCTTAACTCCACTCTCACCCTGGGTATGCAGTTTTGAGATTCATTCTCTAACTAATAGGATGTAATCTATCCCGGGGAGCTCACTTTTAAGATATAATAAAAATGTCGAAAGCTTGTCGAGAGTTAAGTTTTATTTTTAAGGCATTATCAATACTTAGGGTACAAAGAATGCGCCAGTTAAGCCCCTATATCAGAAAAAGTACTTTCAAAATGTACTATATCTACTACCATCTCTAAGAGGTTTCGAGGCAAACATAAATAGTTGGGTCTCTTCGTCCGGTCTACAGGGTGGTAAAAACTTCCCAACCACTCTGAATGACATGTTCATACTAGGTTTTCATTGATGAAGCCAGTAGAGCTGAATTGCTGTTTCAATAAAAATATTCTGAGAATATCTTAAGTGACCTATATGACTAATAAACAATTTGTGGATATGATATCGAATTGGTCTGGTGCGTCATGGCCAGAGATGCCAACTCATTTCCTCTGTAGAAGCCGTCAGTAAGTGGGGAAGAGCATATTAAGTCATATTTTACTTTTTCGAGAACCAGGACTCTAGACAAAGTGGCTCAAATTTCTGATGGCAAGCTTGGTAGCTGGTCCGTCGTCGGAGGTAAGGGTCGCTAACCTTTCTCAAGGATTAAGTTCATATAGGAAAGTAAGTAGCTTAATAGAAATTAAGAAGGAAGCATCGATAAAGTAGGATGACAGATGATAAGGTCAACGGAAATAACGCAAATTGAATTTTTTTCGCAATGCGTTGAGTAATAAAGTATATTGACTTTATTGCTCTTTTAAATAATTAATTTGCCAATTTTCACATGATACGCTTTTTATTAAAATTAGAAATTCATACTTTTGAATATTTGACGTTATTTCTTTTTGGAAATTTGACGTTATTACTCAGGAAATAACACCATTGACTTTATGCCACTTTTTTGTTGGCTTTATTCAAAATTTGAAATATCAATAGATTGAAGTGCGAAATAAAGCCACTTGACTTTATTTCCGTTGATCTTCTTGGCGGTAACTGGCACCTCAGTTAGCTAAGGTTATTGAAAATGTACCTAAATGTCACAGACAGAAGTTTTGGGCAATTCCAAGCGAGAGGTCTCAGCCAATACGGGCCTAACCGAAATTTCAGAACAATCTTAGGAGCTGGTGGTAGCTATTTCAAAGGTTTTTTTCCCTACGCCAATTCTTGCAAATTTTCCTACAAAGACAAGCCACCCTAAAATAGAGCCAAGACCCTCGGTGTGGCTAATGCGGCACTGTAGGTAGCCAAACACATCTACGCATACATACATACATATACCAGTAATTGTACTTGTGCTTGCAGCGCTTAATCGTATTCGTACTTGTACAAAGTTTTCCTATACCCCTTTACAGCGCTCCCCCCCCCCACTACCGCACCCCACTACGGCACAGGTGAAAGGTAAGCAATTTGGTTGCGGACTATGAGCTGCGCAACATTGCACTACGCTGTTTGACTGCTTTGCTGACGTTTTGTCGGCACGGCAGTCGGCTGACCTGCAAGCTAGAGATCATGAAATCAGCATTAAAATTTTACAACAACAATGAAAACCATAAAAAAAAGAAAATGTAGCGAACAAATACGAAAAAAGGCGCCATTTCACCAACACCACAAGCGAGCTCCACACATTTGCGCCGTCATTTTGCGCGCCGCCGCATCGTCATTGCCAACCACAAAAGACCATCATCAACAACAACATCATTAACATTATTAGTCCCAACGCCCTGCAACATTTCCTGCGCGTTCATTGGAGTTTTGCGGCATTTAAACATTTCATTTTGGCGTCAAGCCAACTCCCACAGCGTAATGCAGCCCACACACACACACACACACATATATGCACTCCACCGCTTTCCATCCTTACCCCAACTCCCTTCTCAACTTCAACTTGCCTTTCATAGCTTGTAATGGGTAATCTCAACTGTTTTAGAGTTCCTCTGCGCTTGTACTTGGTTGGCTCGCAAAAATTTCGTTTGCCATTTTGTTGCATTTAATTAACCTTATAACGGTTCGCTAAGTACATACATACGTGCATCATTTAGCAGTTATCAGAGTTAACGGTATTTGAAGAAATTGGAAGAAAAAACAGTGTCTGAATTATATGTTGCGGTCAGCGCACAATGCAGTGAAAGACGCTTCCAGACAAACATTTTCATTAGATTTATGACTAAATTTGATGGAGTTGTGGCGTGGTTAAGAGAGACCCGAGGTCTTGTAGGGTCTTTCCATGTCAAATAGTTAGCTTCGACCTTCTGCGATTTGATCAAAATTTGGTGTGGAGTTTTTTTTTAATATAAAACAAAGATCTGACAAAAAAAATTTAAATTTTCAAAATTAAAAAAGTTTTGCAAATTCAAAATTTCACCTTTTTTTCCTTTTTTCTGGTTTTGTAAGTTTCAATTTTTTTTGGAAGATATTGCTCATAAAAAAATTAACTTTGGCACATTCAAAGACGGAATTTGAAAAAAAAAAACTCTGGTTTGTCTCAAGATATATTTAAATTTTAAGAAGGGTATTTTTTCATTTACCCAAATATTGGCCAAAATATTTTTCTTAATTTTTAAGGGGTATTTTCTTTCAAAATATAATTTTTTAATTTGACCAAAAATTTTTTCTTTAAATTTTTAAGGGCGTTCTTCTTTATTTATACAAAAATATTCATTTTTTTCTTTTGTTCAAAAGATGTTTCTTAATTTTTTAAAATATGCATTGCATATGACCAAAAATTTTTTCTTATAATTTTTATTCGTGTTTTCTTTATTAATCACAATATAAATTTTGGAATTTTGACCAAAACATTTTTTTTTAAACTTTGGTGTGTTTTTTTTTATTTTTTCAAAAATATTAGCTTTGCATTTTTTTATTAATTTTTTATAGGGTTTTTATTTCAAAAATATGAATTTTTGAATTATGGCCAACATATTTTCCTTTTAATTTTAAGGGTGTTTTTTATTTGTTTTTTTAATATAAACTGTTTAATTTTGAGTAAGATTTTTTCTTAATTTTTTTAGGGTTTTTTCTTAATTTTCAGGGGAAAATATGAATTTTTGAATTTTGGCCAAAAATATTTTTTTTAGTTTTAAGGGTTTTTTTTTAATTTTTTTTTAGTATAAACTGTTTTAAGGGTTTTTTTAATATAAACTGTTTAATTTTGAGTAAGATTTTTTCTTATTTTTTTAAGGGCCTTTTTCTTAAAAGAGTTTTTCCAAAAATTTTTTTCTAAAAATTTTCAGGGGAATATATGAATTTTTGAATTTTGGCCAAACATCTTTTTTTAATTTTAGGGGTTTTTTTTATTTTTGTTTTACATATTTTTATTTTTGGGTAAAATTTTTTTCGAAATTTTTTAAGGGCTTTTTGCTTGAAGAATTTTGGCAGGGTGCTTTTTTTTATAATAGTATGAACTTTTGAATTTAGGCCAATTTGCTTAACTTCCTAGGCGAGTTAAATTAGTTAAGGGAATTAGTAAAGGGGAAAAAAATTTGTTTTCTTTTGTAAAAAATTAAAATAAAATTTTTCTCGAAATTTAAAAGCTCATTTTTAAAAAGAAAAAATGTGCCAAAGTTGAAAGCAGCTTTCGAAGGGATGACATAATTTCAATATTATATTTATTAATCTTGCTTAACTTCTACAGGTCGCTGTTCCCAAAAAACCCTTTGCGACGAAATGCCAGCCGAGCCCTCTTCTATCCTAGACAAAGAAGACCTTCTGTTTGTGCTTATACCGAAGCATACCAGATCCTTATCCACTGCCCAGGATGGTAAAATTCAAATAAAAACCTTTTTTCGTTTGTATACGCATCACTAAAAATTTAAATTAACTGGTTTCTTCACCAATATATTTTTATATAGTAGCTCCCTGGCGAAGCCTCGCACCACGGCTGTCATCTATTATATTTGCATTTATGTATTTTGTGTGCTTTTGCGTTCACTTTTTGTTCGATTTCTCAAATTCACTTATAAATCCATCAAAATGCTAACTGCCGGTAGCCAGTCACGATAAAGATCGCCTCAATTGTTCGTCGCTTTATGTGTTATGGCAACATTTTCACTAATGCCATCAACGTTTCTGTTGCATACAAAATAAACAATTGCCACCCCGCGCACACCTCATAGCCCATCCTCATTTCGCACACATCTCACTGACTTAAATGATGTACAATCGTGATTTGCATTTGTTGTGGCGTTGCACTGGGGCAATTATAACGGACCGCAATGTAATTTAGCGCGAATTTACATAAATTTATAATAGTTGCGAGTGGCAGCGAATGGCATAGAGCGTTGGGGGGGGATAGGAGAAGCAATTTTATTCGTAGCATTGCGTTATGAATGGCGCAACCAAAGCGCAGAAAATCTGAAACAAAAAAATTTTCAAAACAATGAGCGCCATCCGGTAGTTGTGTACTGCGCCACATTAAAAATTTTACATGTAAATGCAACAAAAACGATTTAACCCAAATAAATATATTTTTATAAACGTCTTTTTCAATTTGTGGGCAAAATATTTTTTATTGTTTCTTATTTTTAGTATGGATGCAATTTATTTTTACATAATTTTGAACCTAAAAAAAACTATTTTAAATATATTAAATATTTTTTTTATAAATATTTTGGATGTCCTGTGACATTTTCTTCTAAAGTCTTCTAAGCATCTAAAGTTTTCCAGTTTACCACCGGATGGCGCCTAATGAAAGGAACGATTAAACATACATATGTACATACACATGTACAAACATGCAGCCACACACACATTCTTATGCGAAATTAATGTTGCTTTTGTTTTTTTGTTTGTTTTTAATATAATGAAAACCTTACACATGCGCTCGCCTTTTTTCGCAAAAGTACATACTTCCGTACATTTTTTAAATATGTATATCGGACTATATATTTTGCATATAAGCGTTTATTCATTGCTGCACACTCACACCCACATTTACCCATTTAAGCTTAATTATAGACATACAAATGCAAATTGAAGCATTTTCGCCGTCACTTTGGACAATGAAAAATTATTATTATTGTGCTGAAGAAGATTTAGGCAGTGCTGTATGAGCTCCATTAAAGCCCTGATTGGGCTTCACGCATTGCACCACATTTCACGAAAAAGATAATACAAAACTAATTAACGCATTTTGGGGTTCTTCTGCGACTTCGCGCTAAAAATTTCGTGACAAATTTCACACCAAACCTAATTTCGGGCGCATGTGACATGTGCGCGCGAATTGTTCACAGCCTATTTGGGCTTAAATTAGCTGCTGCATACCCTTCAGTTGGGCTCTGCAATCAAAGTTTACGCTGCTTACTTACTCACATTTTTAGCTTCACGCTGTCTACCTTTGGGGTTTTGCAAGCAACATTTTAAAAGAATGCGCCCCACTTGCATCCTCATCTCCATTGCTCAGCGTTCTTGCACTTTTATTTTCACTTAACCAACTTCTGCTTCGCTTGATACCATCCTACTCAGTTCGTAGGTATGTATGTATGTATGTGTGTTCATCCTTGCTTAGCCTTTGTGCATTTCCTTTTTTTGTAGTTCCATTTGCGTATCGTATCAGAAAGTAATAAATCTCCAGTTGATCTGTCGTAAATCTTGGAATGAAATCTCGAGCCTCTTTTATGATTTCCCCACATAAATCAAAATTATCTGACCATTGGCCGTGGCCGTGGTTGAAGTTGTCCCGCCACCGCCACCGTTCAGTCCGTTTTTGCACACATTGACTGCTACCACCAGAGTTTAATGTCAGTTGCCTCACCCTGCCGCCTTAGCTCAATTGGCTCATGCGTACTCGCACTCCACTTTTGAGTCACTTTGTCTGAGTTTCAATGATGACTTTTTGCCTTTCGGCTTGTTAACTTTTGAAAATGTTACCTGTTGTTGTTGTTGTTGTTATTGCTGCAACATTTTTATTTAAATGTATTCACTTGTTTGTTGTTTGTTGTTAGTGTTCAGCAGCATTCTCCCATACTCGTAGTTGCAGCTTGTACGCGCCGTCATCAAGCAAGCGCGCACTGATAACGCTTTATGCTTCAAAACAAAAACAAAAACGAGGAAAAAGTGGGCACCTAAAAGCACCTTTTAAGCGATCAAAAACAAATTGAAAATTGCTATTTAACGACATACAAATAACTTTGCTCATATACACACGCACACACTCACACACATAGTCACCTACTCGCGGTTTATTGCTCTTACAATGTATTGCTCTTGTACCAGCGGTCAGAACACCTTGAAAAAATGGCTAAGCGCAATGAAAGTGTGAGATTCCACAGATTTTAGTGAGCGTGAATTTTGTTCTCTACGTTTGTTGTGTGCATGTTGGTGTTAGTAAGAATTGCATTTCGCGCCGCTATTTCCTTCGTAAGCAAAACCCAATTGTTAAATTCTTAACTGGTTCATGAAAAATTTAATAGAAGTATGAGTAAACAGACACCGTTTCAAGAACATGCGTAATTCCGACTGAGCAAACTGATCAATTCAGTTGAACTTCTAGTACCCAGGTACGACAGCTGCGGACCATTTTAAAAATATACTCATCTCCAAAGAATGATTACGGCCCTCTAGCTATAGTGAGTAGACCGCTGCGATAGACGGATCCAATAATTTCGAAACACTAAAACAAAATTTAAAAGGTATTTTTCGGCGTTTGGTTGTTGCTTGGAAGCTTGCTTCGAATTCATTTTCGGCGTAAAAGTCTTCCGAGTAAAAATCGATCATCATTAGCAACTTCAGAAAATTGTAATCTCAGCCAATTTGCAGGAAACATGGAAAGTATAACAAAACAAATTCGATGAGGACCAGGGTTTTGATCATGGGGCAGGTTGCTCCTATCAAATTATAACCATTTGTATAATCCGAGAGCATATTCTATGAGCAGAAGCTGATAACGCAAGTGATAAATTCTTTCCAAACCTTCCCTCTGATTGCATTATTCAGCCGAACAAAGTATCTCAGAATCCGTATTCCACCTCCTACCACCTACTCGCACCACCGCTGATGATATCCAGGAAGTGGAAATAATCATTGGTTCGGTGATGTCCCATCGTCATCTAAACGAAGAAGAGAACCTTGCTCATTCACTCAAGGCGAAGTCTTAGTAGGCGGTATTGCAACGGGAAAGAGGTTGTTATACGAATTTTTAGAAAGGAATAAGCCTCTACAGACAAAAATAGGAAATTGTGGGCCAAAAGACTTGCATCTTAGAAAAATAAAGTGAAGTTTTTAAGAAGTGCCATACTTAGTTAGTTTCCGAGCAAAACACGTCAAGTCAGTAATACATACTTTAGTTTGGAGCTTGGAGGCAGAGGATATAAAGTGCCCTCTAATGGGGGGGACTTAAATAGCGGCAGTTCGGTTAATATCATAAGCATCATCAAACAAAATTAACCCAAGAAGCGCAGGCGGTAGTCAGAGATTCTTCTGGACTCATCAAGGGATATCGAGTTTTGTCAATAGCCAGACTGTTTTAAAGGAACTCGAACCAAGTGTGGTAAAGTCAGAGTTGAGGCTTCTTAAGAGCATTTCTATACTTTTTTTTCTTAGCCTGTTTATTCTAGGTTATGGCAAGGTCTACATTACTTATAAGTTGACTACCGAGCCCCGAAGACATTGTTCTATCCGAAAAATTGCACTATCTCACTTTCTTCAGTCCATCTTCATTCGAGATAGAACAGCTTTTCGGGGCAGTGCAACTTTTGGTCTTGCCTACTAGGGACTCCAAAACTCTATGAGCTAAATGCTTTGACTTTGCGCTGAGGATATTAGAGAGCTCTTTTCCTGGCTAATAACCTATCTTCTCATGCACAACAAGCCCAACGTCGAAAATATAATTGTAGTGTAGTGGAATAGGGTAAGCGGGAGATCAGCAAGTAAAGGAAGGAGTGGGGCAGATGAAGTAGAGAAAGCTTAATAGTGGAATAGGAATATGAAGTGAGCGTTGAGAAGCGTAGAAGAACAATTTCTCAGGTTGGACAATGTCTGCAGGTTCTACCAAAGGCCAACGGACACATATTTGCGGAGCATTGAGTCACCTTTTATTTTCCAAAATTGGTGAGTATCAACCTTTAAACATCGACGAACTTAAACAAAAAATGGTTGTCGGGTTTGAGCAAGCGAAACACCTGATATTAAGTGTGTCTGATCTAGAATCCTCGGACCACCTTCACTCGCCAAATATTCTCTCAAAAGATTATTATCATTGAGTCACCTAATTTATTTTTCAAAATATCACTCCAATCGTAAGCTTAAACACAGCTTTATTTGTATATCCCGAAAAGCTTATTTAACATTTTCCCACTGCTCAGATTTACAAAGCTGCATCCAACCCAACCATGTCATCAATATTCGTGAAGCATACTCGCTTATGTAGCCATAATACATTCAGAAGTGTAAATTAAATTTAAGCGACTTCCTGTCAACTGACTTTCTTCTCTAACCATAATTACATGTCTAATAGTTGCCACCGTTGCTTGGACTCATCATGATCATCATCATCATCATTATCATTATCATCATTGACGTTGTGTTTGTTTCGTGTTACGTGCTCAATGTGTTGGCTAACAAAAATCACAGTAGCGAGTTACAAATGGCTTGGAATCAAAATCAAAAACCTGCATTTAACCGCACAACTGACAGTCCCCCGAGTTCCGCCTCAAACGGCTGTGCCGGTAGATATTTACAACACTAAACATTTTGCCGTCTGGTGCTTTGACAGTTCTCATAGGTATGGGGTATGATGGTAGAGGCTTACAAACGCATCCAACGAGCAAACAACCTGCTACAGCGAGTTGGCCAGTCAGCTAGCAAGCCAAAGCCAAGTAACCAAACAAACCTATTCAGCTAGCCATACAGCCGACAGTCGACAGTCACATCATGCAACATGTGTCTAATCAAATTTGCCAGTTGCGCTGTTTGAGCTGAAGAAGAAGAAGCGTCGGAACGAGCGTGGTTTGCATGTGGATTTGAGGCGAGCGCGCGGTAATGCAACCCCAAAGCAGCTCAAAATATCCGCAGCTCACACTTTTGCGCTTGCTATCAGCAGTTTTTTTTTGTTTTGTTGGTGGCTCAGCCGTTAAGCGCTATGTGAAAAAGAACTGCTAATTGTTCACCTTTCTGCGTCGATGCGTGAATGCCAATGACTGAATGAATGAATGTTGGCTGAGTGAGTGAGTGTCCTAACCACAATTTCTTCGAAAAGGAGAAAGAAAAAAAAAAATAACGGCGAAAAAAAAGTAGGCAGCAAATATGAAAACACATTTTAATAAATGGTAATTTATAGAATAAAAATTTGGGTTTTGAGGTAGCGTCTTTAATGCTGCTTCACACGTAAGCGGTAGTAGGCACAGTGGGCTAGGTGGGCGTTAAAAATGCGGAAAAAATGAAGATAGTTGTAAATGTTTCATAATGGTGTTGCCTGTTTAGTCCTTACTTCCAAAAATCAACTCTCTTCTATTCAGCTTTTTCGATTAATAATGGGGTTTACAAAGGAAAACTAACTGAACCTGATCTTCGACTTACGTAGAACCCTTGATTCTTATATATGTATGTATAAAAGTAGTGTATACAAAAAGTAACGGGAAAATGTATTCTATATTTCGAAATAAACATCCGGAAACATATTGGTGAAGAAAAAATTCAATTTCACGTATTAGTTAGTTAGTAATGCGTGCACAAACACGAATACATATGGGAAAAAAATATTTTTGTACGTAAAATGGGTGCTATAGCTTAAGTTGGACTGCTGCCAATATAGAGGTGAAAGTTATATTCACTTGTAGACAGTAGTTTTTGTGTGATGCACGAACAAACATGCAGACTGACATATGGAAAAAAAAATATTTTTGTACGTGAAATGGATCCTATAGCTTAAGTTGGACTTTTGCCAATATAAAGATGAAAATTATATTCACTTGTAGATAGTAGTTTTTGTGTGATGCACGAACAAACATGCAGACAGGAAAACGAAAATTCTAAAATTCTAAAAATTGTGATTTTAGTTTTCGATCTAATTTCGTTTACTCCAATTTCTTTACAATATAACGGTTTGTTGCATTTTTATTATTCCTAATTTTTTTTTACATCTAAATATTTGTCTTTGCCCCACCGTGCACTGCTTCAGCTGAATTCGTCAAGTCAATTCAGTTTGCACTTGTGTTTTGCGGTAAGTCAAATTTGTGACAGCAATTATCAGTTTCATTCACCCTTGTCGCATTTCCTTTCTTGTATTGCGTTGAGTGTTAAACTTTTGAATTTCTTTTTGTTTTTCGTTTTTTTAAACCAAACAAAGTGAAAATTGCTTACCAAAAGTATGTATGTAAGTAAAGAAGAGCAAAAGAGAAAAAAATTCGATTTTTGGTTTATTTGAAACGGGCTTAGAGGAAGTTGTGCGCCACATAATTTTGTATGTGTGTGTGTTTGAATGTGTGTGTGTGTGTACGTATTTAGTAGTTCGTGACCCGAACAAATTATTAATTATTAAATGAGTAAAAATATAATATATAATTGTAGCTGTGGTTCGAATTAATTTTTGGGACATAAACCTAAATTAAATGAAATTAGCCACACAAAAAATAACAAAAAAAAAGCAAACAAAATAAAATTATTTCAGCTTGTGTAGCAGTTGTTAGATAGTGACCAAAAAAACAAAACAACAATTATTACAACAACAAAATTGTATGCATATCATTTGTATGTATTAGATCTCGTGAGTGCGCTCGCCCGTTTGATTGATCTGGCAGTTGGTAATTTGTATGTTAGCTTTCCCTAGCTCTACAAACGCCCATTGCGCTCTTTTCCACGCATGTGAATTGTCAAAAAAACTATAAAAAAAACAAACAAAAAGTGTAAGAAGCAGCAGCATGCCTTGCCTAAAAAACTAGCCGAGCGAGAGATGAAAGCTGTGTGCTACGCATAATTGGCACGCATAGGCGAATGTACCGCGTCGTCAACCGAACGCAAACGATCAGAGGCGTGCCGCATCATTAATGTCTTCCTACATGAGCAACGAGTTGTTGTTGCTGCTGCTGCTCATAACATGACATGTGTGCGACTTTGAATTTTTTCCAATTTGGCGCTATTAACGGTCGAAAAGATAACGAAATAACAACAAAATTTTAAATTTAGTACAACAACTGTAATCTGGCTATAAATAGCTTTTGCTGTAGCCGAAGTTTTGTTCAAAGAAATGAGTACACTTGAAGTTTTTACACTTTTTTTAGAACTTCCATAAGGATGCTGAAGAAAATACTGAAGTTGCCCCAAATTAGTCCTGAAAATGTAAAGCGATTTTCCAATGATTATTGTGCTAAGAAAATTTCAAATAAATACAATTGCTTATAAGCTCTAAGTTTTTCGAGGTGTACTGGCTTGGATTAGTTGGATGTCCAACTCTGAATATGGTCTTAACAGTATAACACACCTCACAGTTTTTTAATTCCTGTACAGTTATTTGTAGGATATATTATAATCTGGTAAAATCGGTTACTAACATCTTCTGGAACAGTTAGGCATAGGAGTATCAAAGCAGATGTATTTTAAGTCGTATTTCAACTGATAAAATTTTAAGTAGGGTTAATACATTTATATTTATTCATTGATATAGCCACTATCATTTCGCAAAATAATTTACACATTTCCATGGTATTTTGTATAAAGGATATCTGCTACAATCTAGGATCCTTCATTCACGTATTCGCGCCAAGCAAGCTTTTAAGATGTTGCCACCTCTCTGAATATAAAAAAAAAATCGGATGATGAAAATGGATATATAGGGAAAATATTTCTAAGTAAAAAGAAAACATAAGGTTGCCACCTAATTTTATCATAATTATTTTTATTCATTTTCGTATTTAATTGAAGTATTTTTCAACCATTTACCAACCACTAAGACATTTTTTATAGGTTATCTGCTGTAATAGGTCATTCAATGCAATGTTGCCAATCAGAATATTTTGAAGCGGGTGGCACCGATCGAAACTTTAATTTTTTTTAAATATTTTAAATTTTTTTTCATTTATTAGTGAAATTCAGTACAAGGTCCATCCGGACCTATTCACACGTCCGCGTACTATTCTCACTAAAACCTCAATAACTCCTAAAGTAATGATCCGATCGGTTTGATTTTTTTCCAAAAGATGCGCAACAAAACTCTTGGATTTCAGAGAAAATTGGGGGTGGGGAGGGGGTGCTATCTTGTGGCCGAAGTAGGAGTAATTTCAGCTTGAAAAGGCAAAAGGGTCCCTAGGACCTTCTCACTCATCGGAGGCTTAAACAAAATCGAATGATGTATGAGAATGTGGATTCCAATTTATAGATAGATCTACGTTCTAAGGTGGCTACTTAATTTTATTAAAATCAAATTTTGCGCAAAATAAATTTTTTTTCTACCGTCTCATTACTTTCTGATTTTTTAGATGTGAATTTCACTTTCTGAATATTTAGATAGGCTACTTTGCCAAAGAACCTTACAAATATTTATAGCAACTCCTATTTAAAAAATTTGATTTTGAATTCTAAAGAAAAAAAATTGATCACCAAAGGGTTAATGCATAATTACATGTGTTGTAACGCTAAACATACCGGCAAAAAAATTTATTTATAAATTTAAAAAAATAAAAACTTAGGTCACCAATGGGTTAAGAAATGGCGTTTAAAGAGTTAAAACGCTTAAAATCAACTACTAAGCCTATGTAAAACTATTTTGATGTGAAAAATTTGATTTCAGAGTTAAAAGAAAATAGAGGTTGTCAATGGGTTAACGTATGGCCGCTCATGGGTTATAATTTTAAATATTTACCAATTAAGTGCAGCACAACCCATTTAAACCTAACCAAAAAATCATTCATAATATCGTTATAAAAATAAAAATGTAGATAATAACGAGTGGGTTAAGGCATGACCGTAAATGTGTTTCTGAATTTTTGGTTTCTGAAAAAAGTTTTTTGAATTTTTGATTCCGAATTTTTGGTTTCTGATAAAAGTTTTCTGAATTTTTCCCTCTGACTTTTGGTTTCTGAAAAATTATTTCTGAAAAACTTTTTCTGAAAAATTGTATTTCTGAATTTTTCCTGTCTGAATTTATGGGGGCACCATTTGGATTTATTTCTTGGAAAAATATCAGAGACCATTCTTCCCAAAGAATAGATATATTTAATATATCAAATGAAAATGAAATAAAATAAACCACTTCTGAATTTTTCTTAATTTCAAAATCCTCTTCCAAGCCTTTGCATTTGCGTCACATCCAGAGCCAGGCTCTTCTTTCGCTATTAATCCATTTCCACCATTTATTAATTCGTTTCCATTTATATTCACTCCTTTTAAGCATAACACGCTCGGTCGCCTCATTCTCATTATGCGACAATGCCAACGAAACCTATTAGATTACTATCAATATTTGTAGTGTAAATTATTTTTACACTTAAGCAAGAAAATCGATTGAAGCTCATTACATTCTTAAGCTGACGACATTAAGTTTACGCATGCGCGTTGAGCACAGCATCACGCAGAAGCGAGAGGCACATGGAGCAGTGTGATTGTGTATTGAAAAGGCGAGCAGTGAAGATGAAGGAGAAGAAGAGACGACGCAACGCGCAGTAGGCAACGCAAGAAGTGATGACGGTCAACAAACTACATTCAACAGATAAATACAGAATTTATGACTTAATTTAACTTGAACGACGAGAACTTGGAGACTGAAAACAGAGCGTGGACTAACAAAAAGACGAAAAAGTGGTACGAAAAAAGATAAAAAATAAATATACGATATCTAGCGAAATGTATGAAGGCAGCAGCAGCAGGGAATGAAGCCAACGAACGAGAAAATGAAAGATTTTGAGAGTAGTCGGTTGGAGTGTATGGATGTGGGCATGTTTTAGGAAAAATCGATTACTCCATAATAAAAAAAACATTGGTCAATAAAAGCAAAAATAATAGCAAATTATCGATTACTCAATAATCGATTTTCTTGTTTAGAGATAAATCGATTTTTATAGTATTCCTGATTATAAATAGACTAAAACCCAACAATAATAATTTTTATAAAAATTTTCATTTGGAGACAAAGGTTAGGACTTTTCCTACAGATGCATTTCAGCGGCTAAACTGCTTCACCACAAAAATTTTGACATGCTCTATTAACCATTAGGCTATGAGAATGATGATTGGTTTGTGAAATATCGATTTTGAAAGAAAATAATCGATTTTTTTATTGAAAAATGTATATTTGACGTAACAAAAAAATTTTAGTCTTCAAATTTTTGATTTAAAAAAAAATCAGTTTAAAAAATCGAATTTTTAATATTAAAAAAACGATTTAAAATAATCGATGTTTGTTATTACAAAAATCGTTTTATAATGATCGATTCTTGCTATTAAAATAATCGATAACAAAAAAATTCGATTAATGCAATTCTGATTATTTAAGCTACAAATTTTCATTCCACGTAACAAAAACCTTTTTAATAATCGATAAAAAAAATTCAATTAATGCAAAAACCGATTACTTAGAGGAGAAATTTCTATTTAATGTAACAAAAAAATTTCGCTCAGAAATATTTTTTCGCATATTTCAATGAATGAATTTATTAAAAGTCGATGTTTACTATTAAAGAAACTGATATAAATTATCGAATTTTTGATTAAAAATCACGATTTAAAATAATCGATGTTTACTATTAAAGTATAACAATTTAAAATGATCGATGTTTGCTATTAGATACAAAAATCGGCTTAAAATAATCGATGTTTTCTATTTAAAAAAAATCGCTTTAAAATAATCGATAACAAAAAAATCGATTAATCTAAAAATCGATAATTTATGCAAGTGCATGTAAGCTAGAAGGTAGTGCCATTCAGTATAGATCAGTGGGCATAGAAGATACACATGTAAGTGAGGAGCTTGCACGGTCATTCCAGTTTACATAGACGCGAATAGCCTTAGTGCCCCAAAGCACGCTGCCTCCCTACCCATCTCTTCGGTTAGGCGCATGTAATCCCAGATATGGATGCGTGTCCATTCATATATTTGCGACACTCAACATGTTGATGCACTCACAACAACAAAACGTACCGAGAATGGATGCAGAAACGAAAGCGTGGACTACGTGTCCAGTGTTGGAGCTTTGATGTCTCTATTTGGCAAATGCAAACGATGTGCGCATGATGTTGTTGTTGTTACCAAACTGTTTCACAGTCATTGTCACTCGCCATATCAGCGCACATGTAACACATGTATCTACTTAAAATGTATGTATGTATGTACGATGGTAACCAACAAACTCTTGATATGTCCAACGCAATCCACGCTCCAGATGCTCGCTCGCCAAAGTGTGAATGGTGAATTAATTTATCGGTTAATTTTGTTCACAAATTGCACATGGGCGGCATGGATAGCCCACAATAACAATCTATCTTCTCGTGGGTCCAGTTTTGCCTTTGGGGCAGTTTGGCGTTCGTCGTCGTCCATTCATTGGACATTCACACCAAACGGCGACCGCTTGCGTCGTCCACTAAATGCAGTCAGCTCGATCCAGCCTGGGATTGAAATACTTTGTGTTCTGTGTACACATTCCATAAAGGCGCGCAGCCAACATTTGTTGAGTTTTTCCATTTTTGCGAAAACTACGACCAACGGCATGAACGTGGTGCGCAAGCTCTTTTGGGCCAAGTGGTGAATTTATGAGCATCATGAGCTTGAAATAAATTTTATTGCGAATTATACTCGGCTTGCTCCACATACGGCAGCTGGGTTGAGTGCTGCAGCAATCAATTCAATTTGTTTTTGTTGTTGTTGGTGTTTTTCATAGAAAAGCCGCATGAATTAATGCATATGAACGTCCGGCCCAAGCTCTCTAAATTCCTTTTTAGACGTCTCTGCATAGTTCTCGGGCGTTATATGAAAATATTTTTATTACAGTGACTTATTAAAATGAGGATCGCATTGATGGCTGCTTAGGGCGTTCAGCTTCTGAGGGAAGTACTTGCGATATCCATTGAGTTTAATGTATCGAATTGCATTTCAGTTGGTGCTACAGGCTGCTCTGTTTGGTAGGCGTAATCAACTTCCGCGTCGGAGTTTAGATTCACAAAAATTGTATGGCTGCTTGGAAGTTCACCGTAGCTCAAAATATTTATGAAGTAGGAATTTCTCTGATTCGCAGATTTCGACTGAAGAACTTCCTCTAGCAGCCGAAATCGTATTTAATTTTCGTTTGAAAAAATATTCATAGCCCTCGAATTTATGAAATTAGTGAAGGAGGGACTTAAATCCGTTCTCTCAGCTTGCTGCAAATTCAAAATGTGGAACATTAAATTTGTTGTTCCTGTGGTAGGGGAATTAACCTGTGCTGCCAATACGTTCATTTATTATCCATGGAATTGCCGTCAGAGTCATCTTAAGGCAGCCCCGGGAAACATGCTCTGTCGACATGGTGGTCGCAAGAGCCGGATCCTACTATTATACTATTTTGAAATTAATTTTACGATTTCTGAATTGCAACTGACTACTCTTTAATGAAAATTGACTATTCTGAAATTAATTTTACTATTTCTGAAGTACAATTGACTATTCTGAAATTTATTTTACTATTTCTGAAATACCATTGAATATTCTGAAATTATTGTTACTATTTCTGAAGTACAATTGACTATTCTGAAATTAATTTTACTATTTCTGAAGTACAATTGACTATTCTGAAATTTATTTTACTATTTCTGAAATACAATTGAATATTTTGAAATTAATTATTCGATTTCTGAAGTACAATTGACTATTCTGAAATTAATTTGATTATTTCTGAAGTACAATTGACTATTTTAAATTAATTTGACTTTTTCTGAATTACAATTGACTATTTTAAAATTAATTAACCAAAATCGTAGCTCCCTGTCATCCTTAGCAATAATTTCAATAAGAATAATTTGTTTCACTGCAGCACCAGGATTGGTATTTATCAATTTCAACTTTCTCTATAATAAAGATTTTTTTACCTCAAACAAGAACCCATTAACACCTGCGACAATATTTAAATAGACAAAAGTTATTAATCTCTTGGTTTTATTGGTTTTTCTCAGTAAAATTTGCTCACAAAAATTATTTGATAGATGCAACGGCAGACAAACTGACGACCGAAAGTGATGCATGAGAATATTCATATACATACATACATATGTACATTTCTATGAAAAGTCTTTGTACATAACTAAGTTTGTTTAATAGCTCCATAATGGATCACGTAGTCGATATCTAGTATGTTGCGCTAAAAAATTACCAGCAATTTATCTCACGCGCTTAATACGCTCAGCAGCGCAGCATCCATCCAAGTCAATCAATGTTTGCATAACTCTTCGATGGCAATAAGTCCCGAAGGTGTTAGCGTTTTGGTGGATGTTTGTGTGTGCTTGTCCTCGAAGTGGCGTGGAAGGTGAGTGAAGCGCAGAAGGATGAGTAGAAAAAAAAAGATTCAAACAAAAAAAGAAATATGTTAGGAGGTCGCAAGTATGGATTATGCATTACTAATAGCATGTTAACAAGCACATATACGAGGAGTGGTTGATAAGTCTGCCTGAATTCGAACTTATGCATGTGGCGACGGTTGACCTATTTAAAAAATTACATGAAGAAATTCTCATTTTAGAATTTTGTTCAAGAATGTGCTATCTCAGAATGATTTTCAAAAATTTTTAATCATACATTCAATACTGAAGAAGGCCTAAGTAAGCCTAGATAGGGTAGATACTGCGCCTTAAACGATAAAATGCAGTTTATGATAATCACTTCAAAATACAGAGAAAATTTTTCAGAATTGTCAATTGTATTTCAGAAATCGCAAAATGTATTTCAGATATCGTAAAATGTATTTCAAAATAGTCAATTGTATTTCATAACTTTTAAAAAGTTGTTCATAAAAGTCAATTGTATTTCAGAAATTGTAAAATGTATTTAAGATATCGTAAAATGTATTTCATAAAAGGCAACTGTATTTCAGAACTTTTAAAAAGTTTTTCAGAATGGCCAGTTGTATTTCAGAAATCGTGAAATCTATTTCAGAACAGGCAATTGTATTTCGAAAATTGTGAAATGTATTTCAGAATAGGCCATTGTATTTCAGAAAGCGTAAGATGTTTTTCAGAAAATTCAATTATATTTATTTTAGAACTTTTAAAAAGTTTTTCAGAATAGTCAATTGTATTTTAGAACTTGGAAGCAGTTTTTCAGAATAGTCAATTGTACTTCAGAAATTTAAAATGTATTTCAGAATAGCCAATTTTATTTAGTTTTTTATTGTCTATAATGAAAAAAAAATCAGCAGAAAAACTTCCCAGACTGCAAATTTTTATACCCAGCGTACTAGTACTAGTACAAGGGTATATTAATTTTGTCCACATAACGGTACTATGTAACGGCGCAAAATAATCGAGTTAGATATAGAGTTCCATATATGAAAGTTCTTAGGTTGAAAAGAGGAATTGATTAAGGCATGTCCGTCCGTCTGTCCGTCCGTGTACACGATAACTTGAGTAAAAATTTAGATATTTGCATGAAATTTGGCATACAGGTTACTTTCTGGCCAAGGTACGTTGCTATTGAAAATGGGCGTAATCGGATGATAACAACGCCCCCTTTTTCGATATCGAAAATTTCGAAAATCACATAAATTGACATAACTTGCGTAAAAACTGAGATATTTGCATGGAATTTGTTATGCAGGCTACTTACTGGCCGAACTTAGACTTCCTTACTTGTTTTTATTAAAACCACAAAGAAACGTATTTTAAAAGTTTTTGATCCAACACCGCGAGTTATCAAACGACCCTCGTAGGCACCCATATGTATATAATAAAAATCCCCAAAAATAATTGTCTCTATGTAGATAAATTCATACATTGCGACAAGTGTGGAATATATGAAAGACATATGGAGCCGCTTCGACTGCTGGGAACATCTATGTACAATAGACTGCGCCAACAAATTTTTGTATGAAAATTATATTGAGATTCAATAGATATGTTTTAGAATTGCCGAAAAAAAAATTTATAAAATTTATATATTACGTTTTGGAGGTCTATCATTGCTATGTTAGATTTTGTAGCAACGATTAAATTTTTTCTTAAATATTGTCTAACCATTGAGGTAAACAACTTTAGTTGGTAGTTTTGTAAAAACTTAAATTCGCCCTCAAAAAAGTACTTTTCTCAATATTAAATTTTTTGTGTTTTTTTTTACAATTTTTCTCGACAAAAACTTGAAATCAGAAAATCATAACATTGCTTAAAGTTTGATTACCTACCCTGAAATTTCTCAACTTCAGCCAATTTTTATTCAGAACTACTTTTTTTTAAAGAAATTTTTGAAAAAAAAAAATTTATTTCATATTTATAAAGCTTTTTAAATTGACATTTCTATACAAATTTTTAATTATAAGAGTATTATAAATTTTAATTATGAATATGAGTGTAATAGCTTAGTTTAAAAGCAACATTGATATCAGCCCTAAAATAATCTAAGCTAGCTAATACTATATGTAGCTCTCTTTAGATTTTTTTCGTAAGCACTTAGCGACATGTGAATAAAATAACTAAACAATTTTTTTTTTCGAATTTGAAGTTTCCTTTTGCAGCTCCCTTTGTTTTTTTTTTTTTGCTTCGAATTAGACAAGCAAACAAAATTTTATCTAGATCTGATCATAGAATAAAGCGCTGAAACTTTAACCAATATTTTTGCCCAATTCCAAAAAGAACAAATATTTAAAAAAAAGTTCTTTTTTGCACAGTCTAATGTATGCACATTAAGTCAAAAATTCTCCAACCACCACCATCGCAGTAGCAGTCAGGTGCGCAGTCACCAGCATCTTAATCGCTTTTATCACCGCATCACATCGCTTGCAAACGAAACGTGCTTGCGGCATGCAGCACACAGCTTCTTCATCGCCGTCTGACTTTTTTGGTAACACAATCATCCACATCATCAGCAGCATAATTATCATTAAAATGATTAACATATACGCTATCAAGCAATTCATCTTCAACCACTTGTTCATATCTAACAACAATCAGGCCAGGCTTATTAAGTTCGCTTCGTCTTTGGCATTGTTTGCTGCATCTTTAGCCGCAATTTTTTATCCACGATTTTCGTCATTTTTCTGATACGATTTTGATAAAATGTTTGCGATTTGTCAATGTTCATTATTTGTTTGTTGATTGTTGTTCTTGTGTGCTGTACGTATGTGGCAGTTTGGCTTGTTGCAAGGATTTTTCTTTTTCCTCCCTTTTTGTTCGCCTTCCATTGTTCAATTCATTTCATTTCACACTTCAATTTAGCGCACAAGTGTTTTATGACAGCAAACAAATATAAGACGAACGTACGAGCACACCTTTATCTATTGACAAATTCAATACTTCGCCAAAGGCTAACTCTGACTGAGTGACTGCTTGCTGTTTGCTACCTGCTGCCTGCTACCTGTCTGATTGTTGACTCTGACTCTGTCATGCAACTGTCCCACCAATTGCTTGCTGCCGCTCAGGCACATCTTCAATGAGTGTGTTTGCTCTCTGTCGCAGCCTTTGACTTTGCACTGTTGCCAGTGTGTGTTCTGTTCGCGGGGTCCCTTCAACGTTTGTCATTGCTGTCATTCGTTACGAAATATGTTTAATAAACGTTTACAATGCGATAATGTTCCATTGCTGACACTTTGCTGATAATAAAACATATTCATTTCATTTCATCCATTTTATGTTGTGCAATTCAGGTGCTTATTTTGGGTTTTTTATTTTTGTTCTTTTTGTTTTTGTTGTTGATAATTGATGTGCGGCAATTTGTGAAATTTTCATACAAAAGTATTTGTTAGCTGTCAAATGAAAATGAAAGGACACTCGTGCACTCAATTTTTGTTCGTGTAGCTCTCATATTCGTACAATAGCTCTATTCCTGTAAAAAATATATTGAATTTGCTTTTATCGAAATCTGCTAGAGAATTTGGCGTTACACTTCGGCGAAATGACTTATTGAGCATTTAAAATAAAATAAATTGAGTTATCAATTTGAAACGATTTGTTTGACATTGACTAATATGGGAACTAAGGGAATACAATTTAAAGGTTTCTACACCTTCTTTAGTTCAAATTCAATAATTTACAATTTAAGTTCAGAAAATTACAATTCCAGCCCACAAAATTGTTCAGGCATTCAAAGATTTTCAATTTTTGAGTTTTAATTTTAAACTAAAAATTTCGTAATTACCAATCTCTCCTTTTCCTCTCTCTTGCATTTCCTCTCACATTCTCCCTATCTCTTTCCATCTACCCTTCGAAGCTTTGGTTTGTTAATTTTAGTCGCTTCAAAACAGAAGGTCCTGGGTGCATTGTATACTCTGCCTTAACATCTTTTTTTTTACCCCCATTTCGCTTCCATTACTCCTCTTCCCTCTCATATTGCTCTTCCTTGCATTTCCTATGGCAATTTCAATCTCTATACTCATTTGCTCATCTACTCATATTACAATAACACCATACTATTGCATTCCCGATTCTTTATCGGTGACATGTCACAATATCAACGGAAATAAGGTCAATTGACTTTATTTCACATGGTAAGTTAAAAAGAGAAATAAAGTCAACTAAAGTTTTGAACTATAATCATTGTGCTTCTGACGAGGCGGCACTGGGAGTATTCGAGAGAAAAGTTCTGCAAAAGATTTGTGGGCCTCTACGCGACGGCGAGTACCGAAGAAGATTTAATGATGACTTGTATGAGCTTTACGCAGACGTCGACATAGTTCAGGATTAAAACACAGCAGCATCGCTGGCTAGGCCACGTCGTGCGTATGAACGAAGACGCTCCAGCCCAGAAGGTATACTTATCGGCACCCACCGGTGGAAGCAGAGGAAAGGGAAGCCCACTTCTCCGATGGAAGGACCAAGTGGAGACCGATCTGCGATCTCGCGGGGTCTTCAATTGGCGCAATGAAGAAATGACTGACGAGCTATGTTGGACGGTCACAATCGCAGAGGCCATTTAATGAAGAATAAGAATGATTTTTCGAATTTTGTAACTCAAATGGAATTTGGCTATTGGCTATAAACACCGACAAGCTGACTGCAATTGCCGGGACAGAAGCTGTGCTTGCTAGAAATGTGGGCAGAAAGGCCCCAAAGCCGCAGTCAGTACTAACAAAATATAAATATTCTAGCCAGCTTCCTGAATCTAGGGAAGAACCTGTTTCTGCTAAGGCGACAATTTTGCATCAATTGCAAGACTGGAGACGGTTGAAGATACAGCTAAATAAAATGGGAATGGAAAAAGTTTAAAACCTTCGCGCTCACTCTGAAGTTCTATTCGAAAGAAAATTTGTTCGTTTTCGAGTGATTCGTACTCTGTAATTAACTTTCGAGTAGAACCCATTTGCTGTTCGAGTTCCATTCGATTCCCTTTGGATTTGATTTATCCACCCCTTTCGATTTTAGAAAATTTTGTACTCACTCATAAACATATTAAGTATTTTTATATTTAAAAACAATTAAATTGGATTTGGTAAAAATAAAAGAAAATAAAAAAATTGTGCGCGACCTGCCTACGTTCAAACCTGCGACGTTTGGCAGTGTTGTCTAACACTGCTCTTAAGATCTATGCAAAGAGTTTTTGTATTTCGTTTTGCATTGGAAATTTGTGAAACAGTGATGCCCATTATTTTCGAATATATTCTAAAGTAAAATCGAACGAACTACAGAGTGCCTCTGTGTATTCGATTTTCGCTTTCGAGTAGAACTACAGAATAAGGGTGATGTGAAAGTGAAAACTTCAGAACAATTTACTGGGGTGGGCTAGCCTACTTCTACACAGCTGGTCACATACTATCCCCTTAGCCCCAAACTTAGACTTACTCGCTTTTTATTTATAAGATTAAGAGTTTTGTATGTAAGCACCGAAAAAATAATTGGCTAAATGTAAATTTATGAAACACAATATGCAAATAATGCATTCAAAGAAAGAAACAAAAAATGGGTTTCACGCTCAATTCATTAATATTAAGAACAACAAAATATAATACAAAATTTTGGGAAAACATACAACACTAACCCATCATTATCAAGAAACAAAATTAAAATAATAGCGAACAATTACAAAGCGTTTTCTGTTTGACATTCCAGACAAAAGGTTAGACATTTTAACATTACAAACTCCAAACTCTTTTTCGTCCGTCTCTTAACCCACCTAAGTGATTAATGAATTCAACACAGTAGCCAAGTGAAGAGCGACCACAAAGAGCTGACATGCTAAATGTGTTCCAAGGTGATGGTGAAATGCCATCAAAGTGACTATGCGCGTACCATTCACAGTTGCAATTATTAAAAGTAGGCGCTGCTGAGTTTTTTGTTTAAATGTTTTGTTTCCAACTAATTTATGCATTAGCAGGTGTTTGCGTTCGCGGTCAACTAATCATGCCAATGGTCATTCACAAGGTAGCCGGCCATCCAATGCGGACGCGCGCGCGTTACGCTCAACGCATAAAGGTGGTTATTGGATTTAAATATATTCAAGATATCCCAAAAACAAAAAAAAGGAACGGAATTTTTGTTCGATAAAAAGATGCGCCTTTGTCTTTGTTTTTGTACGTTTTTTTTTTGTTAGTTATTAGTTGCTCTCATTTTCGGCTCTAAGTCAAAAAGGGTGCACTGTCGTTCAAAGGGTTGTTGACGCGTACTACTTGATGGCAGCATTTATATCCTTGTTGTTGTTTTTGTATGGCATGTAAACGCCGAAACGCATAACGCTGCAAGCATTGCTCCCACAAACTCAAATTGCGTTAAAAGTTTTCTCATTTTTGATGTTAGCATGGGTGTGTGTGCGTAGGGGGAGCTGTGGGGCCATCTTTTAAACCTGTCCTCTTTTTCTTTCTTCTTCTTCTTTTTCGTCTTAGTCTTTTTCCATATTCCCAGTTAAGTCAGCGCCCTTACTCTGTAGTTTTTTTTTTTGAAATTCTGTTCTACTCGAAAGCAAAAATCGAATCGAATACATAGAGGCACTCTGTAGTTCGTTCGAATTTACTTTGGATGATATTCGATAAAAGTACGCATTGCAAATTTCAAACTCCAAGCAATTCCATTCCAATTTTCTATGATGTAGGGGGGGTAATTAAAACCGAAGGGAACATAACAGAACTCGAACAACGATCCTTCGAACTTTCGTAATATTTCGTATATGCTTTTGGAATAGAGAGTACCAAATTTTCTACAACGAATGAGGGATCATCTAAATGCGAAGGGAACAAAATAGAAAATCAAAGCGTATTACTCGAAAGTTTCTCACAGAGTACGAATCACTCGAAATCGAACAAACTTTGTTTCGAACTAAGGAGTAAGGACCCAGGCCTATCGCAGCGTAGGAATTCTTTTGCTCTCGAGCCTCTCTACTTTAAGTTAGTTTCACCAGCGAAGGAAATATTTGTCGAAGATCTACAAAAATACTTACCCCTCCCTTAATAGAAGCCAAAGCTACGCCCTTGCAATTTAGTCCTCCAATTCATCAAAAAATGTGCGCTTATCAAAACGAAAAAAGTCCTGCAGGCGAACGGTGTAAGACTTAAGTAAAAGAGGTGAGTATAAAGAAATGAAAAAGGATGCATTCCAGCAGCGCTGCTCCAGTTAAGACACCTTTGCTACTTTTTGTTGAGCACACGAACCGTCCATCGAACCAACCAACGCGCCAATCAAGCAAACATCTAACGGGCGGTCGAGTCATCATTATGAGTGTTTCTTGTTTAGGCATGAAAATTAGAGCGACGTAAAAGGTCAATATGGTTGAGAAAAAAATATTTGAAGTAGCCACTTTAGAGAAACCAACAAAAAAAAAAAAATAATAATAAATGCAGGCAGCCACTAAATGTTGTCTTAACATTTTAATAACAACGTTTGAAAGCCCAGCGGAAATGCATTTGTGGTATGCGTCAACGTTGTGTGCTGCGTGGCAGGTGAGTTTTTGGATGCGCGCGCACAGAACGGGTGAATGCTTGCACAAGATGCATGTTGAAATCTTAAGGATCACAAAGTACAAATACTGAAGTAACAACAACAAAATTTGACGAAAAGAATTGTTTAATTTAATATATGCGCGCCTATGAAAATTATCGGTTAAATATGGGCTTTAATCAATCGCGTGCCATAAAGCGGCTGCAACTTGCAGAAAAACAACAAAAACGCAGCTAATAAAAAATTTGAAGCAACAAAAACGGACGATGCTGCATGCACTGCGAATAGCAAGCAAACACACCTGTCAAGCGCTTTGAGACGGAATTGTTGCTACAATTAGCTATTTTTTGTGCATAACTGCATATATTAGGGTGGGTTGAAGAAAACTTTTAATTGTTATATTGAAGTTTATTATTCGGTCTGTGTTAAATTATTTAATTAATATTTTGTTGTTGAATTAGGTACCAACACTATTTTTTTTAAATTCTATTTTGTTTTTGTTTTTGTTTTATTTTACTTTATTTTTTTTTTTTAATTAAATTTAATTTAATTTAATATAATTTAATAATAGTTTATTTCATTTTATTTTTTTAATTTATCTTATTTTATTTTACTTTATTTTATTTTATTTTATTTTATTTTATTTTTTTACTTTTTATTTCATTTTATTTCAAACTCTTTCCCCAATTAAAAAAAGTGCTTCCATCCACCCTGATACAATAACATCTCTCTTATCTATCTTCGTTTAAGTTTTCGTGCTGTTAATTTGTTGCACAAACGGAATCGAACGATCATCGTGCAATCGCATCCGTTTCTCTAGTCGTTATTCCATTCAAATTTCGATTTGGATTGCGTGATTATGCCATTTGTTTCATGTTTTTCGAATATGCGCGCACTGCAATTAGTTGTTTAGCGGGGGGAGAAATTGAGTAGAGCAACAGAAACAGCAGCTTTCATGTTTTACATTTGTATCAATTTTAAATATAGCAAAAGGTTTGTAGTGTGTTTGTGTGCCAGCAGGAAATTTCAGGTTCAAGTACCATGGAGATGGTCAATATCGAAAGGTGGAATTATTATTTAGTCAATAGAAGCAAAATCTACAGTATCTAGAATTTTTGTCTGTCTGTATGTATGTTTGTTCGCGCATCACCCAAAAACTATCCAATAAAATTGAACTAAACTTTAGTCGTTACATTACTAGATGCTTAACTTAAAATGTACGATATCATTTGTTCCGATAGCTCTACCAGTTTCGGAGATATCTATCCATATGTGGGCCAAGGTGACCAAAAGTGTGCTTAGTGCAATGTGAGAATGAAACGGTTGGTGATAATGGTTACCGCGATAAGATATGCGATTAAGTTTCATATCTTACTATCTGGTTTGTTATATGTAAGTTTATTAAAATCGAGCTCAGCCTGTTATAAGGTCGGGGACGCAAAAAAACGTGGTCGCGCTCTCTAGTATAGGCCGTCACTGATATTTTCATATTGTATATATTTTGTGAAGTCTTCCATACTCATTTCTTAACACGCTTAAATTTCTTTGGCATCATGAATGAATACATTTTGAACTTGTCAATATTTGAGAGCTCAAAAAACGTGCAAAACAACAAAGAATTTTTCCAAGAATTACCTAACTAACAGCTGACTACGTGATCTCATTAGCAGCGTTAACAAACAGCTTAAAGTGTGTGAAAGTGCGACACTCTTCTGAAACCTGCCACCGAAAATTTCGTTAAAAATAGCAGCTTTTGAGGACTATCGATAGATTATGAAGGTGAAAAATGTTAAACAAATATGAAAACGTGTATTTGATATACGAAGATACATACATATGTACACATGCACATATGTACAAACAATAAGTGAACGCGTGAGTAATTGTAAATACTTATAAGCATGGCTGATTGTCATTAACTAATGTACATACATACATACTAACATATGTACATATGTACATACATGAATATCTGAGACATTTTTTTTAATGACGAATAAATATTATATTGTTGACATTGATTAGACAATTAATTGAGAGCAATTAATTAATGTCATACATATTTTTTTTATAGAAGCAGCAAGCGGGAAGGATCGTTTCAGCAAGAAAAAAAAAATATACGTGAAAGCAGTATTTGGCCATAATCAAAGTATATTAAACAAAGTAGAAGCGAACTTGACAGTTCTCTCTTTTCTGTAGGAGTTTTAACGTCAAATGAAAAAAAAAATGTTAACCCGTTCGATTTTAAAATTTCTTATATTTATCAGTTTGTTATTTTTATTGAAGACTGCAACCGAGTGCTGAAACACGTCCAAAAATTGCCAGGAGAATTATCAAGCGACGCGCATAGTACCCAGAAATAAGAATCCGATTCCGAGAACAATTTTTTTGAGTAGCTTGCAAGATATTTGCAAACGAATGAAACAATTTGTGTACCAAGAAGAGGGGATCGCGTTATTTTTTTAAATCGTGGACAATAGTCGGTAACTCAAGAGTCACACAAAAACTATAGAAAACGCCCCCGATTAGTTCTTCGGATTTTTTTAAATATTTTCAAAATGATAACAATATTTATTCTCCGGAGGCCGATTTTCATTTGAACCGAAATGTGTCTTTGGTACTCCTCCCAACATTTTTTAGAACTTGATGATAGTCGTAAACAGTGCCCAAATCGTTGCTATATATATGTATGTATGTATCTGATAAAAAGGAAAGACATTGAAACTTTTCAGGACGTAGCAGTTGCTCGGTGCTTTAAGGCGCCTGGTTGTGATGAATGACGTCGACGCTCGGAACTTGGTGGGGCATTCTTCCTGTGCCATAGGTGGGAGTTGACAAATATTGTCAAGGTCTTTAAAGAGGTAGACTCCAAAGTAGCACTTGGTGGAAAAAGTGAGCGTATTAGATAGTTTACAAAGAACTATATTAATAATTTTTTGACTTTTGCAAATGCGGTTTAACTTTTTAATACGAAAATTGTTTGGGGGCCCAAATATTGTACGTGGGCCAGTAAGGGTAAATACGTTGGTTTGTACTTTTTTGAAGTAAGAATTCCTACAAAAACAAAATATTTTGGTTGTCAATTCTACCTTGTTTAATTTGCCTTGGCCATAATAATGTACAAAAAAAAAATTATCTTTAATTTTCTAGCGCTTGTCACTTGTTATTATTATTTTTTTTGTAGAAGTTATATCTGTATGTACATATATACATATGTTTGTGCGCATCAGTCAAAAGCCGCTGTGTAGAATTAAGCGCAATTAACATTAATGTATAATAAACAACCAAATTAAAATTAAGAATCCATTTTAATGCAAGAAAAGATTTTATTCCCCCAATAGACATATAGTGATGTTTCCACAACATTTCTTTAATTTGAAAAGACTTTCAGTGGCAGATCCAGCGGTGGTCAAAATTTTTTTATGAAATATCGAGGGCATCTTTTACCACAGTTCCTGAAATATTCAGTGGCCTCTTGTTTTGTTTGGCTGCGACGTCAATCATGGTTCGAAAACTTTGGAATATACATACTTCTTTTTGGGCATTGAAATCAATCACTGTGTGTTTAAGTGCTCAGTTCTGACGAAAATTCATTGCCGCACACTATTCTCGAGGCAACAAAAAAGTTAATACAATATAATATGCATATGCCCTTAAGAATTCCTTAATGCTAAGGACCAAAGTGCTAATGTTTGCTCCATAAACTGCTCAAGGCTGTTGCTTAAACTACTTATATTGTCCCTTATAAACTGCTTAGTAAAACAATTTTTTGGAGACACGATCGATGTTTTTTTGAATTTTTGAATTGCTGATAGAGAAATACTCGGACTTGTGAATTATAAAGACAAGAGATACGAGGTCTACTGAAAATATGTGGAAATTGGCGGGTGTACAATGATTGTGAAAGTGAGCGTAGCTTAAAGCTCCTTTGCGACTCATCCCATACTCATCCCTAGTTCCATTTATCGCAGGTGTAGTAAGCAATTTTCAATATACACCTACACAGACACATATCTAAATATAAAATATTGCCATTTATGTATATGTAAAAATACTCATTTCATATGCATCGCCAACACGACAAGAACTCTGAGGTTGCGCCAATTATTGTTGAAAGGTATCGTACGATGGGTTTACTTTCTTTTGAAATGTTATTTCTACCTTCCGTTTACTTACGTTTGTTAAACTTGCGTTCCTTGTAATCGAATGCAGACGAAGGCGCGGTGCACAGTTCAAGCAAATAACTACAAAAACGACACGACAAAGGACACTTTTTGCAAGTTACTCACAAATTTGCATTTCTAATAAGCCAAACGTTTTTCCAAAGAAATATTCAAATTACCATCACATCGGTTGTATGCGCTGAACAGTGCAACGGTTGTAAATGCCAATGCGCCATTCGTATGGTTTTTCGTTAGATTTGTTTTTTTTTTGTTGTTGTCCTTTGTACAATGACATATAATCGGTTTTGTTATCCTTACAAGCAGTCAATGTCCATTTACATTCTAAATACACCTGGGAAAATTTTGCAAATTGAAAAACTTTTAAATAATTGAAAATGTTAACGACCTTAGGGTATAGGATGGGTTGGATGCGCTGAAGTATTTATTTAAATATTTATTAGTGATGGGTAATTTAGGCGATTTAACTGTCAAAATGAAATGTCAAAGTGGTGAAGTAATGCATACTTTAAGGGGCAGGCAGGGAAAAGTTTTTAAAGTATTTTGCCTTAGGAAGTAGAACAATTGCTTGTCATTATGTAATGGAAATTTAGATCGATATAGCGAAGTGAGTAAGGGTAAGCTGTCCTTCCCCTCCCCTTTAATACTACACCACCTCCACAACCTTTTTGGTAAGGTAGCCTGCCTGCTCATTAGTTTAATGACCCTCATTCATGGAAAGCCCAATGTAACAAAATATTTATTGTGCCCCTTTGGTCCTTGGATACTGTTTTGCGTCCACCACGAGGTCAAACCTCTTTCAAATAATGATTATTCGAAAGCTTCATTGTATAGGTTTCTGCGGAAAAATAGGGAAGCGGTTTTCCGTTTGCAGGGTCTACGGATATCAGCTTATGTCTCATCTTTATCAAGTCTAGATACATCTCTTTACCATTCCTCCAAATCGGTAGAGACAAAATCTATTCCGTCTCGACCAAAGCGATCGTCCTCAAAGTGCAGCCTGTACCTAGTTGTAATATGAGACCGTATGACAATATCAGACCGAACCGTCTGGCGCCATATTCACTGACGAGCTTTCAGATTTAACCATTTAGTCAAACCTTGTCAAAGCCGCTACCATCTACTTAAGTCGCTGGAACTGGGGGAATAGATTGAAAAATGTCGATGGTAGCATCCAAAGGAATCAGCAAACCCCTCTACGAGCTACTGGTCGCCGAGTCTAAGCGATACAAATTGGAAGAAGATGTAGGACTGCTAAGTGTGGCTCACACGCAAAGGTCTTGAAGGGAGCGATCACTCTGAGAACTTTCATTAGGCATTGGGAAACGCGCAGTTTCAACAGGGTTGGACCAGAGTGATATTGGTGTTGGAAGATTAGGTTCAATTGAAGAAATGTTTAGTGTCATGAGAGACATACCAAAATCCGAAATTATCAGTTCCAGCTAACCCACGATATCCGAACTGCCGCGACAACTTCAAATAAACCATTTCTCTGCGCGCTAACATAACTTCAAAGGTAGTCGGTAGGCTTTTAACAATTTCCTCAGAAGGTCGAAAAGTTTCATCGACAACTGTTATCCCCTAAAAGAAATTTAAACGAAAAATAGGCCCATCTGGAGATGCAGAAGAACATAAACTCGATCCAAGCGAGTTACTCTAGCTCAACTTCGAGCTGGGCACTGAAATTGGTTAGGGTCTTACTGAGCTCGTAGCACAAATCATCGTGTTAACGCTCCACTGGGTAAACCCTTTTAGCACCAAACTCATTACGATCCAAGACTGATGAAACTACTAGCTTCCTCAGACTTCTGTTAGAAGATATTGATGGCAATTCCTGCGATGGGTGTGCCGATTAGGCACGGGGGAAATTCTGTTACAGCAAAAACAATACGTTATTGCAGTAGGTTCTTTTGGACACTGGACGAAGCATAGGGTGTGTATGTAAGTTTCGAAAAAGTGGCAAATGCCACGCCCTTAAAATCTAAATTCGCTGTCTCTTCATCTCTATCTACATTATCTGCCTAATCTTTTTTAAATATATCCCACATGGGAGGAAGCTGGAGAGGTAGTGGGCGGTTAAATGGATAGGTAGAGGAAAGAGGGTTAGGGGGATCGGGAGAAGAAGAAGATAAATAGGGTTAGAACGAGGAATACGCCTTAAGAGGTAGGAAAAATAAGATTTAAACTAAGAAGTATAGGACTAGAATTGGAACAAAGAAATTAGACATGCAAGTGAAGGAGGAAGAGGGAGCAGAAGAAAATTTAAAGGGATATGAGGAGAGAAAAAGAAAAGGAAACGAGAGGTGAGCGTACAATTGACCAATTTTTTTCAAGACAACATTCGGCCAGGCTACTATCAGCTGTTTCTATTAGTAACGGCAAAAAATTTAAATTAAAAAGAGTGCCAAGTTAAAAAATTTCTAATTACATACCAGCTCTCTAATAACTTTTTTCTTTCCGTGTTGTAAATATCGATTGTTTCATTGCTTCCACTGCATTGCCATATACTCGCACACACACACACACATACATACATACAGATAATATGTAAATATTGAAGAAATGCATTTACAAAATACTCGCTCTCCAAAGTATTCCACCAACTGGGTGTAACCAATAAAAACCGTTGAAGCTTGAAGGGTGACTTTGTTCCCGTTGAGTCCGCATGAGCTTATGCCCACGACTCTGTGGGGTAATTCAATTAAGGACACCATCATAATGGCCAGACACAAAAGTCGTCGTCGCGTACAAAAACAAACCCTCGTACAATAGAATATTTGTGTTAGCATAGAAAAACCATCGAACAGAAGAATATGAATGGTTGAATGTGGCTGGATTATGGGCTTGACCGCTTCACGGACGCCATTATCATACATTCATTTGTGCATTTACCACCGATATTATGGGTAGAGAAGTGAATGTACGAGTACGAGTACTTAATCATGCATGTGTATGCACATATGGACATTTTGCGGAATGTTTTTCATGACAGGAAATGGGTGTGGGCATTTTTTATTTTTTTGATTCCAAATTCGAAATTTTCGTCGGTTTTACAAAATATTGCGTTGTTTTGTTGGTGTGTGAGAAAATATGTTTTGTAGCTGATACTTTTGTCTCCTATAAATTTTGTTAGTTACGTTTGAAGTGTGCTGTCTCAAGAAGGAGCACGTGTAGGCCAGAGCTAGATAACCCTTCCGGCGATTTTTTTTTTTAAACACTCCAAAAGTCGTCACAGCTTCTTTTGAAACCTTCCCTGATTCAGATTTCTTAGCTGCCGACTCAGTCGAAAGCGTAATCTGTTGAAGAGAGGGGTTCAACTTTAAAACTTCTACCCAGACTTATTCTCGGCTTCAAGCATGTTTGTCGTTTCATACTCGTTTCAGAAGAGGAAATTGCATTCCCATTCCACAGACGTTAAGTTCGAGGTTTGATAATAATGGTTCATGCAGTGAAGGTTTTGACCCAACAAATGCTGTTGTCTCTTTGTTTTACTCCCATCAATGCTGTCGTCTCTACCGAAAGCATTTTGTTTTGCTCCCAATAAAGCTGTCGTCTCTGAGGAGAACATTTTGATTTACTCTCTTTATAGAGAGCATTTTGTCTTTGTCCAATCAAAGCTGTGCTCCAAAAAATGCTGTCGTCTCTACCGAAAGCATTTTGTTTTGCTCCCGACAATGCTGTCGTCTCTCTAGAAAGCATTTTATTTTGCTCCCACCAAAGCTGTCGTGTCCGTAGAAAGCATTTTGTTTTTCTGTCACTTCGCTACTGCTTTCTAAACATTTCCGGTCTCTTTAAGCGCAGTTCCTCAGGGATTTTTCCACCTGACCCATCAGGAAGCTGTAGCACAACTGCTGCGGTCACTGCGGTGAAGTCACTTATCTCCGCCCAACATTCTCGCTTCTGAAAAGAGACCACAATTTTTGAATTTTATTCTGTTACCGAATGCACTATTTTTTTTTTAGTTTGTTGTTTCCCCCTTTCTTACGTTCGCGAAAATATGGCAACCCTACAATTATTTCTTTACCAATATTTGGTAACTTCTGAAAATAAATATTTACTCAATTTACCCACTTCAAAAAACTTTTGACTTGATATCTTAATTTGGTCAATATTTTTTCGCAAACTTCTTAATTATTTATATTTTGGCAATTTATCTTTGACCAACAACAGTTTCCACGTACTTACTGTGCACCAATAACGCGCTGACGACTTTATTGATCTTTTCTTTGTATGACGGCTATATTGCACATACGAATAAGTTAGTGCCTATGTTTGTAAGTAGGTGCCATTTTTTTTTTGGAATGGTGTTGAGCGGTAGATTACACACATTAGTCGATATCGAAATTTTGACAAATTTATGAGATAATTGCAAGCAGCGATTGTATGGTAAAAACCTCAGACAGCCTCTTGTTTACTTATGAGTAGCAGCTGTTTAGTGGGGTGATCCAAAAGTGGGATCGATTTTTTTTTTTTTTTTCGGGTGGCAGAGGTTTACTGTGGAGCACTTTTATAGTTCCTGCATCCCAAGATTATCATCATCATAAACTAAATTCTCATATCTATATTTTAAATAAAATGCTACGATACGATATTGAAGTACATTAATGACTTGTGTGCAACATAATCACATCACATTAGGCTTTGAAAATTCAAAAGCACAGAAAAGTGTGATAGAAACACTGCAACTTATCGCATTATAACACATCACGTCTAGTTACCACAAACATTATTATATTAGCTTCTATATGATATCATCACTTCAACACAGCAGATGATAAGAGAACATTGCCGGGGAAGAATAGGTTGGTCAATACACTGTTCAAAAGCAACAACAATAAGCTGTTAGTCGATAATATTCATTAGATCACATCACAGCACACATCATTAGACCCACATCTCAGCACTTCGAAATATATCACATCATATCATATCAATGTGATCTGTTTACAGTAGTGCGAGGCAAGCAGAAATGGCTGTGGAAGAACAAGCTGGCACTTTTAAAAACAACTACAGCAAAAATTCTAACAAAAACATCATTTTATTAAATCACATCACATCACCCGATAAAACATCATCATAGATCACATCTCATCATAGCAATGTGATTTGTTTACAGTAGAGCAAGACAAATAAATATTGCAGAGGAAGATTAGGTTGGTCAATATACATACTTTTAAAAACAACATTAACAAAAGCTCTAACAAAAATATCATTTTATTAAATCACATCACATCACCCGATACAACATCATCATATGTAGATCACATCTCAGTGCATCCCAATACATCACATGATAAATAATCAGCATTGCAACCTCCCTTCTCCTTAGTTTAGATATGTATGACCTTAATAGGTTATATTTACAGCAGTGTAAGACAAATTTTATTTATCACATCAGCTGATACAACTTCATCATAGATTACATCTCAGTTCATCATATTATATCACATGCTGAGTGTGATCTTTTTACAGTAGTACAAGGCGAATAAAAATTGCAGATTAATCCATCCACTGTCAATAAACAACAAAAACTCAAACAAAAATATAATTTTATTAAATCACATCACATCATCGGATACAACATCATCATAGATCACATCTCAGGGAATTGCATTATATCACATCATCACAACCAGCCTTCTCTGTAGTTAATATATGACTTCAATGTGATATACATACATATTTACAGCAAGATAAATTACTATCACTTCAAGATGCCTCTTTCAAGTTGGTCAGTCATGATATTTTCATAACTCACATCACATCTTCACCAGCAATATTAACTCATATCACATGACATCGCATCGCATCATGTTATACATTTACTAGAAAATTAAAACACGTCATATATATCCTAGCATGTCACATCGCAACACATAACATCACATCATATCTTGTCATATTACTTGACATCTCAGACTTAAGAAAGTCACAGAAAAAGTATGCTGCACGAAGACCGCCCTGGTTTGCTTGTAAATGATCTCCGAGTTTCATTTGAAATTTATGTCATTTCCATGGTCTTGAAACAACTGGGCAATGGTGGGAGAGCACGAGAGTTTAGAATAGATGGGGCTTTGGCTGGGCTCTCTTATCTGGTACAATGGATATTTTATGTTATGAGCCATCTTTTTGGACCCAAGTTAGACTTAATTTGGGTTATAAAGAATTATAAAGAGTTTTTTGACTCGAAGTCGACTCGAAAAGAGAGCCCTGAGCATATACCTATATGGATCCATATCTGACAAAAAACTTTCTATATCCGTAATAAGTAATTATCTTACCTCAACCCATCCGGGATCTACAAAAAGAAAGCTTTCCTCTACCCACGCAATATGCCTTTCCAACCACCCTAATATCTCACCAAGTAAGCTGCATACAAATTCAAGTAACCCCAATTGTGTCTGTACGCCCGCCTTAAACTGTGCGCGTTTGGTAGCGCCTTGTTAGTCACCCAACAGCGCGACCGTGCCACAAATAGCGCGCACTAAACGTGACCACAACTCCTTGGCTCAAACGACTCTCAGTTTTTTTATTTATTGTTTTCCATACATCCCAAACGTCAATTGACGAGGCGCTTATCGAGGTTATGGTTTCCGCAAATGTAGCTACCTAGTAATTTCCCGTAAGTGGATATGTACAACACAAGTAACGGCTTACAAATGATTTCCTCCTGTGGCAGGAGCGCTACAACGATCATTGCGTATCACGAAAATATCGAACTTCATAACTTCATCATTATGGACAACATTGGACTACGAGCAAATCAGACGAGTTGTGGATAAAGGCATACATACTCGTACTAATACTTTGTTGTTTGTTGGTTGTAGGTAGCTAGGTAGCTATGGAGCCTGTTGGTTTTGATGGCTACAGCGCGTTTTATTTGCCATATGAGTGGTAATTTTTCAACGCAACTGTCACTTGGCTTATAACTGATGGCTTCGTTGTAAGTCAAATAGACGACGTGAACGATGTGGTGGATAAGCGAGCTCGTTGGCTACACAGGAGATATAGTTTTTGGTTTGGAAGTCGTTTGGTGCTCAGCGCACGTGTTGTTGATTTTGTTGTAGCGTAGATTACTCCGCACTCCATCCATTGGGCTGCTTTCATTCGTTGCGTTTATTGGTCGTGTGCTACTGGGTGCTTAGGAGGCATCTTAGCTCTTTGCGCGCTGTCTGACATGTTTTCAGCTGCTGTTCACCAAATTATTGTGGAAGTTGGAAGTGCAAAATGTTACGCAACTTGGCGATAATTCTGAAAATTGCTAGCGAACTGATGGTTGAACATTTGTTTTTTTTGGTGGAGAATAATTTTGTGCGAAATTTATTGGCGTTCGCGTTGGTTTATTGTGCACAATATGGGTCATTGGCCAATCAATAGGAGATCAAATATATATCTAAGGAAGGAAAAAACAACAACAACAACAAAAAATATGGTTTTATCGAGCTTCCTCCGAACTCTTGCTGATGACAGCAGGTTTCAAAACCAAAGAAAATTATTGTGGGAGCAATATTGGATATTTGGTAACCGACGCCTAGATCATCCTCAAGCTGTGAAGTAAAAAATTTTCCCTTTGGTCACACTTCCAGGGAGACTGTGAAGCCCATAACCCAATACCTTGCAATAGACAGGGCGTCTCACTATCCTACTAAGACACCGTGAAGATATCAATGGCTCGAAAATATTAATGGCTTCTGAAAAGCCGCAGTACTCACCAAGTGGTTCCAACACTTATGCAGAATATGGTCAGAAAGGAGCGCGGGGTCAGTCTTTTGCTCTGTGCTCTATCAGGTTATATCTAACTTAAGGAGGAAGGTCCATCCTGACTCACCCGTGTTAGCTATACTTCAAAAGATATGGAGAAGACTCATGAAAAGAGAGTCAATAGATCCCAAATCAGCTTCTGACAGCACGGAAATGGAGCTCATAGGGTTTCGTAAAATGTCACAGAGCAGCACCAAGGGACTTATCCCAGGTTAGAGTAACCAAACTTTTTCTCTAAGTCGCCATAGTTTCTGCATCCTCTGCTTGGGATAAAGAAGAGCAGAAAGTGAGTTTTGGACAAGACGAAATATTTGCCTTCATCAAATAAAGAACCGGCTCCCCAGTGTGGGGGTAGCCAAATCACTTTTGATAGTTACAAGTTCGAAACTGTGAGGAACTTCACCTCAACTAACTGACTGACTACTACTGAGAAGAAGATAAGTCGGTCATCATAACTGTGCTGGTGTATGACTCGGAAACATAGAGAGTGCCGAAGTAAGACGGAATGGCCCTTGGTGCATTCGAGATAAAAGTTTCCTGACATATTTTCAGGCCTTCCAGTGATGCCAAAGCTGACCATCGAAGGAAATTTGAGGCTGAGCTTCCCTGGCGAATGAACAAAATCGCTCTGATCCAGAATAGTTTAGGTCAAATTCGGGAATTGGTCCTACTTGGTGCTTTCAATAGGTCTCATTTAATGTAACCATATATCCCTTCCGCGCACCCTAATGTATTGGAATATATTGATGTCATATCGATCCACTTTGTCGCAACGTCACTGTAATTGAACACCTTCAGATTAATGTCTCTGTTGACAAAACCAAAACAACAACAAAAAAACAAAAAAAAAAAACATTAACTAAGTAATTAATTTAGAAAATCAATTCGCTCGGTTAGCGGTTTTTGAGTGGCTTTTAACTGGGTACTCATGTATACATACACACACACACACATGCACACATCTAACGTGCAAAGTGTTGATCTGACAGTCAGTAAAATGTACCGTTTAGAGGTCGCTGGGTGTTGGGTGGGCAGCGTGGGTTTGGCTTGTGTGTCTACCTTGTTTTGTGGTGTAATGCGGCTTAAAAGCTCAGCGTCGCACAGCAACAGCAACAGAAGCCACGACAGCAAACTACATATGTAAGCACGCACATGCTGACATATGCTACACGTACTGCGCTGAAAACTTAACCACAAAACTTACAAACAAAATGTGCACTTGATTAGGCCTAAAGCTGAAAAGCTAATGAAGAGCAAAAACAACTACAAAAAAAAAAAAAAACAACAACAGAAAATGCAAATCGAAAGTGTTTGGGAATGAAATAGATACAACACAAGCATTGCATTTGCACAAATAAAAAAATTTGCATCTACACTGGTGCGTAAAATTATGGTAGTGATGAAATTTTTATTTTTATTGTTTTGTAAGCAATGGAAGCTTTAAGAAATGTGGGAAAGATTCAACTTTGGATCAGAACATTACAATAAAGGCTGACGGACGATTCAGATTTTAATTTTTGTTTCGGCTTCACTTCAGGCATTCATTCGGGTTCCGGGTTCCGAGTTTGGTTTCGATTTCGGTCTCTTTTTCAATTTTGATGCAAGTTTCGATTCCAACACCGATTACAGTTTCAGTTCGAATTTCAATTCCACTCACGATTCCATCTCCGATTACAGTTTCGATTTCAATTTGGGGTTTAAATGCTCGGCAGTCTGCAATTAATTTTTTAGTCTCCTTTTGATTCCATTTTCGATCTAGATTCAAGTTTTGATTGCACCTTCAATTTTAGTTTTATCATTCGCCTTTCTATCGATTTCAGTTTCGATTTAAGTGCCGTTCCTGGCACCGTTTCCCTTTACGTGTCCAATTCCAGTTCTTTTCCGGCTTTGGTCTTAACTCCACTTTCGGTTTTAGTTCCACCATTCAATCGGGTTCCAGTTTAAGGTGCAAGCTCGTTCTTTATTCCAGTTTCGTTACCGATGTCGGGTTTAGTTTCAGCTCCGGTTCCGAATACGCGTTGACCTTTTTTTTTAATTTCGTTGAAGATTTTGGTTCCAGTTTTGATTTTCCTCGGTTTCGGTTCAGTTTCGGTCTTGATTCGAGTTTGGTTTCAGTTCCACGGTTCCAGTTTCGGTTTGGCTTTTGGTTTTCCTTCAAGTTCCGGTATTAGTTTCTGCTTCGATAATGATTTCGAATACAGTTCCGGCACCTTTTTCCCGGCTTAGTTCCGGCTCCGATTCCCGTTAACATTTTCGGTTTCGATTTTGCTTTTAGGTATTCGTTCTGCTTTCATTTCTCTCTCATTTCTCCGATGACGGTTTCCGTTTCGTGCTTAATTTTGGTTTTTATTTCGGATCTGAAAGCGATTCTGTTTATGGGATAAGGCTCCAGTTCTATATTCGGCCTTGACTTCAGTTTTGGCGCCACTTTCAGTTTGAATTTTGATTCTGGCCTAGTCTAGTTCAGTCTAGGTTTCAGTCTCCATTCCGGCTGATATTTCAATTACAGTTTCAGTCTTAGTATCCGTTGTATCGAATTTCTACTTGGGGGTTCAGTTTCAGTTCGGGTCTTGATTCTCGCATCGATTCTAGCAGTTACAGTTTCGACTCTTTCGGGCTCCAGTTTTGTACTACAAATCTTTTTTTCACAATTCCTCACTTTACCACGCCAGTGTATTCATGCAACAACAACAACAAGTGTGGAATATGCAGATTTGCTCGTCTAAGCGCGCTTTTTTGTTGTAAATTGCTTATGCCTATTAAATGCACAACACAAGCGTGGAGGTTTCACAGCGGCATAGCGGGGCAAACATCGGCTCAACAACGACGAGCTTGACAGACAAAGAAGACAAACCAACACCAACAACAACAACAAACAGCAAGCATTAAAGGCATTGTTAAGTGAAGCCCCATAAATAATGTTTAATCGATGTTTGCTCTTCGGTTTATTGCATTTATGGCGTTTTTAATGAGCACCTCGTTGTGTGCAACATTTTAAGTTTACGACTTAGTGTAAAATATAACAACATCACCAAACTACAGTCCTCAACCCCTTTCGCAAAGGGGTACAAAGTCGCCCCCCGTTTGGTGTCTAAAATGTTGGGAGCGCGAAAGTATTCAACGAGCATTGCCCGCTTTTGTTATGTTTATTTAATGCCAATTCAAATGTTGATGATGTTGAAGCAGAAGAAGAAGAATAAGAACAATAAAAGCAAAACAAAGAAGAAAGCAAGAGGAAGCCAATAAAGAGCCAATTCTAGCCACATTTACACCTATTCAATATCCGAACATATTTTTTGTCAATGACTTTGAATTGCTTAGAGACGAGAGAGCAATGCTTTTTGTATTCGGCTTTGCTAATTTGTTTTTGTCTTTTTGTTTGTTGTTTTTATAGTTCTCGTTTTAGTTCCCTTGTGGAGTTCTTGTTGTTGTTGTTATGGCTTAGAATGTTGTGGCAATTGCTTGAAATGAATCAAAGCTGGTGTGTTTTATGTTGTGTTGCAGCTTAAGTGGTGGCTTGAAGAGCAGAGTAGGCAATTTTGAGAAAACGTGCGATTGATTGACTCAAATAGAACTCGTCGTAACGCTGACCAATTCAAACTCCTTCTTCCACCAGAAAAGTGCACTCTATTTGTTTACACCTAGGGGCAGAATTAAGTCACAGTTCAGAGAACTCGAGGATAGCCATTCCGGTTCCCGACCATTTGTGGCGTTTATCATACCATTTTTATTTGTTTTTTTTTTCCTATCCTTCAGAGACATCTTTTTCGCCTAACTCTGCTACAAAAACACAAATAGTTGGCTTATAAATATGTAAGTACTTTGTGGCAATTTCCGAAAATAGTCCTTTTTTTATCAAACTTAAAAAAAACAAATGTCTAAATACATCACAAGTCATGCAGAGGCACCTTTAACTCGTTTACCACTTTTACTCGTCAGTAAATTAAAGTGTCAACGTGGCAGCACAAATTACCATGACAGCAATCAGCTGTTTGATGGCAATAAATTTTCAACGAAATGATAAAACAGAACAACCGCACAGTTTGTGAAAATTGTGATTTTATTATTAAAAAGTAAATATTTAACGTTTAAAAATGTTTAAAAAAAAGTGTGGTAGTGAAAGAAAGCAGCATAAGCTACTAAAAAATAGAACTAATTGTGTGCAGATAGGTTAAACAATTCGAGTGATACAACAGAGGCAGCGGCAGAGCGAGCGGCAGTGGCGCTTGATGCTTTGGTGCGCGATTTTCTCCATAAGTAAACGTTTGTAAAGTTGCTTTTGTGTTGCTTCTTAAGCTACGGGAAGTATTTCATTTTTACAAACAGCAAAAACAACAACACCAAACAGGGATAGTTAGCAAAAAAAATTTTAATTCTGTCAAATTGGCTCAGGCAGTGCAGCGTCAATGGAAGAAAAGATAGAAATCTTAATAGCACGGTCTTCCACTAAAGTTCAATAAATCTCTTACACTGGCTAACTAGCTAATTGATTGCTGCAATGTCTTGCAAATTTAAACTAGCCGTGTTTATAAGCTAATAACGGTGTAGGCATAATTGCAATCACATACTTATCACACTTGTTTATTGGCGATTGAAATCTTTAACAGCATCAACATGAAAATCCTGATTGTTTGTATTTATAAAGCAATCGCTGATAAGTGCCAAATAGCTATAGACTTTGTATAAATGAATGTTTGTTTGTTGGTTTGTTGTTGTTTGTTGATTGGTTGGCTGGCTAGTTGGTATGCACACATCGCGCTCATACGATTGTCCATAGCAATTCAAGCTCACATTTGAGGCAGGCAAAATTAAAATCGAATTTCATTTTTAATGGCCAATAAAACTTGATGAGAATGAGAGAAATGTAATGGGCTTTTGCCAATACGTTTTAAGTAGTTTCTTTTTTGTTGTTGTATGTATATCTTTTTGTTGTCGTCATTCTAAAATATGCAAAGACGCCTTTTGTGTTTTTTAAACACACATTTCGGTTCATTTATGACCCAAACTGCAACGAATTTCTACACCCAAATGGTGGTGATGGTGTGAGCGTAATAATAATAATAACAACAACAAGAAGAATTTGTATTGTACATTCAGGCTGTGCAAAACTTTGATTGTACCACATATTTCGTTTTCGAGAGCTGCGGGAGCTGAGTCGCTTGGGTTTTGCAGTGATGCAGTCAATGTCAAAAATGTTGTTGGGACAATAGCACGCACGCTTAGTTGCCAGTTTTGAGTTTTGTGGTTAAGATGCTAAAAACTCTTGTTCATGGCGGTCGAGCAACAACAACAACAACATAAGCACTCAAAACTCTCAGTATACGCACAAATAACAATAACCGTATGCGTTTTAAACAAAATAAAAGAATTTAAAAAAGAGAAACAGAAAAAATATATTTTTACGATGCAATTGGCAATTGGATTTTTAACAACAATGTTGCAGGCGTGCACAAAATTAATTGCTCTGATGAATGTCAATACATTGCAAGCGTACGAATGCGCAAGATTTACATGGCGACTTCAAAAGTGAATTGGTAGTCAAATGCGAAAAAAAAGCTTAAGCAGAAATATACAGCCTCATCAATATAGACAGTAGTCAGTCTGTGTTTAAGTAAATATGTGAATAACTACTTTGTTGCACCGTTGAGTTTGCTTAAGTATGCTCGCAGGAGTAGAAGTTAACTACAACACTTTGATCCTTCTCCAACGCAGCAGGCATCCATGGTCGCCTTGTGGCTTATTCGCATAATCGGGTAACCGATTACTTGTTTGGTAATCATAAGGAATCTTTCCAGCCGGCTAATAGTATTCGAATGGGGGATCGCTCGAGATATAAGTAGCTAACTGCTGATTAATATTATTTTATTATATTTTATTTTATTTTATTTTACTTTATTTTATTTTATTTTATTTTATTTTATTTTATTTTATTTTATTTTATTTTATTTTATTTTATTTTGTTTTATTTTATTTTATTTTGTTTTGTTTTATTTTATTTTATTTTATTTTATTTTATTTTATTTTATTTTATTTTATTTTATTTTATTTTATTGTATTTTATTTTATTTTATTTTATTTGTTTTATTTTATTTTATTTTATTTTATTTTATTTTATTTTATTTTGTTTTGTTTTATTTTATTTTATTTTATTTTTTTTTTTTCTATTATATTTTATTTTGTTTTATTTTATATTATTTTATTTTGTTTTATTTTTTTTTTTTTTTATTATATTATATTTATTTTATTTTATTTTATTTTATTTTGTTTTGTTTTATTTTATTTTATTTTATTTTATTTTATTTTATTTTATTTTATTTTATTTTACTTTATTTTATTTTATTTTATTTTATTTTATTTTATTTTATTTTATTTTATTTTATTTTATTTTATTTTATTTTATTTTGTTCTATTTTATTTTAATTCGTTTTATTTTATTTTATTTTGTTTCATTTTATTTTATTTTCTTTTAATTTGTTTTATTTTATTTTATTTTGTTTTCCTTCATTTTATTTTATTTTATCAGAAACCGATTTATCTTTAAACTTTTTGTAAGGACTTCAAAAATTTTAAAAGTTTACAAAAACTTACATACCCGTAATTTGACAAAGCGTGCAAGGCTTTGAAATTTTTTGAAAAGTTTGAGGATGTAAGGAAGATTGCTATAGTTTTTCCACACCCTCCATGTCCGAAGTCACAAATCCTATTTGTGAGCCAGAAACACAAGTTGGTTTTAACCTTTACCCAATGACATGATCATCATATTTGTGATGGTTGCCTGGTCTAACAAGTCTCCATTGAGAATTATTGCTATAGCACTGTGATCCACTGTTTCTTCCTGTTGTTGTTGTTGTTTTAACAACAAAATCATTCGGATTAATTCAGCTTGCAACAGTTTCTAGAATTTGTTTCCAATCTTCTGTCAAGCTGGTTATCTGGTATTATTTCAATAAGCTAGCACCTCAAGTTAGTGGGACTCAAACCTTACAGCCTGAATTATCTTCTTCCGGATAGCGTTGACTTTGAGCGCTTGTTCCTCGGCGAGGCGGCGTTCTTTTTTACCGAGCTCGCTAAATCCTTGTTATGACCATACTGTTCAGGTACCATCATTTTTGGGTAGAAAATAGCTCGCTTAAGTGTCCCTCTAATGTAACTAAAGCGGTCACGCGAACATGCCAAACTCAAGGATAGGTCTATCAATTATTCTTCTGTAATTCATTTTTTTTTTTATAATTTTTTTCCAAAAAATAATAACTTAAGAACTTGTAATAATAATAGCTCTTTGTAATGCAATCAAATGCTTGATATGCTAAATAAACCGTAGACAATTGAAAATGGGCCGACAATTACGCTTTTAATGTACAAAAATTATAAACATTTTAATGGCGCGGCATTGTGGTTTTGCCAATTTCACTACCCGATGGTTGCTTTCATTGTTGGTTGGTCGGCTATTGGCACCACTCAAGCAGCCAACCGCATGAGTTGACGCCACATGCAATTTAACAATAAGAAGAAGAACAATATATTTTGCAAATATATATATTTTTATTGTTTAAACGACTATAAATGGCTGTTGGTTGATTGGTGGCTAAAGTGTTTTTGTGTTTTTTTATTATTAATTTTTTTTTTTTCATTATTATTGCGCCGAAATTTTGTGAATAGCCGGAAACAGCAGAACAGACAGCATGGCTAGCAGTTGAGGCATCTGACAGATGACGTTTAAATAATAATAAGGGCGTATCTTCTAAACATACATACATACATACATAAATATGTACATACAAACATATAAACTGAAAAATTGAAAATAATGTGTGGTTAAAATAAAATTGATTGTAATTCAACATGCATTTAACTGTTTTATGTATGTAAGTATCTATGTTTATTGTATATAGCTTATATATTTATGCCACTAAGTATATAAGAATGTAAAAGTGTTACCATTATTATTGTGTATACGAGTAATTTGGTAAAACCGCGCGTTTACAGTCAAGCTTAACAAAATAGCGACCGTGTGTCAGGAAGTCAATGCCGATCAACCAACCAGTGGGCAAGTAGCCAAGCATAAAACCACATTTGGCTCGCAATGCAGTTCCGCTGCAGTTGGTTTATATACATATGCATACCAAAAAATGTATATGCAGACATACGTACATACAAAAGTAATCTCACATACATACATATGTATCTATTAGCATATTGGACTACATAAACTATACAGTATATCGTCATATAGGAATATATTTCCATAAGGCATCATATATGTATGTACATATGAATATATAGTGGGTTTCATAACTATAGCACATTCCGGACATTATTATATATTTGAAGTTGAAAATAATTAGGAAAATTAAAAACTTAAAAAAAAATCTTCAAAATATTTAAAAATAAAAGTATCGAAACTTTAAAAAATATCGAAAATTAAAAAAAAAAATATTTGAAAATTTGATAAAAAGAATTCGAAAAATTTAAGAACTATAGTAATATGATAAATAAATTTTAAGTTTAAAAATAAAACAAACATGTATATGTTAAATTTTAATTCATTTTTAATTCTTCATTTAATTCATTTTATTTCATTTTACTTTATTTTATTTTATTTTATTTTATTTTATTTTTTATTTTATTTTATCTTATTTTTTTTTTTTTTTTTATTATTTCATTTTTTTTTTTTTTTATTTAAATTATTTAATTTTATTTTAATTTATTTTATTTTATTTTATTTTATTTTATTTTATTTTATTTTATTATATTTTAATTTATTTTATTTTATTTTATTTTATTTTATTTTATTTTATTTCATTTTACTTTATTTTATTTTATTTTATTTTATTTTATTTTATTTTATTTTATTTTATTTTATTTTATTTTATTTTATTTTAGTTTATTTTATTTTATTTCATTTCATTTCATTTCATTATATTTTATTTTATTTTATTTTATTTTATTTTATTTTATTTTTTATTATGTATTTTATTTAAGATAATGTCTTACCACTTTTAAACAAATGTTTCTATTTATTGACCCACAACTGTATATATAAAAACTTCTGTGTGTTTTCATTTATATAAAAAGCAAATAACTGCAGTAGCAGCCACCGAACAATATTTAGGCGCACAAAAACAACAGGAAGGCAGGTAAGCAGAGGCAGGCAGTCACTTGATGTCCGCATCGTCATTTAATGTGCCACCGTTGCTGGTGATGGTGCTGCCTCTTGTTGCTTTTTGTTTGCAGCTACTGCCGCCGTTATCGTCCTCCACGATTATGACAGTTTGCAAGTGTTTATTTGATTATTTATTACCGTATTTTGGATTCATAAATAACATAGTAAATTACCACAGCCGTTTCCCCTGCTACTCGTACATTCGTGCTGCTCGTGGTTTGCGTCTTCGTTTTTTTCTCTTGTTGGTTCTTCCTTCTGCTGCGGTCTTTGTTAGTAATCATGAGCGTCACATCAGCGGAACGGTTAAACAACACAGTTCAGGAACTGTTTACCTTTGCTTAACCCTAATTTTTGGGTAGGTGAGATGTAGTAATTTTGTTGGTATTACTCATTTGTGGCGGCCACAATTGCTGTTGAATGCGAATGTTTTCTTTTAAGTATTTAAATGGCATATCAGCAGCAATTTTCAACTGTTTATAAGGGGGAGAAATTAAAAGAAACTAAATGGTGTGGTAAATGTCTGGGGTTTAACCGAAGGTTTTTAATGAAATGAATAATATAAGCTTATGAACTCGAGTCCAGATGCCTGAACTCAAAGCACTAAGCCTGGACCTCCACTCTTGGTTATTCTCGACTGTTTCGCTTACACTCCATTCTGCAATTTAAAAAGAAAAACTAAAATTTTTTAATTAATTTTTGTCGTACAAATTATGGTATTTTCAAGCAATTTAAATCTTACATATGCTAAACAAAAACTAAGTATAGCTTTTGAATTAACAGCCATATCAACGTTGACTTCATTTATGTCATGAGCAATTCAGGAAATTTAAATAAATATTATATCAAATGGAAAAAGTGTTATATACTTGCACACATATTTACATATAAGGAGGAGATACCATTACAGCGAACCACAAACACTTATAACATCTGACTTAATTTTATGCTATCAAAAACAGCAGACAACCTGAAATTATATTTTGTATTTGTATGCTTTTCATTTCGAAATAAATTGCATATTACACAGGATTATATTTATTTCATGTATGTATGTATACACTCCTCATATTAAAATAAATTAAGCTTTGTTTTGGAAAGATATTATGGAAATTTATTGTATTTCAAAATATTCCATGCACACTTTAGGCCACTGCATGAAAATTGTAAGTACAAAAAATTATAATGAAATAAAATAAAATAAAATAAAATAAAAAAAATTAAATATAATAAAATAAAATAAAATACAATGAAATAAGATAAAGTAAAATAAAATAAGATAAAAATAAAATAAAATAAAATAAAATAAAATAAAATAAAATAAAATACAATAAAATAAAATAAAATAAAATAAAATAAAATAAAATAAACTAAAATTAAATAAAAATAAATTAAATAAAATAAAATAAAATAAAATAAAATAAAATAAAATAAAATAAAATAAAATAAAATAAAATGAAATAAAATAAAATAAAATAAAATAAAATAAGATAAAGTAAAATAAAATAAAATAAAATAAAATAAAATAAAATAAAATGAAATAAAATAAAATAAAATGAAATAAAATAAACTAAACTAAAATAAAATAAAAGAAAATAAAACAAAATAAAATAAGATAAAGTAAAATAAAATAAGATAAAAATAAAATAAAATAAAATAAAATAAAATAAAATAAAATAAAATAAAATAAAATAAAATAAAATGAAATAAAATAAAATAAAATAAAATGAAATAAAATAAACTAAACTAAAATAAAATAAAAGAAAATAAAACAAAATAAAATAAAATAAAATAAAATAAAATAAAATAAAATAAAATAAAATAAAATAAAATAAAATAAAATAAAATAAAATAAAACAAAATAAAATAAGATAAAATAAAATAAAATGCAATAAAATAAAATAAAATAAAATAATATAAAATAAAATAAAATAAATTAAAATAAAGTAAAATAAAATAAAATAATTTTTGTTGTTGGTTTTTGCGGTCTTTCTTGTTTTTACATATTTGTAAGTTTAGCAAGCTCGAGACCAGAGAAAACAATAATTCGTAATGAATTTTAATTGTCAGTTTTTGGGAAAAATTGATAATTGGAGAAAAATTACAAAGGAAAAATCAACAGCGATGGATAGGATTACATGTAAACTGACAATTAAAATTCATAACGAATTATTGTTTTCTCTGGTCTCGAGCTTGCCAAACTTACAAATATGTAAAATAAAATAAAATAAAATAAAATCAAATAAAGTAAAGTAAAATAAAATAAAATAAAACAAAACAAAACAAAATAAAATAAAATAAAATAAAACAAAATAAAATAAAATAAATTAAAATAAAGTAAAATAAAATAAGATAAAATAAAATAAAATAAAATAAGATACAATGCAATACAATGACTAAAATATGGAGCCGAACAATACATTAATGATTTCAATTTGATTACCCATTTGCATTTGGGTGCTTACTAAATGTGGGATATTTAGGAATTGTTTGTTGCACTGCATGTACGTTGTCCCGCTATCCGAATTTCGTCGAATCATACATGTATCTAAGTATATATGTACTCGTATATTCGCCTAAACGCAAGCTACCTATAACAAAGAAAAATTAAGCAAATTGATAGTTTACCACTTTTAGGGTTCTACTTAGTGGACTTGCACCACAAAAATAAAAGCTGCTCTCGTAATTTCTTTTTTTTTTGGAGTTTCATAAATGCACAATTTGATGAGGTTTCGTATAATTTGAGCTATTGCGGTTACTTTCATTGCTAAACCTATTATTAGTTGGTAGAAATTTAAGTGTTAATCATAACATAGCATAAATGTTTGTTTAAAAGCGAATGGGGGAAACTACCAAAAATGTAAGCTAATTGTGCATATAAAACTATATTTTGGTAAAAATTTTATTGTAGATATTTTAATGATTAGTCAAGCAATATTACGTTGACCGCTTACACTTTGGAGAAATTCGAAAACATTTAAGAAATAATAATAAACAAAAAAAAACTCAAGTTTTCACTTTGAACAGGTTCGTTGCTTAAGTCTTTTGATTTTATGCTTTGAAATAAGGCCGATTGTGCTGTAATTTATAACTTTGGAAAATTTGTATCAGATTTCATAATAGATAGGTGTCAGCTCCGATTCTGGGTTTTGTTCTGAATCTGATTTGTGTTCAGTTTCAATTGCATTTTCATTCTATGCTCGCTTCTTCTTTCTAGTTGGGTTCCCGTGTTGGTTTTGACTTTGTTTCCTTTTCAAGTTTCCGGCCTCTGCGTCGATTTCGGTATCGCTTCTGATTTTTCTTTCGAGTTAGGACTTCGGCTGGGGTTTCTGTTTCAGTTTTAGTTTGGCTCTCGATTGCTGCGTCGACTTCGCTTCCAACTTTGGTTTCACTATCGATTTCGCCTTTGGGTTTGTTGATTTTGTTTCTGTTCCAATTTCGCTACCAATTCCACTTCTGACTTGTGTGTTTCAGTCCTAGCTATCAGTGCTCACGTTGGTTTAGCTTTCGATGTCTTTCTCAATTCTTGCATATGGATCCGGTTCTGGCTTTGGTTTCTTTCTAAATTTGGTACTAATTTTATGTAGCTCTCGATTGCCGCATAGAGTCTGCCTTCGGCTCTGGTTCCACCATTCTTTGCGGTCCATCTTTATATTCGCCTTTGGGCTCCTGGCATTTGGTTCGATTTCAGTTTCGTTATCGGTTCCGCTTCGGACAATGGGTTCAGGATCCGCTTCTGGTTCTCACTTTTTGGTTTGGATTTCGAAAACTTTCTCAATTCTTGCCTCGCGTAGGATCTAAGTTTATTCGCAGTTCCGATTTCATTTGGGGTAGTCCTTCAAGATTTGATATCGGTCAAAGTTTTTATTTCGATATCGGTTCCAATCTCAAATCAGACTTCGGTTCCAATTCCGGCTGTGAGTGGTTCTGATTCTGAGTTTCGGTACTGCTTTTGCTTCCATGTAGTTCTGGTTCAGGTGTAGGCGTAGATCTGAATTGTTAGATCATCATCGGTTTCCAGTTTGGTCCCATTTCCTATTTCGCTTATTATATCGGTCCCAAGATTGGTTGCAGCGAAGGTACTTCTATCGGTTCAAGTGTCGGCTTGGATTTGAATTCATCGATCTGCTTTACTTTTGGGTTTGATTCCATTTGGTCCTAGTTTCGACTTCGCTTCCTGTTCAGTTGCTGGTTTCGGCTCTAGATTTGGTTCAGCTATCGGTTTAGATTTGAATTGATTTTTACCTCCACTCTTGGGCTTGTTTCTAATACCAATTTTGGTTCATACTCTGGTGCAAATTTTCAGTTTACGCTACGGTTTCGATTTCTTCTAGGGCTGCAGTCTTATTTTGAAAGCACAATCGGTTCCGGCTTCGGGTTTCTTTGTTCACCTAACAAGTCCCTAGGAGATGCAGTTCAAGATTTTCGATCTTTTCACCTCACCTTTTCTGGCTCACCCTTTATACTAACAAAGCCTATGAACTCGCCGAATAACAAAGCTTTTCTTATCGCACATTTTTGAATTATTATCGCCGGCGCCGAGTTAAACATTTTGTATCAATATCTTCTATGCTATGCCATGTTCAACCATAATACGCGTAATAAACATTATAAAGACGTCAAAACATCAGAAAACAACAAACCGACTAAAGTGGAACAAAACAAGGACATTTAGCATGACAAAGACGATGACACAGCGCGACAGGAAGTGGAGATACAAATATGCGTTGCGAGAACTCAGAGCTGGACGCGCGGGCAAACTATAAAATTTATAATGACATTAAACAGAAAAATGTCAGAGCGCATGCGAATCGATTTGAGGGATAGCCATAGTAGCGGACTGTATGTGTGTGTGTGTGTACATGAGCCTAGACAGTTGTACGAGCTTGAGATTCGTTTGGTTGGGAATTGCAGATACGTAGAGTTCGCATTTAATTGAATTAAAATGTTTTTTGTTTGTTTTTTTTTGTTTGTTCTGTGTTTGCTTTCCACTCTGTGAACTCGCTCTATGCCAGTGGAAGGGTTTTTGCGTGGGTTACACAGCTGATGAACCCTAGTTTTGTTCAGTTCGTGCTTAACCATGCGTATGGCATACATATCTTTGATCAGTCAAACCAATTATTTGCGAAATTTTGTCACATAAATAACTAGTATGATGAACGACAGGGGCGTAGGGAGGAAGTACAAAAAAATTGGCCGCAGAGGGGTTGCTGATTTGAGCCAATGACTTGTGTATGTCACACTTTACGAGCATTTCATCGTTTTCACCTGTCCATGTGCGACAATGACGATGACGAACTTCGCCACCACCAACACCGGTAGCTAAGAGCGATACGACATTTTTTGCCAAGAGACCAGAAGCTTCGTTGTCTTAATATTTGCTGCATGACAACCACGAAGTAGACAGAGCTAATGTAATGTATGGAGTGGATGTAAGCTAATTGTGCATATAAAACTATATTTTGGTAAAAATTTTATTGTAGATATTTTAATGATTAGTCAAGCAATATTACGTTGACCGCTTACACTTTGGAGAAATTCGAAAACATTTAAGAAATAATAATAAACAAAAAAAAACTCAAGTTTTCACTTTGAACAGGTTCGTTGCTTAAGTCTTTTGATTTTATGCTTTGAAATAAGGCCGATTGTGCTGTAATTTATAACTTTGGAAAATTTGTATCAGATTTCATAATAGATAGGTGTCAGCTCCGATTCTGGGTTTTGTTCTGAATCTGATTTGTGTTCAGTTTCAATTGCATTTTCATTCTATGCTCGCTTCTTCTTTCTAGTTGGGTTCCCGTGTTGGTTTTGACTTTGTTTCCTTTTCAAGTTTCCGGCCTCTGCGTCGATTTCGGTATCGCTTCTGATTTTTCTTTCGAGTTAGGACTTCGGCTGGGGTTTCTGTTTCAGTTTTAGTTTGGCTCTCGATTGCTGCGTCGACTTCGCTTCCAACTTTGGTTTCACTATCGATTTCGCCTTTGGGTTTGTTGATTTTGTTTCTGTTCCAATTTCGCTACCAATTCCACTTCTGACTTGTGTGTTTCAGTCCTAGCTATCAGTGCTCACGTTGGTTTAGCTTTCGATGTCTTTCTCAATTCTTGCATATGGATCCGGTTCTGGCTTTGGTTTCTTTCTAAATTTGGTACTAATTTTATGTAGCTCTCGATTGCCGCATAGAGTCTGCCTTCGGCTCTGGTTCCACCATTCTTTGCGGTCCATCTTTATATTCGCCTTTGGGCTCCTGGCATTTGGTTCGATTTCAGTTTCGTTATCGGTTCCGCTTCGGACAATGGGTTCAGGATCCGCTTCTGGTTCTCACTTTTTGGTTTGGATTTCGAAAACTTTCTCAATTCTTGCCTCGCGTAGGATCTAAGTTTATTCGCAGTTCCGATTTCATTTGGGGTAGTCCTTCAAGATTTGATATCGGTCAAAGTTTTTATTTCGATATCGGTTCCAATCTCAAATCAGACTTCGGTTCCAATTCCGGCTGTGAGTGGTTCTGATTCTGAGTTTCGGTACTGCTTTTGCTTCCATGTAGTTCTGGTTCAGGTGTAGGCGTAGATCTGAATTGTTAGATCATCATCGGTTTCCAGTTTGGTCCCATTTCCTATTTCGCTTATTATATCGGTCCCAAGATTGGTTGCAGCGAAGGTACTTCTATCGGTTCAAGTGTCGGCTTGGATTTGAATTCATCGATCTGCTTTACTTTTGGGTTTGATTCCATTTGGTCCTAGTTTCGACTTCGCTTCCTGTTCAGTTGCTGGTTTCGGCTCTAGATTTGGTTCAGCTATCGGTTTAGATTTGAATTGATTTTTACCTCCACTCTTGGGCTTGTTTCTAATACCAATTTTGGTTCATACTCTGGTGCAAATTTTCAGTTTACGCTACGGTTTCGATTTCTTCTAGGGCTGCAGTCTTATTTTGAAAGCACAATCGGTTCCGGCTTCGGGTTTCTTTGTTCACCTAACAAGTCCCTAGGAGATGCAGTTCAAGATTTTCGATCTTTTCACCTCACCTTTTCTGGCTCACCCTTTATACTAACAAAGCCTATGAACTCGCCGAATAACAAAGCTTTTCTTATCGCACATTTTTGAATTATTATCGCCGGCGCCGAGTTAAACATTTTGTATCAATATCTTCTATGCTATGCCATGTTCAACCATAATACGCGTAATAAACATTATAAAGACGTCAAAACATCAGAAAACAACAAACCGACTAAAGTGGAACAAAACAAGGACATTTAGCATGACAAAGACGATGACACAGCGCGACAGGAAGTGGAGATACAAATATGCGTTGCGAGAACTCAGAGCTGGACGCGCGGGCAAACTATAAAATTTATAATGACATTAAACAGAAAAATGTCAGAGCGCATGCGAATCGATTTGAGGGATAGCCATAGTAGCGGACTGTATGTGTGTGTGTGTGTACATGAGCCTAGACAGTTGTACGAGCTTGAGATTCGTTTGGTTGGGAATTGCAGATACGTAGAGTTCGCATTTAATTGAATTAAAATGTTTTTTGTTTGTTTTTTTTTGTTTGTTCTGTGTTTGCTTTCCACTCTGTGAACTCGCTCTATGCCAGTGGAAGGGTTTTTGCGTGGGTTACACAGCTGATGAACCCTAGTTTTGTTCAGTTCGTGCTTAACCATGCGTATGGCATACATATCTTTGATCAGTCAAACCAATTATTTGCGAAATTTTGTCACATAAATAACTAGTACGATGAACGACAGGGGCGTAGGGAGGAAGTACAAAAAAATTGGCCGCAGAGGGGTTGCTGATTTGAGCCAATGACTTGTGTATGTCACACTTTACGAGCATTTCATCGTTTTCACCTGTCCATGTGCGACAATGACGATGACGAACTTCGCCACCACCAACACCGGTAGCTAAGAGCGATACGACATTTTTTGCCAAGAGACCAGAAGCTTCGTTGTCTTAATATTTGCTGCATGACAACCACGAAGTAGACAGAGCTAATGTAATGTATGGAGTGGATTAAAAATGTTTGAAACGAGAGGAAACAAGTAAGGAGCGTGCTGTATTCGGCTGCTTCCTAGGCTTCCACGCCGACGGAAGTATAAACAATCGAAAGAGCGGACCTAAAGGCCAATAAACGATGAGACGTATTAAGAAGGGCTTGTGTCCAGGCATACTTCTTCGGCCCTTACGATATTGGGCCGGGTTCCGGTCACGTTTTGAGTTCCAGTTTCAGCATCGGTTTTTTTTGGTATATCGGTTTTTGCTTTCGGCAGTTTTGGTTCCGGTTCCTTTTCGACTTTGGCTTCGGGTTCGTATCCGGTTCTGATTCTAGTTTCAGGTTCACTTCTGATTTTGGTTCTGACTCCGATGTCTCTTTGTGGTGTTTGAATCCTGTGTTGATTTCGATTAATGCTCAATGCAAAATTTCGGTTTGTGTTCGGGCTCTGGTCCTGGTTAACTTTCCAGTTCCGTTAGTTCTTTGTTACCTGTTCTAGTTTCGGTTCGGTTCTGATTTCAATTAGTTCATATTTTTTTGCCGATTCTCGGGTTGGCTCGGCTAACTGTTTACGATTCGTCATCAATTTCAGGTTGCGTTCGGGTTGTTGTTGTTGTTTCTAGGATAGTTTTTAACTTAGGGTTCGGTATGTTTGTCTGGGGCTCGAAATCTTGTTGTTGTTGTTAGGGTTCTGGTCTTTATTACCAGTTCCTATCCCGGTCCGTTTTCAATTTATTTTACTGTGTTGGGTCATCTAGATATCTCTACGAGTTTCCTTAAATATTTAAGTTCCGGTTCGCAGCTGATTCCGGTTCTAGTCTGAGTTCGTTGTCTACAAAACAATTCCATTCTCTGTTTAGCTTCCATTATAATTTTAGCGCAGATTAAAGCTTCGTTCCACATTCCTGGTTAGGTTACTGATATTGATTTTGGGTTCCAGTTCCGCCTGGATTCCTGTTCTCAGGATCACTGGTTTGCCCCCACTCTGTCTATAGACAGAGGTCAAACTATCTGCAAGCCGAAACTGAGTGGAACCGCCAATTACCTTGAAAGACGCACGTCGAGCTCACGCAACTCTGATCCCAGCTCTTAAAGCAGTTTAAATTTTTAACGATTCTTGACCGGGACATACTAAATCAATGTCCTGCATACGGTTACTGATCGCATGACGCCAAAATATTTTCTTCATCTCCTATCAACCGACCCACTTCGTAGATCAATCCCGCAGATGCATCAAAGACTCCGCATCCTAACGTCAGATGACCTTGGAGGTGTTTAATCGAGGGCTTGGCCTCTACTTTTGTTGTTGTAACATCACAAAACGATCAACAAATATATTTAAGAGTACTGGGGTGAGGGTGACTAGCCCGTTCCTGAATTCAACTCACATGAGAACCACTGCAGCTGGGTATAAATATCCATCAATTGCTCTAACACTTTCCAAAAGGGGCTTCCAACAATAAAAAATGAAACAGAACGCCAAGTGTTCAGAACTCGACCACCGCTACATTTATGCCTCCCTCTCTCTTCAACCTGCTATCTTCAAGCCCAATGACAACCAATCGCATGATGATTAAATGACATTTGCTACAAGCAATAACCGTTACAAAGCAAGGGTGTTGAAAGCACGGCAAGCGCAACCAAACAAAAATTCTACCAAAAGGATCATGCCAACACAACTTTTACTTCCTTCCTGTGCGTCTTTTGTCCTCTCTCTCTCTCTCTCTGTCGATCGGCATGAGGTGTTAATTGAATTCGTTTTGCATAAATTACGCGCGCGTACATAATCGCTCAGGTCTTTCAGTGCTGCACTTTTGCGTAGTAGACAAAGTTTTGTTCGCTTTTACCCGATCGACACGCTGGTTATGCGCGCTCGTTAGCGCCGACCACCTGTGCCTGCTTTGCTGTGGAAATTCTGCTGAAGGATAATGGCATGCAGACGCCACTTAAGCGGAGCAAATGTTTTGCATTCATAAAATGCAACGAATGCTTGAGGTATGGGGGGCTGTCTCGGCAAGTGTTTGCTGCTTTCTTTGTTTTCATTTTCTTGTCGTGCTAATAAACAAAATGAAAAAAAAAACAATAAAATAAATGAAAACTTCAACAAACTTTTGTATTGTCAACATGACATGTCAACAGCGATCTTTATCACAATTTGCATTTTGACCAACACTATTTTCGAATGAAATACTCATTGGTACTTTTGCTTGTAGAAATGTTGTCGGTACACGTGTACTGACAGCTACATTTTGCATAAATTGTGATAGTCATTCTATATTAAATACATTGTTAGGACGTTGTGCGTTTGGGGGGCGAGCGCACTTGGAAGTACTTACAATTGCAGAACAATAAAATTATGTTAATAAAATAGACAGACAAACGTTGAAAGCCATTGGGTTGAGCCACTCAAAGAGATTCAGCGCTTAAGCTGAGTCTTTGTATTTGGATTCAAAGTGGTTTCAAAGGTTCGAGGCGTATCGCAAAGCTTTTCATCACTTTTCATCTTCATGGTATTTTCCTGCCTGAACTCGAATAAAACATAACAGATAATCTTTTTTTATGTGAAAAACATTTTTTTAACTCAAAATTTAAATAAAACTCACTTAAAATTAAAAATTATTGTTTCAAAAAACAAAAAAAATAAATAATTTAAAAACAGTTACAAAAAAGTTTTTTTACACAAAATTTAAAAAACTAAAACCAAAAAATGAAAAACCTTAAGTTATTGAAAAACAAATAATTTATCAAAAAAAAGGCAAAAAAAATTTTTCTTTCCCAAAATTTAAATAACACTCACTTAAAGTTAAAAATTATTGCAGAAAAAATTACTAATAGGTCTATAGCTCGTACCGAACCAGGATACTTCAAATATAAACGCCGGAGACACAAGTTTGTTGTTTGTGTAAAATCTCAATAAAAACTAAAACCAAAAAATGAAAAACGTTTAGTTGGTAAAAAACAAACAAAAATAAATAATTTATCAAAAAAGTTCACAAAAAATTTTGTTTTACTCAAAATTTCAAAAAAAAAATGTTTACCAAAAAAAATATGTATATGTAATTAAAAAAAAATACAAGCAAAAAAAATTTTTTTACTCAAGCTTTAAAAAAATTCAAATCAAAATTTTAAAAACTAAAAATTAAAAAAAAATATGTTTAAAAAAATATATTGATATTATATTTTTTATTCAAAATTTCAGAAAATAAAAACCAAAAAATTGAAAAATCTTAAGAGAGTAAAAGAAAAAAAAAATTACAAAAAAAAATACAGAAAAAAATTTTTTTTACTCAAAATTTAAATAAAACTCACTTGAAATTAAAAATGATTGATTAAAAAAAATAAATAAATAAATAATTAAAAAAAAAAATACAGAAAAAAGTTTTTTAACTCAAAATTTAAAACCAAAAAATTAAGTTGGTAAACAACAAACAAAACTAAATAATTTATCAAAAAAACTACAGAAACAAATTTTTTTTTTACTCAAAATTTCAAAAAGAAAAAATATTTACCAACAAAAATTTATGTATGTTAAAAAAATTACAAACAAAAAAAATTTTTTACTCAAAATTTAAAAAAATTAAAATCAAAAGATTAAAAACTAAAAATTTAAAAAAAAATTTATTTAAAAAAAATTACGAAAAAATAATTTTTTTATTCAAAATTTTAGAAAATTAAAACCAAAAAATGAAAAATCTAAAGTTAGCAATTTGGTAGCTATTTGGAAAAGATTTTGAATTATGACCACTTTTGACCACTTCCTGGCCCACTGTGCAATGGCAATCCTTACTTTTATGCTTCTCAATTTTGCTCCCCATCTTCCATCCACATATTTCCTTTTCGTACCAAATACATATGTTCTGAAAGCCGATTTTCCTTTGCATAACAAAAGACTCCAACTAGAAAGCAGACCAATTCAGCTTCCATAAATTTTTTTCTTACTCAGTAGATACATACCTCCCCTTCCTCAGCTGGCAAATGCGATTGTCCATAGAAAAACATTCTGTGCTGGAGCTTATTTACCTTTTCTTAAAACCACACGTTTGACCTCATGAGCAGTTCTTCTGTCCGTTCGTCAACGGAAGGGGGTGGGGCCCTTATCCGAGGTCATAATCGTAAAGTCGTCAGCATAGAAAACAATGGAAGCATAGAAAATATAAAAATTAAACAAAAGCGGGGGATAGGACACCACCCTGAGGCATCTTTTATTTTATTTCTTCATGCTCGGAACTTTGTGTCCCTGAACTTGATTGAGTCCTGTCGACCGTTGTAGTAGTTACCAGTTCACCTTTTTAAGCCGCCATGATTGGACGTACCGAAGGCTTTAGAAAAGTCAAGCGCCAAGAACAGACGTTGTGCATTGTACCTTCCGTAAGCCATGTTGGTGTCTGGCCAAGTGCAGGCTTGTAGTGTAGTACGGTAGCAGAGTGGTCTCCAGTAACTTTTCAACCGGCGACAGGAAAGATATCAGACGATATGATGCTCCTCGGTTCGGGGGCTTCCCTAGTTTTAGTAGAGGAACTACAATCGCTTGTTTACTGATCTCCGGAATGATGCAAGCGTTGGCGAGAGGTTAAAAATTAGCCGCTAGATAACTCTCTCACTCGTGGCCTAAATGTTTCGACATCTTCATGGCAATACTTGGCTTGTATTATGGATTCCTTGACCTTGGCTAAGGAGGCGTCACCCTGTCAGCAGGTGGATGCATTATAAACTGTCGGCAAAATGAGCTCGTGCATTACCTAGGGTACGGTTTGACGATGTCTCCAAATGTAATGCCGAGCTTATCACTGTATTTGGTTGGATTTGAAAGGGCCTTGACTATTGGCCTTAATTTTCCGACTCCGACGGGGCCCATGGCGGCATGTGTCTCTAGGTGTTGTTTTGACTCAGTTAAGTTGAGTCGTTGACTGTCCGACACCTTTTTATACCCAGCGTACTAGTACTAGTACAAGGGTATTATAATTTTGTCCACATAACGGTACTATGTAACGGCTCAAAATAATCGAGTTAGATATAGAGCTCCATATATGAAAGTTCTTAGGTTGAAAAGAGGAATTGATTAAGGCATGTCCGTCCGTCTGTCCGTCCGATACTATAACTTGAGTAAAAATTGAGATATTTGCATAAAATTTTGCATACAGGTTACTTTCTGGCCAAGGTGAGCTGCTGTGAAAATTATCGAAATCGGATGATAGCCACGCCCACTTTTTCGATATCGAAAATCACATAAATTAACATAAGTTGAGTAAAACTTGAGATATTCGCATGAAATTTGGTACACAGGTTACTTTCTGGTCAAAGCAGGTTGGTTTTAAAATGGGCCAAATCTGATGATAACCACGCCCCCTTTTTTGATATAGAAAATTTCAAATAAGATTCTAGGGCCTATATCATTGCCAAGTCATGGTATTTGTATCTCGTTCTGAAAACTAACGCTGGGTATTTAATGTTCGGTTCACCCGAACTTAGACTTCCTTACTTGTTTCCCTTTCGTCTATCAACACCGACCGACTCCTCGATGTCGAAGTCGCAAAAGTTTTCACACACTTTTTGTTGCAGGCCCTTTCAAATAGAAAAAAAAAAACAAGCAAGAAAAGCAGAAACATTAAAAATGAAATTAAATATCAACAAAACAAATTGACACAACAACAAATAGTACAAACCAAAAAGCCAATACAATTTTTGTCACACAAATCCCATCAAATCGAGCGTAAACGGCAGCTACGCCAATGTGACAATTTGCCGATTTGGGCAGATGAAGATGATGATTATGCTGATGGCGCTGGCGATCTCCATCTCGTAACGCTCATGAGCACCCTTTTTTTTTTTGGTGGCTGGCTGAGAAAATACATAAATACGATTTTAGCCTTAAATCTAGCTTAATTGGATTATTGATACGATACAATGAGCCCGATCACCAAATACCATATCACAATGACAGCTTTTATAGACCAAGAAACTGTCGATAGCTTTGCATTCGGTCTTAACGAGCGTTGAGTAAACATTTCAGCGATTTACCCACAAACGTCAATGAAAGACGATGAGCTGTGAATGGTTTTTATTTTCTGTTTTTTTTTTTTTTTTTTTTTGGGCACATCAAAGCCACGCAAAAGGGAAATTAAATAGGTTGCTAGCTAGAGCTTAGCCGATTGCCGCTAAATACAATCCATATGTTGTCCAAAAATCAATACTCATGAGAAACTTTTTGTGTGCTAGGCGCAATTGAAAAGCGAAATGAGTTTGAAAATGGTATCGCAGAAGCTTAGGATAAACGCAGATCGATTGTGTTTTGGGGATCGCATTTGATTTGAGCAAGGTTATTAAGCTCTGTAGATAAGCTTATGAGTTGATATATGTATGCGGTGCGTTTTCCCATGAAATTTGGTAAGGACGTGAAAATATTTAGATTTACATAGAATTTGAGTAGAAATTTGTATGTGGAACGTGAGAGAGAAGCCCAGGTAAATGCGTCGTGACAAGCTCAATTACAAACTCAATACCCCAGAAAAGCGTAATAACCCTGCGAGGGGCAAAGCTTAGATATTTTTCACTTGAAACCATAGAGTTGGAAAGATCTATGATCACTCATGAACTCATCCACCTTTACAGCATTCGACCCATACGAAAAAAAAACTGAAGAACTAAGTAAGGAAGGTCGTCTAACCTTCCCTGTTTAAGAAGAGAGGTAGTGTTAGCACATCTCGGAAGCACTTCGCACCACCACTTCGGTTTGGGTGGCTCAAAATAATAACTGACACAGATATGCTCATCGCAAAAGGCGACTAAAATCCACGTCCAACCTGCTTTCAGGGTTAACGAAATCGTTTCCTAGGCTGTCGGGGGTAGTATCATAAAGAGCTATGGGCATTTTTGATCCGTCACGTAAAATTCCATCAAAGCGAGCTCCGACTTAGCAGGACGAAGTATTGCTAATACAACAACAACAACAATCAATTCGTTAACTTTGAGCCCGAAAGATCAGCACCACTAGAAAATCTGGGAGGGAGATCTAAATTTCTGCAACCTCTCTGCTGGTGTTGGCATTTCCACTGTCAAATCCGACAAGACCGAAAGACAAAACTTCCATCCGAAAGCATTATGATGAGATCCGGCATCACATCTCGTTGCCGTTTGATCTGCGGGACCACAGACGGGCCCTAAACGACCTCCATACCGAGTCGGTGGACAGATCCCGGCCTGTGAACTCCGTTATTGACACCCAACCACTCGTTCTTGCTGAGGAAGAATGTGTCCTTCCGAGGAAAACTAGTGTCATGCTGGCACAACTCCGGTCTGGATATTGCAACAACAACAACAAAACTGTCATCACCTTTGCCAACAAGGCTCTGTCCAGCTATTGGCTAAAGGAGCCTTCTAGAAATATAAACTAACAAATAGATACAGCTCAGTATGATCTTGAAGCCGGCTCATCACAAAAACCCCAAATTAGACAACAAAAGGAAAATCTTCACTCGACGGAGAGAAATTTCGTCATCTTGTGAAGTTTAGAAGCTGGCACAGTCTTCGGTATACAAATTCTCTTTTCCGCTCACACCGTTTATTGGGAGAGGAGAAGGGCGCGGGTCGGAGCCAGGTTCAGACTTTTTTGTCTGTTCACATTACTCGGCATTTCAAAGCACAGTTCAAATGACTCTATTTATTCACAACGACAAAAAATCTAGTTTCCTAAGTGGTCATCCACTTCCATCTCCAAACTCCAAAGAATTAACCCATTTTCTTCACAACAGCCAAGTGTTGCTTGTTGCAAAATGCCTTCGTCTCATAAAATCATAAACATAAATAACAATGTGTTGGTATCTCGTTTAGCTACTAATGCCGCATCAAGCGCTTTGGCAATTAGATCACTAAATGTATTGATCCGTAAATGGGACTATCATTATACGACTAATTGGATTATCACTTTGTGCGCCACATAATTTCCCATTTTATGTCAATTCGATGCGTATGCGCTCCACAAATATTGAATTTACATTTTGCTTTTTTAATATTTCAGCTGTTGGCACTAATCGAATACTTACTTCGAACTTATGTATATGTATAAATGGTTGTGCTATATACCCACCAAAAAATAATTATATCATTTGAAAAATATATCTTGAGGAAGCCCCACGACTTCTTCCATAACGTCCATTTTGCTATTCCACTTCCAAACCCTATCATTATGTCTATATCTATCCCTTAAACTTCGTATAAAAGATTCCGTTCCCTTGGCCTGTCCCTTGCCACGCAAACTTTTTCGTTCCAACTTATTTTCTTGAGAGATTGGTCTCACTTAGGTCCTTATCAATTTTCAATATCCTAGCACAAAATCTTCCAGAGTTGTGCAGTTGAAAAACTCTGGTTTGTATGGGAGGTGCCACGCCTACTTCTCCTTTTCACCACTTTTTTATTGAAATGTTAGAGATGGTCCTTATTAAGCATATCACCAATTTTGACTACCCTACGATAAATACTTCCAGAGTTGGGCGGTTGGAAAAATCTGGTTTGTGTGGGAGAAGCCACGCCCACATCATCCAGTGGCCCGGATTATGAATCTAAACTATCCTCGAGTCCACATAACAAGTTAAATCAACATCGGTCTAGTCGTCTAGGAGGAGTTTAGTGACACAAATGTGCACAGAAGATCCTAATAATTTTATTACTGAGAAAAGTGAGAAAGTCTTCGAATTTTATCGGCTTTGCAAAAAACTGGGCCCTTAATCTATAGTTCTATTCGCAATAAAATTTCGTTCGCTTTGAAGTGGTTCGCATTGTGTACGAAATGTTTGAGTATCACCCATTCATCATCGTTCGAATTTCTTTCTGTTCGCATCGTATTCTATTCATCCACCCTTTCAATTGTAGAAAATTTCGTACTCTCTATTTCGATTTAAATATCAAAATGGTCGAAAGTTAAAAAATTCTACCGGATCTATTTTCTTATGATTATAATATAAAAATTAGTGATTTTCGAAAAAAAATGATAATTTATTTAGGAGGAACAGTAATGGCTATTGGTAGAAAAAAATTGAAAACTGTTAGGTAAAAATTGCAAAAATTTGAAAAAATTAAAAAAAAAAACATTTTTAAGTCAGAAGTATTTGCTTATTTAAAACAAGTAATTTTATTTATTAAAAATAAAATTTAAATATATTAAAATTAATTAATATTTCTGCAATATATTTTTGTATTTTTGTTTTACATTTCAAATACTATTATCAAATATCTTCTAAAATAAATTCGATCTACTGAGTACCGATATGTATTAGAATCGATTTTTGCATTCGATTAGAACAACTTTTCGAATAGAAATAGAGAGTAAGAAATCGCTCCCTTTCATACTTATAACTACTTGCAACATTTTTTGTTGGTCACCCACTCACATTATCTACTTACATCTGCGCTACCATAAGAACGCAAGTACCTTGACGCATATTAAATTATGAAATTGCCTTCAGTAAGCTTTGATTGGATTTTTGCATAAATGCGCAGCAAACTTTACATACATACAAGTAAACATAAATATTTACTACGAGTATGTATGGACTGTCCATACCTTATTCTGGATGCGCAGAGTTCGACGCAGCGCACATATTGGCATAGCAAGCCAGCAGCACAGCAATTTATATGCAAATTTATTTGATGACCCAAGAGTTTTGTCGCAAACAACTCGACGCGCAGCAAATCTCTACTTTAAGCTCCGTTGGTTGACGTTTTTTTTTTTTTTGATCAGCAACCGCCGCATCCGATTTCGCAGTGTTGGGTGTTATTGTTGATGCGCATGCGCGCGTTCGCCGACGCGCATATGTGGTGATAACGATAATGGTAATGGCGATTATGATACTTTTTCTTAAACGTCAATATCGATTTTTTTTCGTTTTTTTTTTTTGTTGTTGTTGTTCGCTTTCATTTTTTCGCTAGCTATCTTTTGCAATATTTTTTTTAATGTTGTTGGTCTTTGCTCCATCCTATCCACACTGCCATGTACTATGAGCGGGTTGGCAGGTTGCTTTGCAGGATCATTAGTTTGGTTATGTAATTACGTGACAAATTTATGTCTCAATTGAGTACACTTAGCACTTTGAGTTGTAAAAGCTACGGCGAATTGATTGTAGTAAGTGAATGTCAAGTGTTCGTTAGTGCTGGTTGGTCGGGATACGTCAGCTGGTTCAAGTTCTTGGTAGTAGACTTAAAAGTATTTTTAGCGGATAATGGATTTTGATTATTAAATATTGAAATCATATAAATAAAATTGTGTTTGTGAGAGTTTGTATGTGTGTCTTTTATGGACGTGAAAAAATGGGCTCGTCTATGAAATTTTTAAAATGAGTTTGTAAGCTCAGTGGATGCAGCAGAAGCTACATGAAATTTTGGGGGAAGTGGGCGGTCCCATGGGAAAAATTTAATTTAATTTAATAAATAAATTCAGACAAAAAAAATTAAGAAATACAATTTTTCGGAAAAATTTTTTCAGAAATCGTTTTTCAGAAACCAAAAGTCAGAAGGAAAAATTCAGAAAACTTTTTTCAGAAACCAAAAATTCAGAAACACATTAACGGTCATGCATTAACCCACTCGTTATTATCTACATTTTTTTTATAACGATATTAGGTATGAAGGATTTTTTGGTTAGGTTTGAATGGGTTGTGCTGCACTTAATTGGTAAATATTTAAAATTATAACCCATGAGCGGCCATACGTTAACCCATTGACGACCTCAATTTTCTTTTAACTCTGAAATCAAATTTTTCACATCAAAATAGTTTGACATAGGCTTAAGTAGTTGATTCTAAGCGTTTTACCCCTTTAAACGCCATGCATTAACCCATTGGTGACCTAAATTTTTATTTTTTTAATTTCTAACTAAGTTTTTATACATATGAAAAAATAAATTGCTCTACACTTCAGTAGTAAATATTTCAAGTTTTAAATGCATGCATTAACCTATTGACGACCTTAACTATTTTATTAATAACGAAACAGAATGATTCGCCTCAGAGTAGTATTTTATAATTTTATAAATTCTGAAATTTTTTTATGTTAGATCTATTACTGCACACTTAAAAATTAAATTTTTTCATTGTTAACCCATATTTGGGTCATGTATTTACCCATTAAATGCCTTGATTTTTATTTTAAATTCTAAAATAATTTTTTTTTGCCGTTATGTTTAGCGTTATAACATGTGTATATATGCATTAACCCTTTGGTGACCTTTTTTTTTTTCTTTAGAATTCAAAATCAAATTCTTTAAATAGGAGTTGCTATAAACATTTGTAAAGAGTAAATATGTAAGGTTCTTTGGCAAAGTAGCAAAAGAAAAATGTCAAACATTCAGAAAGTAATGAGAGGGCAGACAAAAATTCAATTTTGCGAAATCCACGTTGTAAGGTACTACCGGCGATGTTGATACCACAGCATAGCCTCTAAACTGGCGACTAGTACTAACACTAGTCGACTTCATCACCTCCAAGCAAATGCGTACATCATCTCTAGAAAAACCTGTGAGTTTATCTAGAGCGACCACTACCGAAATCTAATCGAATGGTCTACAAGAGTTAATGAAAACTTTCTTAAAATTACTCGACTACCAGGGTTGTAAAAGAATGCATTCACATGCGAATGCAATAAGTTGAAGTCTTATTCAATTACTTCAAATTTCGAATGCACTCATTGACTAGCTTTGACTAAAGAATGAAAATATTAAGTCTGAAGTCTTTTTGAAGTCACGACTTTGAAGTCATTCAGAGAAGTCACTTACTGACTTCATTTTTTGAGTGAAGTCACTAACTTGAGGTAACTTGACTTCAAATGACTCCATATGACTTCAATTGACTTCAATTGACTTCAGTGAGACTTTTTATTCAATGAATGCAATACATGAATAACCAAAAAATGAATGAAAAAAAGATTTTGAGGTCGCAGAATGAAGTCTGAATGGTGATTTCATTTTTGAAGTCCCAGTCAAAGAATTCGAAAAATGGCTGCAATCATTGTACGAAAAATCAAGTGAATAATTATTCGCAAAAGAATGCATTATTTTACATCTCTGTCGACTACGTTCTGGTTAGTCATTGTTGGTTACTGTTGACAATGTATGGGAAGCGCCCATGAACTATTTTAAACTGATTGCGAGCACAAACTCTAAACACATTGATTTATGGCATCCCTTCAAAGATCTACTCTAACAACTATTTCAATTTACTTCGCACTTCATTTGATTTATTCTTCGCTTTTTTTGTTTTTGTATTTTATTTTGTTTTATGTTATAAAGCTTTTAAAAACTCAGCTCCTTTGGTTGCATTCTGTCGCATGCTTTGTTGTTTAATTCGTGTCTCTTTGCCTCTTTTTTCCCACTTTCAATCAATTTTTTGTGGTTTTTATACCTTTCATGAGCATGAAATGGTATTATAACTTTGGTCCGATGTTTGTAAGTATGAGAAGAAGAAGAGATAGACCCACCATTAAGCATACCGAAATGATCAGGGCGACGAGCTGAGTTGATTTAGCCATGTCCGTCTGTCCGTCCGTCCGTCTGTCCGTCTGTCCGTCCGTCTGTTTGAACGCAAACTAGTCCCTCAGTTTTAGAGATATCTCGATGAAATTTTGCAAGCAGGCGCCATTTTGCATAGGATCATTTGTCGGAACCAGCAAGATCGGACCGATACAACGCATAGCTCCCATACAATCGATTGTTCCGATAAACGGGTTTTGGCCTCTAACTCTTGCAATTAAAAAGCTATTAGAGCGAAATTTCGCAGGTTTAGTACATGCTATATAAGTAATGTGTGTAGTGAAAATCACCTAGATCGGACCAACATAACATATAGCTCCCATATAATCGATAGTTTCGATAAATGGGTTTTGGGCTATCAATTTTGCAGTTAAAGAGCTAGGAACGTTAAACTTTGCACGTTTGCTACATATTATATATGTAACATATGTAGGCAAAATCAGCCAGATCGGGCCAACATAACGGGTAGCTCCTTTACAATCGATTGTTCCGATAAGTGTGGTTTGGCATTCATGAAAGGTATAAAGCCTTCGGCACAGCCGAAGACAGCCCTTTCCTTACTTGTTTTTTGTAAATTCGTCGTTTTAATTGATTTATTTTGTTGATTGGTTGGTGTTGGTGTCTGCTGCCTTTTACATGTTTTTAGTGATCACTAATGCGAAGTGATTAAATATATTCATTTGTATTTGTCTGTCTGTCTTTTACTCCTTAAATGATCGAAACAACGAGCCAATGCCTTTTGTTTTTGTCAACTTTGCCACTGTTGAATTTTGGAGTTTTTTGTTTTTGTTTCTTCTACTTTTTTATCTTTTTTCTCAATTACTCTCTTTCGTTATCGACATTTCAAGTTTGGTTATTAGCAAGCAAGAACTTTGTCGCTTGTCATCTCATTAGGAAATGTTAGAATAAGACAAATTTGTTATATTTTTTTTGTTGTTATTTTGCTTTTATTTTTGTTTTTTTTTTCTTGTGCTTTGGTCTTTTTTCTTTGTGTGTTTTTGATGATTAAATTAAGTGAGTATCAAAAGGCTGTATTATCTGCCGGCACTTTGAATTCGTTTTTTTATTGTTGTTGTTGTATGCAAATCTAAACCTTTGGCTCAGCGTGGGGTGCTCACAAAGGTACGCTCAAATTCACGAATGGACTAAAATCCATTGCACCATAACAAGATGGTTCTGGATCTCGTGCTGAGCCCTTTATTCCCAAGAGAAAATAATAAAGTTTCTTGAAGTTGGACTTAGATCGGTGCGGAAGTCCAAAGTTGACTAAAACTAGCAAAGAGTTCAAGCAGAAATTCCCTCCAAATTGAGCTCGAAACCAGGACTTGGAGCTTTAGTGACGTCATTCCAGTTTAAAAAAAAACTATTATAACCGAATGTTTTTTGTTAACCTTACACGAACCTTTGTTGGTCCCCACTCTCATGCATGTATTTAATTCAAACTTGTATTGATTTGTTACTTTTGTCGGTAGTTTTACTATCTCATTTCAGTTAGTTAAGAATAATTTCTGTCATCACATTGAAATCCATGGTTATTGGCACCATAAGCTGGCCAGTGCTATGTAGCTTCCTCAGCAAGACATCATATTGAAATTTTCAAAGTCGATAGTGTTGTATAAACTCGAAGTCGAACCCGAAAACTGCCGAACCGATACGAAGAAGCGATACACAACCAATCGGTGAAATGGAGAATGAATGGATTTCTTGAACACAGTAAAAATAGATAAGACTAATCAAGAAGAAGATTTAAAAAAAACAGCAGGGTGGTTCTAAACTAGATTAGACGTTTGAGCGAGAATTAAGAAGAAGACAAAGAGAAGGAATTTTGAAAAAATTATGTTAAACTGATGATGATGATAAGGGAAAATAGTCTGGAGGTGATCCTAACTGAGAAAACAAATCAAAGCAACTAAAAAAGTTCTGAAAATTGTACGAATGTTTTCAAAAATACCGAAATACGGAATCCTATGAAAATTTTAAAAAATTAATATCGAAAACATTACGAACTGATCCTGGAAATGTTCTAGTCAAACTTATGAAGCTAAACCTAAAAAGTCTTCGAAAAAGTCACTGCCTCTGAAAAAAATCAGAAATCAATTCTGAAATCGTTTCGGAAAATATTCCAAATACGCTCGCATATTTGATGTGTTTTTCCCATCAGTTAATTTATCTATCTTTTTATATATAGTAAGCTGGTCCGATCAACTTGTGTGGGGTGCGAATAAAACAAAGGTTATTGTGTAATCGATTTTTCCGACTTTGAGTCACATCCAAATTTTCAATCACGTTGACCTAGGCCAAACTAAGTTGAATGTCACCTTGAGCTCCATTACAGAACTCGATCACCAAAAAGTGAATTAAAAAAATGGATTTTTTCACGCGCTTAATTCATTTCATTATTTGATAAATATTTTTGTTTTTAAAATTTTTGTTACTTTTTTTGTTGTTTACTTTTCATTTATTTGTTTTTTTTTTTTGTACTATTTACTATGCGTGACAACAACTTATGTTTTCTGTTTAATTCCGTTTAACAAATAAACAACCTATGTATTCGGCAAGCAAATATTTAACAAATTAGTCATTGTTGTTTGTGTAAAATTAAGTTAAATTAACTCTTAATAAGCACTAATTCATTTTACCTCATACATACATACGTTTACTAGCAGCTAATATTTTATATGGAAGTTATTCTGAAATAAGGCTGAAAATTGTTCAGTTATAGTTCTAAAATAGTCCCGAAATCACTCGAGCATTTCTACGAGTGGAAACGACCTCTTAAACCTAGCAGTCGAATAATGTTTTGACATTTCGAATGTAGCTTCTCTTTGACTCGTTCACTACCGTTTCCGTTTGGGTTGGTTTACGAGTAGTTATCGTTGTTGATTGGAGGTTATCGATATTTGGAACTTTAAAGTAATTTTTGAGAACGGGACAGTAATTGTTGCGCTAATACCGTTTTTCCTCTTGGGGTTAGTTTACGAGTAGTTATGGCTGGTTATTAGTGGTAGGCGATATTTGGAACTTTAAAGTATTTTTTACTTCAAAGCACTTTTTGAGAACGGGACAGTAAGTGTTGCGCTAATACCGTTTTTCCTCTTTGAGTTAGTTTACGAGTAGTTATGGTTGGTTTTGAGTGGTTATCGATATTTGGAACTTTAAGGTATCTATTACTTCAAAGTCATTTTTGAGAATGGGACAGTAATTGTTGCGCTAATACTGTTTTTCTTATTTAGGTTAGTTTACGAGTAGTTATGGCTGGTTTCTGGTGGTTAGCGATATTTGGAACTTTAAAGTTTTTTTTACTTCAAAGTAATTTTTGAGAATGAGACACTAAGTGTGTAGCGCTGAGACCGGTTTTTCCATTTGGGTTAGTGTAGAAGTAGTTATGGTTGATTATGATTGCTTATCGATATTTGGAACTTTAAAGTATCTCTTACTTCAAAGTAACTTTTGAGGACGGGACATTAACTGTGACTGGTTTTTAAGAGACTGCTTAGCAATATCAGCGCCACATAACTTCGATATTTTCTCAAGTACCGAGTACCAGCTATTCGGTTCCTCCAAATACTTCGCACTATCCAATGCTCAAAACGCCTCGTTGATGACTCCATTAAAGTAAATCCAAAGACAAGAGCAAAAACACAAATAAGTGACTGTAAGAGTAATGAGGTGTTGATAACGAAGAAAAGTCGACTTCATTAGCTAGCCATTCTCAAAAACGAATACCCACAATCGTAGGCATTTATGTACGTAATGAGCGGCATTAGCTATGCGCTGTCATATATGTGTGCGCATGCGCGACAAACTCACAATTCAATCTAAAATTCAAAATAACCAATTTACCAAATAATTTTGTAATAACAACCAACCTAACTAAGCGTTGATAGGTGAGTGGGTAGCGCATAAATAGGCAGCACAGGCTCACCAAATTCCAGCAGCTCTGCCACCGAATGCCCATCCATTTTGTGACAGATTATGAAATCTTTATTCAGTAAGACAATAGGATTTTAATAAATTTTTAAATCGCAAGTGTATCTCGTTTGTCATGGCCAATGCATACATAGGTAACTAGAAGCCTAGAAAGTTTATTTTTGTTTTGTTTTCATATTTGTTCGGGTTTTCGGGCGCGAGTTTAATTTGCATTTGATTAATTGCGGTTAATTATTGTAGTTGGAAGAAGGGTAATGACAGGTGATTAGCTGATTGCAGTGTGATGAAGTGAAGCGAAGATGTGAAGCTGGGCAAGGGCGTGTACGAAGTTGCTGGTTTGAAACGTTGAAGCTTGTTGGCGTCACTTAACGAAAATATACGTATAACAAATTGATGGATGATCTGATGAAGCGTGGTAAATTAGTGGTTATTGTAAAAGGCTGCTTAATTAATTTAGCTACTGTTGGCACAATAATAAGTGAGAATCGCTGGAGAAGATAGCACGGTTTTATTGAGGAGTCGACAAGGAGGCTCTGGTTGTAAATATACTCAAACTGCTCAACTCGCACTGAATTAACTAAAGCTAGCCTAGTCTCTTTTTTCCATGGGTATTTGCAAAAACTGCAGGGTCGATAAGGAGGAAGAAATCATGACACGTCTTGTCTGCAGGTCAGCTTTTAAGAGGGATCTAATGATATTTGTTAGGCTTTCTGTTTGGTTCGAATAATAGACTTTATAGTATCACAGAGGTATGACAAGACTCCGACTTTCTACCGGCCAATTACCTACCATATTCCCTCATCTCATAACGTATCCACATGCATCGTTCGTTACAGTGTAAATCTGCATTTTATTCCATGAGGGATATCAGCGAGAAGACCTCAGATTCCGCGAGGTTGGTCGTAATAACAGCACTGGCTTCGGAGTGATGACCAATGGAAAGTCCGGAATAGGGTTGTGAATATGTAATTGATTTTTATATATTTTTGATTGAATCGAAAACTAAAAACATATTTTGTTGTCGATTTTTACATGTTGTTGTTGTTGTTGTTTTAACAACAAACCCACTCCCCGAAAGTTTTGGGGAGTGTTGTCGAAATAACAGTCCTTGGCCGGATATGAATCCGGTACGCTCCGGTACTCCCTTGCGGTACTGCCCGACTGTCGTGGGAGCGATTTGTTATGACCAGTGCAACCTTCTAGGTCATGTCATCCCTCCTTCCGAAAGGAAAGAGAAGATGGGTAATGAGAGGTGGGAGGCATCATATCCGTAGATCAACCATCGAGTTGCACATCATTACCTTTGTGCATATTAGTCGCCTCTTACGACCGGTATGCCTACCGCGGGCATATTCTAAGCCCCAACCCGCAGGGGGATCTATTTTTACATGCTTTTGATTGACTCGAAAACAAAAAACAAAAAAATCGATTTTTTACAATTAAATTCAATAACCACAAAAAAAATCGATTTTTATTCTACCTTCCATGTTTTTACCGGTACAATAACAAAAAAAAATCTACTTTTATTTTATAGTCGATATTTTTTATCGATTTTTTCATAGCAAACAAAGATTTTTAATTTATTTATTATAAGAATGGCACATTTTAAGTCGATTTGGTTAAATTCTTCGATCGCTTAAACCGTTGAAAAAATTGGTAAAACTATGTTCACACTACAGCCGAAACTACTTAGTTACGCCCTTATAAATCATTTTTAGTCGATCTTGATTGTCGATCTTTTTGGAAGATTTTATTAATTTTTCATATTGATTTGGTTTTAATTAGTCAAATGTAAACATTTCGAAACTTAAAGGTTTTTCTGGTGAATTTTCACTAAAATATCGAATAAGCATTTTTCGTATGCAAAAAGTCATAAGTCAAGTCGGTAATTTTCTGTGTGAAAAATCGATTATTTTCTAGGTCATTTCCAGTTGTTTATCACCTTGAGCTCCATTAAAGAATTCGATCACCAAAAAGTGAGTTCAAAAAATGGACTTTTCCACGTTTTCAGCGATAGCGCTTAATTTATTTCATTATTTGATCAATTTTTTTTTTTTTGGTATTTTTGTTTCTTAGTTTGCGTTTTATTTATTTGTTTTGTTTTTTTTGTACTATTTACTTTGCGTGACAACAACTTATGTTTTCTGTTTAACTCCGTTTAATTCCGCTTAATAAATAAACAACCTTTGTATACGGTAGTCAAATATTTTATAAATTAGTTATTGTTGTTTGTGTAAAATTAAGTTAAATTAACTCTTAATAAGCACTAATTCATTTTAGCTCATACATACGTTTACTAGCATCTAATTTGGTATAGAAAAGTAGGATTTGTTTTGAAAATAACATAAGTACACTTTTCGAAAAAAAAAAGTTGGTATCCCATGTGTGATGCTCCAAACAATAGACTTAAGAAACGAACTTGAAATAATACAAATTTTGTATGCTAAAATAGCAAACAAAGATGCTTCCTACACTGCAAAAATGCAACGAGAGCAGATAAACTATCAAATATTACTACAATTCATTGCAAAATAAAATCGCGTATGACCCCACGTCCATAGCAAAATAATTTATATGCTCTGTGAATGCTTTCACGCTGTCCTTACTTTGATTTATAAAACGACAACACAAAAAGCCTTTCGGCGCAAATTGAAAATATAGTGCCGCAGCAGCTAACTAGAAACTAATCTCTATAAATATATATGTATGAGTACTTACACATATAAACTTGTAATCGCATAGCATCAGCGTGCTAAGCCTCGTCGCAACATTCACAAAGATTCAGTGGCGAATTGTGTCAGTTGCGCATGCGCAAACAGCTGTCTGCCGCATCGACGGCTACTTGCAAACAACTTCATTATTTAAAATACACACACAAAACTAGTAGCATGAACATTCGTGAAAAATGAAAATTAAAGGGCATTCTGCTGTCATCTGTTTTGCACATAATCGCACTCGCACCGCAGCCAATTGTCAATGTGTCGCACGCAATGACAGTTGTGATCACTTTTTTCTACAAAAAAAAAAAAATAACAACACTAAACAACTAAGAATGACTCTATTACGCCTTGTTTGACTCAATTTTTGAAGATGAATGAATGCCGCTGTAACAAAAACGAAAAAGTTTTATGCTAGACACAAACAAATAATGTCGAAATAAATATTGACATTGTAAATATTAAAAGTTGAAGTAGGTGACAGTTGCAAACAGTGAACAAATAATGTTGTCAGCACTTGTTACCATGGCGAGCTAGTCATTTTTTATTTTTATTTTTTGTTGCTTCTTGTTAGTATTGGCAGTTGCGGTGGCCTGCAATGGGTTAATGTGTATGAGCGGCTGATAGTTTCTGAATGAAAATCACTTTTTTTTAGCAAGGAGATCACTTTTGCTGATAGTAGATCACCTTTTTCTGATAGTGGAACATTTTGGAGAAGATCAAGCCTCATGATGGAAGATCACCTTTTTCCCAGAGAAGATCACTTTTATTAAAGAAAATAAATTTTTCTAATAGAAAATCACCTATTACCCAAGGATCACTTTTTCTGGTAGAATGTCACTTTAGCTATTAGAAGATCACGTTATTTCTGTGCGAAAATCACTTATCGAAAAATCACCTCTGATTATCGAAGATCACTTTTGCTAAAAGCTGATCCCCATTTTCTGATCGAAGAACATCTTTTTCTGACATAAAATCACATATTTCTGGTGGTCGACCACTTTGGAGAAGATCACCCCTCATCATGGAAGATCAATTTTTTTCTAAGAGAAAATCACTTATCAGAAGATCTCCACATATAATAGAAAATCACTTCACTTCTGATAGAAGACTACCTTCTCTGAACAAAGATCACCCCTGTATACAGGCGACCACTTTTTCTGATAGAAGATCTATTTTGAAAAGACCATGCCTCGTAATAGATCACTTTCACTGATGAAGATCACTTTATCTAAAAGAATAGCACTTTTTTTGATAGAAGATCACTTTTTCTGCTAGAGATCACTTTTTTTGATAGTAGATCAGCTTTGAGAAGATCGTCCCTCTGAAAGAAGATGATCCATTTTTTTGATTTAGGATATTATTTTTCTATCAAAAAAAAAAATTTTTAATAGAAGATCACCTTTTCTGATCTAAAATCTGTTTTTAGAAGATCACCCCCGATCAAAACAGATAACTTTTTCTTACGGAAGATCTCTTTTTCTGATTTAAGATCATCTTTTTCTATCAAAAGAAACCTTTTTCTGATAGAATATTTCTTTTGCTATTTGAAGACCACCTTTCTCAGAGAAAAGATCACTTTTTTGATTTAAAACCACTTTTGCCGTTAGAAGATCACTGCCAAAGATAGAAGATCACCTTTTCTAATAGAAGATCATCCTCGATGACAGATTACCACTTTTTCTCATGGAATGTAATTTTTACTCAGAGTCGATCACTTTTGCTCAAGGATCCTCTTTTTTGGAGAGAAGATCACTTTTCTGACAATCACGATCATAGGAGATTACGTTTTACGGCTCTGTTTACGTTTGCGGCTACGGTCTCCATCAAATTCATGGCACTTTTACTGCTACGGTTAAAGTCTGTAAATATTTTTGAATAAATTCAAATTTATTTAAATTTTAAATTAATCATAAATTTTGAATAGCATTAAATAACTTAAATTGTACTCTGTTCAAACCAAAAATAGAAACCATAACTCACCTACGAATATCAGTTTTCCTTTTAAACACAGTTAGGTATATATATGTACTTATATGTACACATGTCTCTAAACTCATTTTAAAGGTATTCAAATATTCATGAAAAAAAAACAAAAATCCCATTTAATTCACTCACATAATTTAGAGTGTTGATTAAAATTCGTTAAAATTGAATTTCAACATAAATATCTAAACGCGCTTACAATTTGAGTGTTAATAGAGACCACTAAATAAGATTTATTGGTTGTCTAAAAGCCAAATCAGGCAGGCGCTGCTCCCAACAAAATAGTTAAAAGAATCCGAAAAAGGGAAAAAAAAACCCAAAAAACAAAAAACCAAAAAAAACAACAAAAGCAAAGATCAACATTAAAAAAAAAGTAATTTTAAGATTATTTGACGATTAGAATGAGCACATTCGTTCAACAAGATTGCGATCGTGCAACGGGTCAATTGGTTGGGAGCACAAATGGACAAACAGTCAAATGAGCGGCAGCACCATTCACCATGCCGGAACACTAAATCATTTGCTATGCTTAGTTTGGGGTGCGAGCCGATTTGGTGCGGTTACTTAGTTGGTTCAACGTGCGCATTCAACACCGAGCATTTGAGCATTTTTAAAATAGACAAAAAAAAAAACAAAATCAAAAGGTTCAGACATAAATAAAATTAAGAATGAAATTAATGCTTCAACATTGAAATCTAATTGACCAAACGACACTACTAAATTGTTTAAGAAAGAAGTAAGGCAGAGGGGCTTGCTCAGTTTGTGCCGACGGCTTTTATGCCTTGCTTGAATATGAAGATTTACTAAGTTTAGCGAAGGCAACATTTTAAAAATGACCCTCTGACTCATAATCGTTTTTCTCTTCCTCCCACTCTCTATCTATTTCTCTATCTCTCTCTCTCTCTCTTTCAATCATTTACTTTTTGATTTGCAATCTCATAGCCCTTTTCTTCATCCCTTTCTATCTCTCTCCTTCTCTCTCTCTCTGTCTCTTTCTCTCTCTCTTTTTCTCTATCTCTCTCTCTCTCTCTTTCAATCATTTACTTCTCTCTGATATGCATTCTCATAACCTTTTTCTTCATCCCACACTATATCTCTCCTTCTCTTTCTCTGTCTATATCTCTGTCTCTATCTCTTTCTCTCTCTCTCTTTTTGTCTATCTCTCTCTCTCTCTCTTTTTCTCCTTCATTTACATTATCATTTTCCTATCCCATATGCCTTCTAAATATTTTTTTCTCTCTGTCTTCTCCTATTCATCTTAATATGCCCTTTCCTTTTCTTTTTGCTTTTTTTATTCCTTTTCCTATTCCTTTTCTCCTTTCCGGTCTTATATTTCTCTCTCACACATGTTTTCTTCCCAAACGGGTACTCTTTTCAAAAATACCTTCCAGTCAAAATCAATTCAATCATTTATATTTTTCGACCCCAAAGCTATAGTGATCCGATACTATCGATCAGCTTACCACATTTGAAGGGGATACATATGTATCTCGAAAATTTTTGCTTTGATTTTCTTTCAAACAGTCGGATAGACATTTGGGGATGAATTAATCGAATCAGCTGCCAAGGCGTCAAATTCACTCTTGGAATAATCATCCAGATCTAAGGAAAGTCCATCTAAAAGAAGTGCTAAGCTTCAACAGCGTTGGATTATTGTAGAGTTGTGTTAGAAAGAGACAGGTAGAAGCACAATTGCTTAGCTCGTCGTATTACTCAAATCCATATCACTTCTTTTTTTTTTGTAAAAATTCAAACCTTTCGAAAAGCCAGTCATAGTCAATACAACCTTTCTGTGACTGAGTGAAAGATCCGCCTACTTCAAAATATTTTTAAAAACACATTCTTCCTGAGAATTTGACATTTCACTCAGCCGTCGCTTTCATGTCTATGAATGGTATAAAAAGCATGACTCTACCTGCCGTTTGTTGAGTCTCTAACGGCAGCAGAAGTTGTTGTTCTGTTTGTGTTGGCCTTTGATTGCGGTGGCAGGCAGCTCTGACTAGTCAACGAGTTTGAACTTAAACACTTGGCGCTGTCACATAGAAATGCAATTCAATTTAAATATTTTCATTTGTCGCCATCATCTTCAATACAGCCTACAACACTTGCGCCTCTCTCTCTCGCGTGCTACGTCTCTCTTGCTCTATCTACTCTTGATGATGATGTTCCTGCTCATAATGCGTACAATATGTCTTTATAGAATTTCAGTGGCTTCATTGATTCTTATCACCTCATAAAATACATTACCTTTGATTATTGACTTGTTGGTTTTTCCTTTTTACTTTTTTTATTGAACTTTTTTGGTCAAACTTAGCTACATAACAGCTGACTCTAAGATTCTTTTGTGTGTTGCTGTTACAGTTTTTTGTGTACTTCAACGATTCAAGTTTTTCTTTTTTGTTTATGTTTATTTAATTCGCATTAAAGTGCTTTTGTGGTTGTTTTGTTTTTATTTTTATTTGTTTATGTTATTTGCATTTTATGGAGCTAAAGTATTATTTGGCTGTTAGATTAGCCTAAATTGTTATTTTACAGTGGGTTGATCTCAGCTTAATTGCTTTTTAAAATATTTGAGGTAACTCTCCCTCTCTCTCCCTTCTCTTATTATCAATTTCCTGCTTTCCTACTAAGTTTAAGAATTGCCACACTTTTGGATATCCAGCAAGTTCAATGATATTAACGCCTGTATCCTGACCATTCAGTTGATTAGAAAGAGGCTACACAAGAATATATTTCAAAAGAGTTTCGTTGTTTTTGTTTGGGTGTCATTTAGGTTGATTAGAGTCCTAGATTTTGATAGCCTCTCACGACAAGTACACTCACAGTTTCTAAAACCCTAGGTAGAAGGTTTCACTCAGTCTGATGGAATCTCGGTCTTCAGCCTACCTCAGATATATTCTAAGCCCCAGTTCCCTTAAGAGTTTACTAAAGGTTTCAAACCAGCTATTCAAAACAAAACTAACAATGTAAACATTTAATTTTTAAGTGTGCAGTAATGGATCTAACATAAAAAAAAATTTTCAGAATTTATAAAATAATGAAATGCTACTCTGCGGTGAATCATTTTATTTCGTTATTAATAAAATAGTTAAGGTCATCAATGGGTTAATGTATGTATTTTAAACTTCAAATATTTACTATTGAAATGTAAAGCAGTTTATTTATAAAAATAAAAAGTGTTGGTCACCAATGGGTTAAGGCATGGCGTTTAAAGGATTAAAACGCTTAAAATCAACTACTAAAGCCTATGTAAAAATATTTTGATGTGAAAAATTTGATTTCAGAGTTAAAAGAAAATTGAGGTCGTCAATGGGTTAACGTATGGCCGCTCATGGCTTATAATTTTAAATATTTACCAATTAAGTGTAGCACAACCCATTCAAAACTAACCAAAAAATCGTTCACAATATCGTTACAAAAATAAAAATGTAGATAACGAGTGGGTTAATGCATGACCGTAAATGTGTTTCTGAATTTTTTATTTCTGAGAAAAGTTTTCTGAATTTTTCCTTCCGACTTTTGGTTTCTGAAAAATGATTTCTGAATTTATGGGATGCATGTTCTACATTAGATATGTATTCCTAAAAGCAAAGAACGGGCCACTGTCCACTGTCAACGTAAGACTATTGAGCGCGGTATAAGGTCTCTTTCTCTGTCATATAGTTGGAATGAAGCAGACTCTTAGGAGCTTAAACCTTGCGTTACGAGAGCTCATTCCATTCTACGCCTACACATAATGACTCGGCACCACTGTATCGCTTAAAAACTTCAAATTCTTGAGTGCCCTGCTTTTCGTTACTGCCATAACATTTTCTTATTGTGTTTTTTTTTTTTGTTGTATATTTTTTGTTTTTATTCCCACTATAAGTGTAATTTATGTCTTTATTTAGTGAAGATTTCGTTTCCTAATTTATTGTGATATCTTTGCTGGTTTAAAAAGGGCAACATAACAACAAAAACAACAACAAACTTTAACGCTGTGAAATGATGGTGTGATGATGAGCTGGACCGTGGATTGTTGCACTCATTTTAGAATACGCTCATGTTCTACAAGTTTGTGTCGATGCATGTGCGTGTGTGTCCGTGTGTGGATGGGAGCGTGTGTGTTGTCGGAAATGTTGCTATGTCCACACCTTTTTCAACGGCTTGAACGCTTGATTTCGGCAGCAACAGAGGTTACTGTCACCAATGTATCGACGTTTTTTCTTACTAACTTGTTGTTATTATGAAGATTGCCTTGTTGTTGTTGTTGTTGTTGGTGTTTTTATTGTGATTATTGCTTTTGTTATATATTGTTTTATAGTTGGTTAGTTGGCTAGTTGGTGATTGTGCGCATGCGATGCCATTTGTGCTCACCTTTTGACTAACTCACCTGTGCTGCCGTACAACACGCTCTGTTCGTTGTTGTTGTTTAATCTATTGTTGTTGTTATTGTCATCATTTCATCCCATTACCGTTGTTCAGTTGCGCTGTTAGTAATTCGTATTTCGTTTGTTGCTGCTTGATTACTGCTTCCTGGCGATTGAAACTTTATTGTTGTTGTTGTTGTTTATCATTCCAACCAGTTCGCTGTCCACTGTTGGCTTGTTCGTTGTTTGGTTGATGTCACCGATTCCCATTAAAAAGCGTGAAGTTATCCAAGTTTATCTGTTATCGGCTGATAATGCTCACCGAACAAAGTGAATTAAATTGGACTTGAAAAAGACATCATCAGCCAAAAGGCCAACAGTTAACATCGACAATTCGTCGCATGTTGTTTCCCTTTGTCGAAAATGTTTCTTTGTTTTTGTTTTTATTGTAATTATACCTTTCATGTACATAAAATGGTATAATAACTTTAGTTCGACGTTTGTAAGTAAGTGAGAGAAGAAGAAGAGATAGACCCACCAATAAGTATACCGCAATAATCAAGGCAATGAGCTGAGTCAATTTAGCCACGTTTGTCTGCCCGTCAGCCCGTCTGCCTGTCTGTCCGTCCGTCTGTTTGAGCGCAAACTTATTCCTCAGTTTTAGAGATATCTCGATGAAATTTGGCATTTTGTAAAGCAAATATTATTTGTCGGAACCAGCAAGATCGGACCAATACAACACGTAGCTCCCATACAATCGATAGTTTCGATAAATGAGATTTGGGCTATAAAGTTTGCAAATGAAAAGCTAGGAACGTAAGATTTTGCATATTTGGTACATATTATATATGTAATATGTGTGGTGAAAATCAGACAGATCAGTCTTACATAACATATAGCTCCCACATAATCGATAGTTTCGATAAATTAATTTTGGGCTATAAATTTTGCTATTAAAAAGCTAGGAACGTAAAATTTTGCATAGTTGGTAGATATCATATACATACGTAATGTGTGTAGTGAGATTGAGCCAGATCGGATCTACATAAAATATAGCTCCCATACAATCGATTGTGCCGATAAACGAGTTTTGGACTATGTATCTTTAGATTAAGAGTTCTTCCGAGTTTGTACTAACTGTAAGTAAGTATTGCACTCTTATAACCGTTATGCATACCCACGAAAGCTATAAAGCCTTGGGCCTAGCCGAAGACAACCCCTTCCTTACTTGTTTTTTACTTAAGTCTCAGGCTTAACGCGCGCCGCTTGCTATTGTCACTTGTCGTCGTTTGTCGCTTATTTTTCGATTTTAATTTGGTTTTTGATTTTTTCGGTTTTTTGTTTGGAAGACACGAACTCTTTTCTCTACCCACCTGTACTTGTTCTTAATTCTTTTTTAACCGCGAGATATGCACACACACCTTCGTCCATAATTTGGTAGTGTGATAAGCTAAGAGAAACCGAAAATCATTGTCGTCTGCTGCGCCTCCTTAATTTCGTGTTTAAAACAAGATTTCACCAAATTGTCCAAAATTGTGTCAGAAAAGCTCAGCAGTCTTTTATTTCTCCTTTATTTGCGCCTTGAACAATAAAAATTGCAGCTTTGTTTTTGACTCTGATGAACTTTTTAAATGTCCATAGTTCCTACGAGCTAAAAGATTTCTTTAGTATAGTCCTCTCAATTGAGTGGTCAGTCCACTTCATCTCCCAAGCATTCCCAGTGAGACGACTGCCTATGATGGCCTAGTTGATGTGGTGAGTTCCCTCTGACCTCAGTTACAGAAATTTAATTCTTCTGAGGGCAGTACACAAGAGCTGCTCTACCGTCTCTTGGTCCCAGGTAATTTACAGCTGCAACCAAAATACCAAATATAGTTATCGTCAAGCCTCTGAAATGAACCCAGTCCTGCATACTCACTTACCTACAGCTTTACTCTTTATCTATTATGAATCATGGTTAATACAAATTGTCGCTCACGGGGTTTCTGGACTTTAGAATTGCCTATGGCAGTCAACTTCCAGTTGTGAGTCTTTGTTTTTTTTCTTTTACAAATTTATGTCAGCTCATTCGCCGCTGCTAAAACCATACATTGGCTTATGTTTAGGTATACATGTAAGTATGTATGTATGTATGTATGTAGTTCCGATAATAAATGGCGTCGGAGATCTTATCAATACCGGCATCGATTAGGTATGAACAATATTGGCTTGATTACTCTGTCGCAATCTGCAACTAAATGTGCTCATAAATATTCACTTTATCTTTTATCCAACACTTCAAAGACAGAAAAAAAAACAACAACAACAACAGCAACAGAAAATATTTAATCTTATGCTCTTGCTTTCATAAAAGACTCAGGAATAGACGGCTATGCTGCGAAGCCTTTAATGTGCTGCGTAGGCAGTTGAGACCTGAGTGAGTGGTGGACAATTTGAGATTATAATTCAATGAATTATATAATTTTGTTATATATTTATGCTAATGCAAATATTCATAATTCGTAGGTAGGTGGATTCTTTCACTTTTTTTACATAAATAAAAACTATTTTTCTAAGCAGTGAAAATTTTCAAGGATCTGCAAATTAGTGAGGACGATGTTCCGATGAAAAAAAGCTCTTCTTACATTTTTTAACTTTAACTTGTTTTGATGTAATGTATTTAATTTTTTTGTTTTCATTTTTTTTTATTTTATTTTATTTTATTTTATTTTATTTTATTTTATTTTATTTATTTTATTCTATTTTATTCTATTTTATTTTATTTTATTTTATTTTATTTGATTTTATTCTATTTTATTTTATTTTATTTTATTTTATTTTATTTTATTTTATTTTATTTTATTTTATTTTATTTTATTTTATTTTATTTTATTTTATTTTCTTTTATTTTAATTTATTTTATTTTTTTATTTTATTTTATTTTAATTTATATAATTTTTTTTTTGTTGGATTTTGCGGTCTATTTTGTTTACAAATTTGTAAGTTATGAGCAAGCTCGAGACCCGTTTACAATAATTCTAAACGAATTAATATTGTCAGTTTTTTTGGGAAAAATTGATAATTGGAGAAAAATTACAAAAAAACTGACAATATTAATTCGTTTAGAATTATTGTTAACGGGTCTCGAGCTTGCTCATAACTTACAAAAATTATTATTTTTTATTTTATTTTATTTTATTTTATTTTATTTTATTTTATTTTATTTTATTTTATTTTATTTTATTTTAATTTATTTTATTTTTTTATTTTATTTTATTTTATTTTATTTTATTTTATTTTATTTTATTTTATTTTATTTTATTTTATTTTATTTTATTTTATTTTAATTTATTTTATTTTTTTATTTTATTTTATTTTAATTTATATAATTTTTTTTTTGTTGGATTTTGCGGTCTATTTTGTTTACAAATTTGTAAGTTATGAGCAAGCTCGAGACCCGTTTACAATAATTCTAAACGAATTAATATTGTCAGTTTTTTTGGGAAAAATTGATAATTGGAGAAAAATTACAAAAAAACTGACAATATTAATTCGTTTAGAATTATTGTTAACGGGTCTCGAGCTTGCTCATAACTTACAAAAATTATTATTTTTTATTTTATTTTATTTTATTTTATTTTATTTTATTTTATTTTATTTTATTTTGTTTTAGTTTTATTTTATTTTAATTAATTTTATGCTAAACAAATTTTGTTTAATTGGCCTTAATACCTATAATCAAGTATGTTTAATTCTATTTGTGTCAAACCACAGCTTTGTTCATCAAAAATTTATGTTTATTTCGCAAATTAAAATCATACTGGTAGTCTGGGAATTTCAATAAGATAAAGAATCAAGACAAAAGACAAAAGAGCTAATCACATATTTTTAGAAGTTTATGCGTGAAATATTTATGAGTAGATTTGAATGTGCACCAGTTACATGAACAAAGCCAACCACTAATGTTTCAGTGATAAAGAATTTCATCGTCTTAATTCTAACCAAAAAATTGGAAGTTGCTTAGGACAACACAAATCCGCAATAAAAAGACAAAAGGCTCATCTAAATTTAAATGATTTACGAATCCAATCGAAACAAAAAGATGACAATGCAGCCGTCGGTGCCAATTAACATTTTCAAGTGGTTAAAATGAGTTCGCTGTGTTAACAAAAGCTGGGCAGTGGTGACGAGCACGCTCATGATAAAATGAACTTTACTGGGGTTAGTGGAGTCGGCGCAGCATGCACTTGGATGGGAGCTTTGGGGATGAAGAGCACAAGATTCCATGCTTCCTCCGCTGCTGTAAGTCACAGATTTTCACATAGGCAAAAGTTATGTTATAAGATTGTCATGTTAAGAAAATATGAAGGACTGCCTCCAACCACCACTGCAGCGCCCGCAAGATATTAAGTAATCAAACTTTTTGGTTGCTAAAGGTGTAGCATCCCAGCATAACCTATTACTCAATTTTTCCAATGAAAATCATTGTACAAGCCGATTGCTCGCAGGTTTCTGTCCATCAATTTTTTCTCGCATTCCCGCCAAAATCAAAGCCAAAGACTTCGCATAGCCACATAGCCTTTTGGCAACTTATTTTATGACGTTGGTAGATATCTCTCCAAGTTTGTATGTATATTGAACGCAATTGCTGAATCCAACACATTCTCAAAGATTACTGGAATTGCAAATTGCTTGCTGAAGATTTTTACAATAATTGTAAAATTAGAAGTCCAATGTAGGCACTCGCTAGAAACGCCTGAATTTAGGAATATAAAACTTAACAGCATGTATTTCGACAATTTACAGATAAAACTTACTTTGTAGTCAAAATAGTATTGCTCTAGGTCATTTTGTAGCTTAAATTGTAGCCATACTGTACGCTTAACTATGGCAACTACGCAAAATTCTTGACGAGAAAAATAAATGAAAAAATTGGAAAGCTTTAGAAAGTTTATACCCTACATATGTATATTATGTATTTGAGGTACTCTTACAACTTATTTCCGGTAAAAGCTCCAAAAGCTCCGCTTCCAATTTTCAGCTTCGAGAGCTTTAGCTTGTAAAATAAAGTCAGACCGAAAAGATTTTTGTTTCATGTTAATTATTGGCCCAAAAGCTCGATAACTCTATAGCCCAATGTTAAAAGAAATAAAATTGGTATGCAAAACTGTTTAAAATGACATTTCCATACACAACATTGAATTATAGAAGCTTTGAAAAGCTTTTTCATTTTTATGAATGTAACTTTTCTTGGATTTCGGTTAACTTCAAAAGAATTTGTGTAAAACCTCTTGAGCTTTAGCCCATGCGAACAGCTTTTAGGAGCTTTTTCTAGAGCTACTATTCTATAGACCCAAAACTGATTTAACTACCGTATTCTTACTAATAACATCTAAAATTCTTGCAAAATTTTGAGTTGTATCGTAGCTTTTAAAACTTTATGAGCTTTTATAAACCTGTCGAAGCTACGAAGTACCTAAAACAACTTAAACGATCTCTTCTGTTTGGAATATTGATTTTCAATGTTCCCTAAACAAAGCTTTATGAGCTTTAAAACTTGAATAGGAAAGAAGAGCTTTTAAGAAGCTTTTCGTTTGAAAAACTATGGCTCAGAACAAATTGTTTTTAAAAATGGTGGGGAAAGGTGTCAATCACCTTGTGACAGTATGGAGTCGTACACACCTGAGCTTTTGATATTATAAAGCTTAGATAAGCATTTTGAAAAGATTGAAACGAAACATTTGTTATTTAAGTATGTATAATACATTTTTTTTTTTCATTTTTTAACAAAAAAACTCTGTTCAAACCTTAAAGAAGATTAAGCTTTGTTAAGCTGTTCGTAAAGTAGCAGGAGAAAATAGTAAAAAAAAATGCTTGAGAGCCCGTCACACCAGGCATAATAACTCATAACATGAAGGGTATAAGATTTGATGAGTTCAACAATGAATTGCAGGCAATAAGCACTTAAGGCTCAGTATAAAGCTCATCACACCTGTAACCAAATGAGTTGTGAGTTTCCAATCCAGTCACATTCCACATCAATTTTTTTCAGATTTTTTATTACCATTAACTTTTTTTGTTGTAGCTAGCGGTGTAGTTGGAGTTAGGTTTGTATGAATGTACATAAACGCGTAAATGTGTAAATATGTATGTATGTATGTACTCCCATATATACAATAGTATTTACATACATACATATTCACAAAAAAGTTGCCAATGGCGCTGACAAGCGCCATATAACTGAAAACATTTTTATGAGTTAAGAGTTTTGTGCCGTTTTGAACGCTTTATGAGTGCGAATGTAACAACAACAACAACAAAAACAAGCAGTAAATCACATTAAAAACAACGTATCATAGCTTTCCTTTTGCCATAACAAATCCGTACGACAACTCATCTTAACTCAGCTTAACTCATCTCATCTCATCTTTGCCAGATTGCAGCTTGGTAATACATTTCTTGACATGTTAGTGCCTTAGTTTGTATGTCTTCTCATAAAGGGTGTGACAATTAGAGTGGCTTACAAATATTTGAATTAACCTAAGGTCTTTTAAAGGTTAGTGCAAATTTGAGTGAGCTTTTCCTTTTTTGGAAAGCCTGCGAAGTAAAATTTGTTCCTTGAATTGATCTTTCAGAAATTATCCCAGCCTTTCCAATCTATTTTGCGGTGTATGTATGTTTCAAGTTTGTATATTCCATGCGATGTATGTAGTTAAGAAGTGTCGCCTTCAATTCAGTTTTTAATACAAACTTTTTCCCGCTGTCAGTTCTGGTTTCTTCACAGAGAACATAAGGCTTCAAATCAATTGAACCGATTGATCCAAAAAGAGGCTGAGTTCGACTTTCGTAACCTGTTCCAAGACTCCGTTCGGCGAATGCTTTAAACTCATCAGATAAGCCACCTTAGTCAACCTTATATATGCAGCCTACAAAAGTTCATTTATCAAGGACCATTTTTCATTGAAGGAAAGCCACAACGAACCCTTAATGCAACATCTATGGGTAGTGTAGGGTCTTGAGCACTTTGAAATACCGCCTTAATAGCAGTACCTGAAAGAGATAGCAGTACCATTCCCCCAACTTAAGCTGATATATCGTCAATTATTTGAGTGCTCGGCAGGGACGTGTGGAGTTAAGGACCAGTTAGGATCAAACAAGTGTTGCCTATTCCCGGTATTCTTGCATTTCAGTATCTCGAGGCTCCATTCTCTACCAGAAAGAGTTTCAGAGCCACACCCTGTCTATGACATATTTGTATGCGTACGTCTTTGCTACGTTGTATATCATTCATACTATGTGTAAATGAATACCAACAACAACAACAACCAAAATTGGATGCATGTCCAGTTTGGTGATGCGGTTTTCAATGGCCATCGGTGAGCATAAAATTCGCAACATTGTTGATTTAGTATCCATCAGCGAAAAAATATGTGAGTTTATTGCGTACGCATCCACACAAAATCAATGATCTTTTGGCCAAAGGAGCGTGCGAGCAGCAAGCAAGCAAGCAACAAAAAAAAAAACAAAAAAAAAAAACAACTCCAACAAACATATTGCAATTTCAATTCATTGCCAACTCCACATGCGCTATGCACTATCTCACCACCACCACCACACTTCTCTTCACAGAACGCTCAGCATCGCTTGCATCCTTCGCTGCAGCTGCTGCCGCACCACAACACATCACCGTTGCATTTGGTCGTCGTTGCACTGTAGTCGCGCGAGCCAAAGTCAAGTGTAGACGCGCATTTTCCATTTAGAAGATTAAATAGACCATAAATACGAGAAATCGCCTTAAATACAACGGACAATGAACGCACAGACAGCCAACACAACTCTTTAGGTAATGTGACAACAATGTTGCACAATGCAACAACACAACAACATTCATATGCACAGTGGCGGAGGGGAGGCTGGATATCCTAGGAGAGTTGTTGATATTTGAGTAGGCGCTAAAACTCTAGCTAGCGTCTTTCAAGCAACTACCTTTGAAAGGAAGCTGTGTCAAGCAAGCCATATGGACTCCTAGTCAAAAGTTTGACGACGGAACTTTTGACGAGGCAGACCAGTGATTGCTCATATCAAAAGTCAACGAACCCAAAATTCAGGTTTAGCTAGCTGATTGGGCATAAAACCAGATCTTTAGATCGATAACTTCTTTGACGTAAGCAACTTCACCGCCGGACTTCCTTTAAAACTACTTTTCGTGCCTACCTTTTCCACTAAGGGGTTCGGTTGACTGGCTGCAAGCCTAAGGGTGTCTGGTCAAAATGGCATGTGATGATATCTCATATCTAGATTTTAAAAAACTAAGGATTAGAGGTGTGCTATTCTCAATACTATAGGGCTAGTAAAGGTGACGACGTGCAGGAAACGGTGGAGCAGCAGATAGCGCTGCTTGAGAGTTCCCTGTGTTGGAGGCGCTGAGCTCGACGTCGCGTACTTGGTAGGCTTTATCAAGTTTTTCTCCAATTACCAATTTTTCCCAAAAACTGACAATTAAAATTCATTACGAGTTATTGTTTTCTCTGGTCTCGAGCTTGCCAAACTTACAAATAAGTTTTTAAAAATGTTTCGAAAGCTGACCTTAACTCAACCTAACCTAACTTCTTCTCCATACCAATACCACTTTAACTCCCAATCTCACACATCAACCCCATTAAACCCCCACCTGTTTGTACGCTCATGCTCATCTTCATACTTACGCATATTCATAGCTCTCGAAATTTGGTGTAATTCATGTTCGTTGGTTCGTTTGTTTGTTTAGATTTGCAGAAGAGGCGGTGCCACTCATTCGCCACTCTCGTATATAATGGTTAGTAAAAATCATTTTAATGATCGCATCTCGCCTGAAAATGCAAATTAAAATCTTTTTCTTTCAATTTCAGCGCCTATCTGCATGTGTGTGTGTGTGCATGTGTGTGTGTGTGGTGGCTTGGTATGTTGAGGTAGGAGGCAGCAACGATTAGCAACAATGGTCGTTTCACGTTTTTTTATGTGTTCTTTGATTGATTGGAATAAAACTGTAAGAGTCGAAGACGCGTCTTGAGTACTGGCGCAGGGCGTATCGGGGGGAGGCACATAGCGTTGTCGTACCAAATTAACATGCCAACCAAATAAAATGAAACGGTAAAATATGTGTGTTCTAAACAACACAAAACATGGAAAAGGAAGCCGTATGAGACTTTGTTTAACTTGACTTGAATTAGCTTTAAGGCTCGGCAAATCTGTGATCTTGTCGCTACAAATCAAAAAAATTAAATGCGATTTGCGAAACTTTTGGTCAATTACTTACAAGTTCGCCAAAGTTTATAACCATTGAATATTTTAGGTTGTGAAATTAAAAATTAAATTTTTTTTTTGGAGATATGTGGAAGGAAGGGAAGGAAATAACAGCTCGGATTAAATCTCTTTCAAAACTAAATTTCAGGGATGCAAACCGGTTTTGAACCGAACCGGTTTTTCAGTCTTTGAACCGAACCACCCAGATTTTTGGAAAGTGGCTTGAACCACTGAACGGAACCTCAGAGATTTTCGGAGCGGTTTGCATCCCTGCTCAATTTACAGAAAAATGTATTGAGGGTTGGGTTTGGCGCCGGAGTCTTAGTAATATAAATTGCTATCTCTTTTTAGTTAACTCGCTATCTCTCTCTATCCATCTAGTCGAAATCTTTTCAAGATTACTTGCTTTTACACTCTACCCTCTCTTTCTATGTATTCTCTGAACTCATTGTAAGATAACTTGTTATCTCTCTCTAACGGGGTCAGTAGGTAAGTTACTACAGAGAGAGAAAGCAAACAATCTTGCTATAACTCCGGTTTGCTATCTCTCTATACCTTTTCTTTCTAATCAAAGTCACAGTAAGATTACTTGCTGTCTCATTCTACTACTTCTCTTTCTAACCTAAGTCATAGTCAGAGAACTTGTCATTTCTTTCTACACCCCGACATGCTATAACTTGCTTCTATACCTTCTCTTTCTAGGAGAATGAAAAAAAAAATATTTGGCGCTTCCCTTTTAATTTTTCCGGGGCCTACAGTATTTTCCCCACTCTGAATGGCATCTATAAAGTAGATAAATTTTTGCTAAGAAGCCTTCCATGGGAGAAATAAGCTCGAGGTGTTTTCCAAACCAATGCCGAGAGGGCCGAGATATTTGATACTACCTGTCAGCGGAGTCGAACCTTGAACTTTCAGTATGATAGGCCACACCAATTTAATTGATAATTTTCTATCTCACAGCATTGGACCAAATGACGACGTCTTTAGCTTACCGCTTGTATCATCCCCTACCTAACGCGACATTTTCTCATCTCTTCGGAAGAGTTCGCCTCCAATCAAGCGGATTTTTGTTCTTGTTGAAGTGGCAAAGACCCTGCCCTAAAGTTTAAGGTAGCGTTTGTGCATGTGTGGGCCCAAGACTATTGGGCTGTTTGGTATCACACTACACGTTAGCGCACCAAAAAGACCAAAAGACTTGTTGAGACCCAGTCGTCGTAAGCAGTAGGACCTTAAAGGTTCCAAATCTAAATTAAAGACTCCTCAAAGAGTGCGTCCAATGCTGGGCCAGTGACAACCAAAGTTGTTTCGATGCTCTAAATTAACTCATTTCAACCTTTCTCGGAACTTAGCTTAGGGATCTAGCTTAGGGATTAGGGAACTTAGCTTAGGGATTAGGGATTTTACATGTGAAAAATCTACTTACCGTGATTCAAATTCCTTCGTTCAGAGTCCACTCGTACAACTATGGCTACTTATAAATGCCTTCGAAAGTTGGTGAAGATACATTCACTTTGAAAAAGACCTGAGGGCCAAACTTTTTGGTACGCAAGAGTTTCATCCCTAGCCTACATCTTCATCAGCAGCGGTACCTATCTTTTCGGAGCTCCAAAGAAAATATTACCTCAGACCTCTCCTTTGAATGACTACTATTTTATTCGGATTAAACAGGTGCTTGTGCCTTGAAATGTACGAACCATGTTTTAGGACGACAGTGGCACGTCATCCGATAAAAAAAGCGGGGAAGTTACTATCCAACCTTGTACAACGGTTCACTGCTGTGGAAGAGCTTTTCTCCACATTGACATCAAAGCGAATACCTACTTACATTTTTAGGAGAGCGAGGAGAGGCCTAATTACTTGTAAACAGGGGCGTATCCATTTTATGGTGTTTTCGGGGTTCACATCAGCCCCCCTTCGGGGTCCAAAATGTCATATTTTTCAGGAAGATAAAAGTTATCCGCGATATTTCATTAAAAAAAAATTGTACCTCGCCCAACCCCCCCTTCTCTAAATTCTGGATCAGCCACTGCTTGTAATAGTTTAGTATGACTCCAACTGCGTGGAAAAATATTTTATTGAAAATACTCTCACATCCTACCAAAAAAAAAGTATAAGGGTGGATCCGCTTTAATTTTTCAATGAAATCGCCATTATTTCCATATTAATTTTCATATTTGTGTATTTATTTTATTTATTACTCTTTTTTATAACACATTAAATAAGCCATTTAAGGGCTGAGAATAAATTTCTACTTATGTATTTTAATATGTATATATGTATAGTTATATATACATATTTAAACCAAGTGCATATTAAAACTAAAATTGCAAATACTATTTTTGTTGCTTATATAGTAAATTTTTAAATAGTTGTTGTATTTTAGTAACTAATTATTTATATATATATTTTTTTTTATAATATGTAATGCGCAATTGCAATTAATTAACTATGCAATATAATCTATATACATACATAAGTATTCTATATATTCTAAATAACAAGAAATTATTTAAAAAGTTAATATGTAATATTTTATTGCAACTGAGTTCGTTACACGCCTACATTTATAAATATTTGAATTATTTTACATAATTTATTATTTTAGTAATGTTTTTTATGATACATACATACATAGTACATTCAAGCTTAGTTTTTGTGACCTTATAAGTGGAGTATTAGGCTGTGCTATATTTGGGTGAAGTTTTTGTTTTTATTTTTTTGTTCAATAGAATTACTATTTGAAATAGAACTTCGGTTGAAAAATGTGTGATTTTAGTCACATAACTAAGTGCCGTTACACTATGTTAGCAATTGCTTACATAGGCCATTAAACATAATTTGCTCATAAAGCCATGTTCACACTTTAGTAAAAACTACTTGGTTTCATATAAATTGGGAATGACGTTTATTTTAGGTATAGTGTGTTTGTTTGCTCATAGTGGGGAATATTTTCAATTTGTTCCTTGTTTATTCGTTATTTGCATAAACTAAGTAGTTTCATTCATGTTTTATGGAGAAAATGTACATGGTTAGTACGTTAATCTGAACATAGTTTAATACAAAAAGATAAAAACACATACTTCTTTTACAATTAATTTTAAGAACTTTCGAAATAAAATCGCCTAAAAAATAGCACACCCTAATGTATATACAGTGTCGTGTAAGAAAATAGCACCAAACACATAAAATTAACTTGTTTGCATATTTTGTTAAAATTGATTTTAACTCAAGGGAAACAAACTTTTTTAAACAATTTTAATTTGTTGCTATTTTTCTACTACAGTCGTTGATGCGTTAAGTTCAGATAAACAACTATTTTCAGGTTATAAACTGCTTTAATACAATAGACTTTTACAGCATTTACCGCCAAAACAGATGTATTTATTGATCTTACTTACATATTTTCTTCCATTTGACTTAATTTTCCTTGTTTGTTTGTTTTCATTGTATTTTATTTCGTTTAAGAAGAAAATTTTTATTTCTTGATGTAAATGTTTGCTTTATTACATATTGTGTAAATTATTCATTGTATGTATTTCACTTGCTTTTCTTTTAATTTTTAATTTTTTTTACGCTTTTATATTGGATTAAGTTTGTTTTATTTGTCATTGAGTATATTTCGTGTTTTACTCAATTAAACTTTTATTTTTATTGTTATTCTACAAGTATATTAATTTTTTTTTAATTTTCAGTGTATTTTATTTAATTTAAAAAATTTAATTTTTTAAGTACCCGTAATTTATTTGATTTTTTTATAATATTATCTGTAGCTTATTTTAATTTAATTTGATTCAATTTTTTTGTTCTATTTCACATACATTTTACTTCAATTTCTTAATTATACTTAGTTTTGAATTTTTTTTATGATTAATATTTTTGACTTGTTTTATTATTTTTATTTTCTATGTATTTTATTTGATTTTATTTTTGTAATTTCATAGCATTTTGTTTTACTATCCATTTTATTTTTTATTTTTTTATTTTTAATATTTTACCATTTACATTTTTAATATATTTTATTATTTCTATTTCTATTTTTTATTTTTTGTTTATATTTGATTTTCTTTTACTAAACTCGTAGCATTATATTTCACTTTATTTTTTATTTTTTTTTTTAGTTTGCTGTAATACATTTTTTTATCATTAATTTTTATTTCTTTTTTGACTTTTTTATTAAAAAACTTGTTTTCTCCTTATTTTCATGCTACTTCATTTGATTAAAGAAAATATATTTTAAAATTTATCTGACATTGGTTTAAGTTTGAAAAGTGTAAAACGTTATGTTTTAAAAAAAATTTTTTTTTGATGTTCTATTTTATTTCACCTTTCCATTTTATTCTGTTAGAAAACATTTTTTTATATATTGTATTATATTTTGTATTTGGTTGGTTCCATTTGCGTCTTTGAGTTCAATATTTTATTTTTTTTGTACTCCTAAAAATATAAAATTTTGTTAAACTTGTATTTTTTTTTAATTTATTTTTTTTTTATAATTTTTTTTTGTTAAATAAAATTACATTTTTTATTTTTACTTTTTTTTTATTTTTATTTTTATGATTGTCTACTTTTATTTATTTGATTTTATTATTATTATTTTATTATTTTATTTAAATTAAGGCAAATTTATTTTACATTTATTTATTGTTTATTCATTATTATTTTTTGTCTTTATTTAATATATTTATTATTTTTTAAATTATTTTCATCTACTTTTTCAAAGTTTTTTTATTCACTTGTGGTGTCTATGATATTTTTCTTATTTATTATTAGCACTATTATTTTTTTCATACAATTTATTTTACTCGTGAATATTTAATTGACATTTTTTTAATCTTATTTTTATTTTATTTTCTTTGGTTTAATTATTCAGTACTTTTGTCACATTTTGATTGACTTTTGCATTTTAGATTTTATTTTTTTATTTTGTTTTGTTTTATATTTTCAAAATATTTTAATTTTGAAATTAATTTATTTTTATCATATTTTCCAAAAGTTTTGGATTTTAAGTATTACATATTTATTTTTGTTTCAAATTTTCAATATTTTTGAATTTTAAATTTTATTTATTTTGTATTTATTTTTTATTATCATTATTTATTTCTTGTTTTATTTTTATTTTTTTTTATTTTGATAATATTTATTTTTTTATTATGTATGTGTTTCGTTATAATTTGGATTCTTTGCATTTTAAATTTCATTTTTTTATTTTGTTTTATATTTTCAAAATATTTTAATTTTGAAATTTACTTATATTTTTTTTTCATATTTTTCAAAAATTTTGGTTTTAAAGTTTTATTTGTCTTTATTTTTGTTTTATATTTTAAAAATTTATGTATTTTAAATTTTATTTATTTTTTATTTTCATTATTTTTTTTATCTGTTATTTAAGTTTCTTGCTTTTATTTTTTTTATTTTGATTATTATTATTTTATTATGTTTTGTCTTGTTATAATTTTGCATTCTTACCTCTTTTCTGAAATTTCAAAAATTTGTTTTTTTCTTCACTATCTTATTTCTTAAGTTGTTTAATACTTTACATACATACATACTTCACTATCCATAACAACAACAACCAGCGTTAGCCAACACGCTTTGATTACTTTGAAATATTTAGCACAAGCGTGTGCTCATATTTATCGCTTCGGCGCTGTTGTACTCGTAAGTTTTTGTTAATTACTTTGGTTTAAGATTGTTTTTTTTGTTGTAATTATGCAAAGCAAACAAGCTCGAGTGCAAACATGTTATTTATTAAATATTTAAATTTGTTTTTGCAGCTTAGCGTTAAGTGTAAAATATACATACTTTTGTGCCCGCCAAGTTTCCGATTTCTTCTCCATAATTAAACGACCAACGCGCACGAATAGAGCGGCAACTTGTAACAAAAACAAAGCGGCGCGACACTTCGTTCACTTGCTGCCGCCGCCACTGCTGCAGCTGCTGCGCATTCCGCACCGCATTCCGTTACCTGATTAACGTCAATCACATGCGCACCTCCGAGTCAGGTTTGTCAAATTTATGTGAAATGCAATCCGTGCGCTTAACGCCCTGCTTCACGCGATTACAAAATGCCGCTCGTTCATAGCGCGTTCGAGGCGCACAACGCGTCGTGCTCAACGGTCATGCTTGGTAAGTTGTAGTGGCGCTTTGGCGCTTAACATCACCGCTGACGACGATACTTCACAGCCTTGATTATTGTTGTCAGCATTTGTGTTAGCAACGTTGTTGTTGTTGTTATTGTTGTTGTTGGTCGTGTTAGAGGAGGTGAAACCGTTATTTTGCTCGTTTGTGGGACGCCGCACAACTTCTACTTCATCGTCTGAATCATCGTTCACATTGATCTCTTCCTCCGAATCCTCGGAGGAATCATCGACAGTCACTAGTTGTTGTTGTTGTTGATGTTGTTTGAGCTCATCGCCACCGCCAATGTTTGCGGCATTCGCTGATAGTGTCGCCGCCACAGCATATTGGCGCACCAAATGCGCAAAAGCCGCCGCTGAAGGCGAACCCACTAACGAACGGAACGCGCTATGCTCACCGCCCATTGATAATGGCGCTGATGCTGTGGGGGATGTGTTGAGTTGCTGTTGTTGTTGGTGTTGGTGTTGCTGTTGTTGTTGTTGGGTTGTGGCCAGCGTTGCTGCCAGTGTCGCTGCCAAGTGTTGTGGATGCGCTCGCGCTCCCGTTTCTGTGTTCATCTCCACTGCTGTGTGCGCGCCGCTCGACGCATAATGAGCTTTCGCTGCCAGGTGTTGTTGGTGCTGTTGCTGATGGTGTTGCTGTTGTTGTTGTTGACTGTAATGATTCAACAGCATTGTTGCAGCCGTACTGTTCGACGTTAGATGCGGATGGAGCGCAGCAGCGTGATGATGTGATGTCAAATGATGGCCGAGCGGACGTAACTCCAATTCGTTGCCTGGCGTATTTGCTGTCGTTCCCGATGCCTGAGCGCCAAACGTGTATTGATGATGAGCTGGTTGGTCGGCTGCTCCGCAAGTAGAGGCATTGCTGTTGCTGTGACAACTGGAAGTCGGTGAAGGAGCCACGCCCATTGATGTTTGAGGCGCATGATTGTGATTGTGATTGAGGCTGTTGTTGTTGTTGTTGTTGTTGTGATTGCTTTCGGGCGACGGCTGTGAATGCGGAATGTGTTGAGGGCCGGAGGGGCTGGAGCGTTGCTTCAATAGATTCATACGTTGATGACGGCGCCACTTCGCTCTTCTGTTGGAAAACCAAACCTGAATTGATCAATGCGGAAAGGACGATGTGGTTAGTTCAAAAATAAACGCGACTATAAATGCGAAAGCAGCGGATAAGAGAACACAAAAAAAATGTTTGAAATGAACGAATGCTTTGGAGCAAACAAAAAATTGAATAGCGGTTAAATATATCAAAGCCAAATGAGAAATGAGAAACAATCCAGCTGCATAGTGGTGAAAATAAATCGACATAAATGCGGATAAGGATTTGGATTGTATATGGATATGGAAGTTTGGTTAGGGATAAAGATTTGGATAACCATTAGGATAAAATTGGGATATCTACAACTATTTGGATAAGGATGCGACTCACCTTCGAAAATGGATAATTATTTGGATACGGATACAGATATTGATAACTATTTGATAAGGATGCGGATAACATTCGGATATGGATAACTATTTTGATAAGGATTTGGATAACTATTTGGATAAGGATATGGATAAAGATGCGGATAACATCTGAATATGGATAAAGATTGGCTAGGGATAAGGATTTGGATAAGGATATGGATAAAGATAAAGATGCGGATAACATTCGGATTTGGATAACTATTTGGATAAGGATATGGATAAAGATGCGGCTAACATCTGGATATGGATAACTATTTGGATATGGATATGGATAAAGTTCGGGTAGGGATAAGGATTTGGATAATTATTTGGATAAGGATATGGATAAAGTTTGGGTAGGGATAAGGATTTGGATAACTATTTGGATAAGGATGCGGATAACATTTGTTTATGGATAACTATTTGGATAAGGATGCGGATAACATTTGTTTATGGATAACTATTTGGATAAGGATGCTGATAAAATCTGGATATGGATAACGATTTGGATAAGGATCCGGATAAAAATAAGCATTCGGGTGAGGATAATTATACGGATATGGATACGGATATATGCATGTACACATATATAGAGGGAAAATGATTTGAATAAACATATTGATGCGATATGGATGTGAATGTGTATAAAGTTGTCAATGTGTTATTAATAGGGCTAGATGTAGCTCATTACTTCGGAAAAAGAATATTATCCCCAAAACCTAGATCACCTCCACCCATATACATTATTAAATGAATACAAATACAAATAGATCAAAAAACCAAACAACTTTACTTACTTGCACACGCGCCTCACTCAACGACGTTCGACTCGACAAGCGTTCCCTTGTGCTCACACATGGATAATGACTCTTATCGAATTCCTTTTCCAACTCTTCCAATTGTTCCGGACTGAAAGTGGTACGATTACGACGAAATTTCGGCTCATCATCATCGTCCAAATAATCCGAATCCACATGACGGCTATCATCGGGCGATTCAAGAGTATCATGACTGCCCGAACCGGGCGATATTGCACGATTATTTGCGGAGAGTAGACCACTAGAAGCTGCGCTACTACCGATGCTACTACCACCACCACCACCACCGCAACCACTAACGCCGCCCGCACTACTACCGCTTGATGGTGGTAATGTGGTGAGCGTGGGGCCAGCAGCTTGTGGTGGCCAAAAATGTGCTGCACTTGGTGCATTTGCTGCTGCCGCCGCCGCTGCAGCAGAGGGATGCCAAGTGAAACCGCCATACGGATGTGGTGGATAGAGGCTGTAGGCTGCGGTGCGCGCAAATTCGCTCGCTACCCGTTCGGCAGCACGATTGCGCAATATACGATTAATGGAAGAGACGGAGGGTGCTGTGGTGTTGGTGCAAACAGCTGGAAGAAGAAGAAACAATAATACATAATTTTTTTAGTTTTTTTTTAATTTATTATTTTATATTTTTCTTAATAGGTCATTTAGGATATAAGATTTATAGCCTAAGAAGAGTTTCTGAGAAAGTTCGAGCCTTTCTATAATACCAAAGACAGGCATTCGCTACATCGTAGACTGCTTAGATCAGTGTCGCATCAACGGGAGTGTCGGGTTTTCGGGTGCAAAGCCGTCATATTTTCTCAAAATCCTGGATCCGCCACTGGCTCATTTTCTTCCGAGCGACCGTTTCTCATACAAATCTGTCCCCAACTCAAAGAGCTTTGCTTTCCTCCCGGACACAATGCAGCGTCCTTTCCTTCGTAGACTATGCGGCAGTTCTCAGGGAAACAGTTCGCCTGCTTGCTGGACTTACAAGTAATGTCTACTGCCCTCAACTCTTGACCTGAATTGGCTGGAGTGGCTCTACTGAAACTCTCTTTATTACTGAAGAAACCTAATAACCGACAGAGGTGGGTAATTGAAGAACGATATTCAGGCGGCACCGCGTTGTTGTTATTATACTTTACTACCCCTTGCGCGCCGCTGCAATCTTCTCCTGCAGCACAACCTCATCTCATTACCTTTCTTCGTTATTACGCTTCCGGGAAGAGGCAGAAGAGTTTTAAAAAAGAAGAATTAAAAGCTTCACTTGCTTAAGCTTTACTTTAAGCCTTGATTCCTTATAGGAGCGCAATCAAACACATACATACATATGTACATGCATACACACACACACATCTATCAATATATCAATATCAAATGAATTAAAGCATTCTTAAAGCCATTTTATGAGTTATTAAACTGCTTTATATCAAGCCGCCAAAGCTGAGTTCGATGCGCTGCAAATGGACTTAAGCCATCATTAACCCAGATGGGCAATCAATCAAGTAGCGAGCAACGCGCAAACAAACAGTATCGGATTAAAATCAAATGACTTAAGGGAAGTAGCACAAAGCAAAGAAGTCAGTGAGCTAAACTTCAAGAGCTCTACATATGTACATACATACATATATGGTTGGAAACTGCGTTACGCTGTCTACATACATATGTATGTATGTATGTATATCTCCTTACATAGAGCCATTATCGTCTTATATGCGTTTAATCAGCGCTGCATTCTAATGGGCGTGTACGTTTCTGGCATCTAAAAGGCATTTACACACACACTCATACATAATCACTCATACATCTAACTTCGTAGTACATATGTAGGTATATAAAAATACTATCTATAACTACATATATATCATATCTACCTTCCGATATTAATCGTTCGCGTATTTCCCATGCGAATATTGTCGGATTCTCTCGTTTATACTGTTCGATCTTTGAGACAACTGTTGGTGTAGCGACTTTTGGCTTGGAGCCACCAATTAGACCAGGTGGACGCAATGAACCTGTAAATGAAATAAGAAAAACGAAAAGCGTTGAAATGAAGAGAAATAAATTATTATTGCAGATATCAAGTAAATGCAGCTAAATAAATAAATTAAATTTGTAGAGGAAGATTGTAGGTAATTATACGGGTATGCGCATGTTCGACAGCGGAAGTGAATACATACATAACATGCACTCACAAGATACATACATACATACATACATACATATTACTCATTTAGGGCAAGATATTTTTCAATAGGGGTTAGACTTGTAAAATAGATTCGGTTAAGAAAATATTGTTTTTCTAGCTTGGCATGGTAGTAAAATATTTACTACACAAAAAAAAAAAAAATTAACAAAAATATTTTTACTGAGCATTTTTTCCCAGGAGTCCTAGAACATGTAGGCTGTCCCCTCAAAAGCCAATAGAAATTCCAAAGTTGGACAAAAATCATAAAGTAAATAAATAATTTTTTAGATTTTGTAATAGATTTTTGTTGTTTTTATAAAATGGAAATTTAGAAGTTGAAAAAAAATTTCCTGTTCAACTAATTTTTCGAATTTATGACAACAACATTTCATGACCGATTTTTGTTAAATAGTTACTTCCATAATATTTGGCTATTTTTTTCTTGCGCTTTTAGCGACTTATGAATAAAATAAAAAACCGAACTTTTTTTTTCAAAAGTTGTAATTTTACTTTGAAAATCAAACGTAAATTTCTTTTTTGATTACAACCAAAACTAAGAACTCTTTTTTATTTGTCTGCTTGCTTATTTTTTTGTTGCTTGCATTTAAATACATTTTATAGGCAGGCAGAGAAAATTATGTATGTATGTATATCTAGCAACCAATTCAAAAACAATTTTTTTAATAGAAAAAAGTTTTGAATAGAAAATTTAAAATTTTTAATATACAAATTTATTAAAATAAATGTCAAAATTTATAAAAAAAATTTAAACCAAATTTAACGTCAAAAAATTTCAAATTTTGAATAAAAAATTTTAAATTTGAAAAAAAAAAAAATTGGTTTAACTTTGTAATTTTCCCCAGTTATCAATTTTTCCCAAAAACTGACAATATTAATTCACTTAGAATTATTGTTAACTGGTCTCGAGCTTGCATAAAACTTACAAATTTTAAATTTTGAATAGGAAAACTTAATAAAAAAATTTCAAATTTGAAAAAAAAAATTAAAACAAATTTTACAGAAAACTTTTCAAAGTTTGAATAAATAATTTCAAATTTTTAATAAGTAATTTTAAATAAATAATTTCAAATTTTACTTAAAAGCTTTCATGTTCTACTTAAAAAATTTCAAATTTTTACAAGAAATTTCAAGTTTTAAATAGAAAATTTCACATGAAGAATTTCTATTTCTACTTAAAAAATTTCCTTCTGAATTCTGTGAAATTAATATTCACTGGACTAACCTATGTACGGATCACTTCCTCACTCCCAAACTATACATTCATAAATATTGACCAATTTAAAATTTTAACGCCACACACGTCATGCCTGTTAATGCCTTCACTTTAAGCACAAAAAAGCAAACACCATCAACACTACTACTATCTGAGTAAAGTCAGCACCTCTTCACACTACCTCATTGGCTAAATTGACAATTTACTGACAATAAAAAAAATTAAATGCAATTAGTATCTACGCTCGTAAATGATAAATATTTATCACCTTCAAGTGCCGCATATGTTTGTTGTTATAACAAAATGATCAAACAACAACAAAAAACAAAACAAAGACAATAAAGCTAAGGCAATCATCTCACCAACTGTTAACCCTTACCAAATACGTTTGCAACATTATCAATCATCTTCTTTCGGTTGCAAAAAAAGTGCACTTCGCCATGCGCCGCACTGTGGGGCTGTTGAAAGAAACTTTTCAGAATTTGCTCAACATTTGATTCGAATTTAGTTTACGAAATTTTTTCTAAATTTTTAATACAAGAATTTAATTTCGTTCAATCTTTGACAGTCGGGTTTGTTTTTTTTTTATTTTTATTTTTTTGAATGCTTTTATATACAATTTTTAAATCAATTACTATTATTTGATGTGTTCTGCTGGTTTTTTACAGAAATTTCATATTAGATGCAACGCCAAAATTCCAATTCTCAAGTTAAAACAATATTTAGTATGCTTTTTATTATAGAAAGCAGTCCATACGAGTCAAAATAATATTTTTCAAGTCATTTTCCTCCAGGCGTGTTTGAAATTTTTACTAGCATTTGTATTTGTAATTTTTGAAGAAGTTTTTTTCATAATAAATTTCAGTACTATTACAGAGAACCCTATTTTCCTAAAATATTTTTCAATACTTATTTTTAAATTTTTTTAATAATATATTATTTAAATTTCTTTTCAAACTTCTTTTAGTAAATCATGCTGAAAATTTGAAAAAAAGATTGCGAAAATTTTTGAAAATTTTTTATTAAAGTTTAAAAAAGTTTTTGAAATTTTTTTTCACAATAAATTTTAGCTTAAAATTTTATTAGATAATGCCAAACACGTGTTCCTAAAATGTTTTTCTATGCTTATTTTCTTGTACTTATTTGTATTTATACCTTTTTTAAAACTTCTTTCAGTAAATCATGTTAAAAAAATTAAAAAAAAAAAATTCAAAAAAATTGTGAATAATTTTTATTTAGCATACATATTTTTTTAATAAATAAATTTTAGTTTTTATATACAAATTTATTTGAAAACTATTTTAAATGCAAAAACCACGAAAAAAATGTTTTTCAGCAACGTTAATCGGTAGTCATTTTTAAAACGTTTACTTACATTCGAAATTTTTATTTCAATTAGATAATCTTTAAAAATTGCATGATCAAAATTTTTCGAAAATGCTTAAAAAATAAATAGTCTTATACATATTTAATTTCTTCTACATATGTACATACTAGGTACATATGTACATACATATGTATATCCTTTAGAAACTGAAGTTGGAAGTTTCAATAAAATCAGTTTTCATTTTATTTCTCAAATTTATTTTAAGTTTCCAAAAAAATTTCTGTTTCAGTCTCAATCTTCGTATCAACCTTTTTCTCATTCGCTGTTTCAGCCATAGTCTTGAGCTAAGAATTCCTCAATTCTTTATCTACAAATTCCACCACTCCCGCACCACTGTGCCATCTCACAACGCCAACTCTTCACCATTTACTGCATTTACTTGCTCGCTTCACTCACCTCAACGGCTGTTCAGCGCACGGCGTATGAGTTACTTTGGCTACCGATTTGCCGTCGCAATGATTGCTATCATGCACATTAATATATTTGTTGGTACATACATACATACATATGTACATATGTATGTACGTACTTACATAAGCAAACTTGTATACAAATTATGTACTCATGTGAATATAATGGCTTTATCAGTAATTTGCAATCGGCGAGACTAATATGAGTACAACATGTTTGTGTTGTTGTGTTTGTATGTATTTTGTACCTGTAAAATGCTACTGTCAAATAGCGGCGGAAGCCGAGCATCAAGCGTTGCCAACTATTGTTCATATCTTGACGTGTTTGTTGTTGTTGTTTTTGTTGTTGGCATGCTCAGCGTTGCATTGCGCACCTATTGGTGTCATACAATTGTTATAAATGCATGTATTCTTGTTGTTGCATTGCATGTAGTAAATAAGTGGCGGTTATGCTGCACTTATTGTTGCAATCGTACAAATTATAGCAATAATTTTGCATGAAACGCATGTACTCATACATACCTACCTACCTACTATTTATAGATTGCGTAAACATAAGGGTGGTCCTTCAATGGACGAAACATTATTTAAGTTTGCTATGGAGTGATAGGGTTCTGATGTCAAAAATCAGCTGAGAGCGCACACTTTTCTCATTCCATTTTTGAGAAGTACTTTGTTTGGTTGGTTGTCGTGGCAAGGTTTCGGTAGGGTGTACCGGCATGGGCCATGCCTACATTAGGAGTCCCTACTTTAAATATTTCGCTGGGTTTAGTTATACAAACAATTTCCCAAGCAAGCTCTGTTTGAGCTCTGAAATGCTTTCGTATAAGAGTATCCTAGAGAAATTTGTTCTCATTTGCGAATTCAAAGATTGCTGCTGAAGTAATGTATTTCCGAGCTGTGTATAACCATATTGTTGCCAATATTTTTCTTATATGCGTCCCTAAATGACTGAAGACAGTATTTCGCTATATGTAAGATTCACAGGACTCTCGAGACTTGAAACGCGTCAGTCTCTTGTGCCAGGCTAACGCATACGCGAACTCATTTCTCGGAATATTAGGATGTAACTCTCAATGTCGACTCCCTAAGCCTACATATATAGCCCATTCTATGCAATGCTCCCACAAAAAGTTGCAACACCAGCGAGATATGTACTACGGTTCGCAGACAATTTTAAGCTTATTTGGGGAGTGCAAAAGTCGAATTCACGTGTGAGTTTTTTTGCTTTCCAGTCAGTCCTAGTAGCAAACATTATCTTGAGTTTGTATCAAAAGGATATGGGGCAGTTTTAGTCCATTTTTGTTAAGGTAGGGTATGTTATTGCAGGAATTTCAGTTCTGGTACTGAACAGACTGCTTTCAGAGAAACAAAAAGCTAAACCATTGAAACGAGTCATCAGAGTTGAAAAGATTTTCCAATTTAAGAGTCTAACTTCAAAGCTAAGATGTAATTTTTCTGTTTCCGAACTCTTTTGATGTTCATATGCCTTGGGGACCCTATAAATTCGGGTCTTTCCCTTGTCATAAACTCTCCTACCTCGCAAACTATCATACATCCAGAATTGAAAAATCTGATTGTTTGCAGTTTGATTAGGAAGCTCTACAAAGAATACCAAAGTTTCTCTATATTTTCGGGTTTGAGGCATTCGCCCTCCGTTCTTGCTATGTTCGTGGATAAACCTGAAGAGTCGAACTCTTCTTTTGAGCATATGGTCAAAAAGGGCAAGTCATAAAGGTTCGAAATCGAGATTCATTTTGTTATTAGAATCTTCCTAGATTTTCATTGTGAAAATTGAAATGAGCTCTCACGACTCCTACCCACTTCTGCACATAAGTTTAAGCTTACTTTCATATTTAACTAGATTTTAGAAGTACACACACTCTTACTCACCTAATAATTTCGATACAGCACCCTGTTGTGACAACATATGCTGGGCAATATCATAACCGCGCAACCCGCCAAATCGTGACAATTCCAGTAAACGTTGTTGGGACATTAACGCATTCAATGTGGTGGGTGAGGGTGAACCACCGGCACCAAATATTGCAGCGCCCGGCATTTGCACGGATGGTGGTAGGCCAACTATAAAAAATAATAAAAAAATTAGTAACCAAAAAAAATTGTAATATGTAAATAGTTATAAATGTATTTGCTTCTTTGAAATATTTTTGGAACGATTTGCTGTCCACAACCACAAATCAAAAAAACATTGATTAGATATAAAAAAAAAACTTCTAGACAACTGCAACTGGGTATATTATGTTCGACTTCAACTTTCTTATCAAATTTGGTTTGTTCTGCAAGTGAGGTTTTGAAAAATAAATTTTTGTTTATAAATGTTGGGTATAAATGTACGAAAGTTTTTAGTGATCCTACTTTTCTTGCCACCACTGTATGCAGAAATAACAAAACGTGTCCTAAACTTTAATATAAGCAACTAGTTTTGGGCACTGTTATCCTAAAATCCTAAAAATGAATGAATTTCTCACTTGAAATGAGCGGAATTCGGTATGTTACAATTTTTAAGTTTAATAATATGCAGTGACGGCTCCAGGATTTTCAGAAGGGGAAGGAGGGCGGGCTTCAATTTTTTGTATATAACTTCAAGCACATACTTTATCCACAGCTCCTGAAATATGGCTTTATGGATTCCGAAGTGGGGCTTGGACCTGAAAACCCCCCATGGATCCGACCCTGATCCATTGTTATTAATAGGGTAGATAAAGTAACCGAATATGGACTAAGAAGCTTGTTTTGGTAAATAGTTAGGAAATACAGTAGTTCGTTTGATTTGCTTTTAAAAAAAACTTTAAAATACCCAGAAACAGGAAAAAAAATGTCTGTGTTTAATATGGACTATGTAAAGCGCAGTGGCGGATCCACGATTTTGGGAAGGTGGGTGGCTCCAAATTTTCCAGAAAATTCAAAATAGAAAGAATTTAGAAATGATTTCTGAGTATGCAGTTTTGTAGCTTATCAAATTTTAGTCTAAGAAAGGGCAAGTCTCAATGCTCTCACATTTTTTTTTGTTTTTTTGCATTTTTTTTTTTCGACATAGTTTTTTTTCATGCAATTGACAAATAGCCGAGCCATTTCTGTCAATTTAACAGCTAGTTAGCATTGACTGTAGATGTCTCGTTACACAATAAAATAATATTTATATGAAAATTCAAAGTTCAGTTACGCTCAAAAAATGATCAGCAACCTAATTGAAAAGCACTTTTTTTCTCGAATACCCGACCTTGTCTAATGAAAAATTTGCAAACTGCGAATGCTCGTGGCGTAGACAAACAAATGGCATAAGAACGACGACAAATTCTAATTCAAAATTTTTTGTTTCTAAATTCAATATTTACCTCTTCCTGTCAAACGCGTTCGTGTGTGCTTACTCATTGAATGCTAAATTTAAATTTGAACTAATTTGTCGCACAATTTATTGACAAGCTCCGCAGTTAAACATTTTTTACACATATTTAAATTGAAAATAATTCGCAATGGTAATTGCATGAATTTCGTTACAGCAATAAAATTGAAGTGGAAATGGTTACGCTTTATGCAAGCGTCTATGTAATTAAGTTAAACATAAACAAATAAATTAAATAAATAGCGGTAATTTTTGTCGTAAGGCAGAGAAATTATTCCCAGCAGAGAAATTATTCCCATAAGCTAATTTTTCGATTACCTACAAAACTTTTGAAAATAAGCGAGTTGATTGTAGGTATATGAATGTAAACTTATAGAAAATTTTGAATAAAAAACTTTTTTATTTATTTTTTTAACTTTTTTAATCTCGTTTTTTAACTTTTTCAACCTTTTTTTCAAATAGCTGTATAAAATTGATTTGTAAAAATAAATGGTTTAATTAACTTTTTAAGTGCATGTATTTATATAAAAATGGAACTATCAAGATGAAATACTTTTCAGTTTTAGTTAAAAACGCTAACAATCAAAATAATTTTTCTCAAAAAAAAATTTTTATTTTATTTGCAGCATACAAATTTTTAAAAAAATGTAAATGGAATTTCATGTTACAATAAAAAATTAGAAAAAACAACTTTCAAGTCAAATTATTATTAAGCTTACTTTTTATATTCACAATATACCACAAAAATGTGAAAGAATTTTTCGCTAAAATTAGTTTTTTTAAATAATTTTAACGTTAAATTAATTATTGTTTGAATTATTTTATTAACATTTTTTTTTTGGGTGCTGATGTTTTTTCAAATACATATTTGCCTTATTAAGAATTTGAATTTGTTTATAAATAATTAATGCAAGTAGTCAAATTTATAAATTTAATAATTACAGTAATTTACTTTTGCTAAAATTTGCTTTTTTATATTATTTTAACTAATTTTTTTTATCTATTTACAAATAATTAAGACAAAAAAATAATTTTTTTTTTTTTTTTGTAAACAAAGTTTATTGAAAAGCTGAGTTTTATAGTAAAAACGATTAAAGGACAAAAGTTTTTCAAAAATTAAATTTTTGTTGTTATTTGATAATAAAAATTTTTTTTATTCATTTTTAATTTTTTATAACTTTTTTTTCATTATTAACAAATAACGGCAAAATTTAATTTTTCAAAAACGTTGTTGGTAATCTTTTTTGTAACTTCCCAACATTTTATTATTTCTACTTTTATGCTATACAAATTACATACATGATCTATAAAAAATTAATGTCTAAAATTTTAAAAAAATATTTTTAAATTTTTTTGGTTTTTATACAAAACAGTCGACATTTTATATAATTTATTTTTCAATCCTTTGGGAATAGAATTTGAATTTTTTTTGAATGTAATTTTTTTCGCAAAATTTTATGAGCTCAAGAGCAGTTGATAATAATTCTTAGTCAATTATTTTTTTTTCGATTTGTATTTAAGTATAATCAAAAAAAAATTTAATAAAAATTTATTTAAAAAATTTGTTATGCAATTATTTATCACATTGCTCCTTTAATAACATTTTTTTATTTGCCCTTTTATACTCAGATAATGTGATCTAAAAAAATTGTAAGTTCAAACATTTTTTTTAAATAATTTTTTTTTACACAAAAAATTGGTATTTTATATTTTTTAATGCTTTCGGAATAGAATTTTTTAATTTTGTTTTTTATATTAATTTTTAGTATTTTTTTTTTTGTTTATATCGAGAATTTTATTGATTTCTTACAGAACGTGCTACTGTTATTTTTGGAAATCGTTATTAATAAGCAGTTATTCTTCAAATAAGTACTTTAAGCTTTTTTAAAAAATATTTACAGAAATGCTTGCTATGTTGGGCTTATATAAATAACACCAAAAATTAAAAACAATAAAAAACCATTTCACCAACACTTCACAGTTACCCAAACGGTAACCACGAGTGCAATCCGAATCACCCTGACGTCACGCTGAACTTCGAGGTTCGCGCTTAAAAGTACCTACCTCAAACCCCGCGTATCAACATCGCCCCCACCTATTTACCGCCCTCCCTTACGTCTACTACACAAAATTAATTTAAAGAATTTGTAGATACAGGTGTTACCCGACGAGTATAAGCGCCCTTCAATGCGCGTTTGTTCTTCTGCACGCGCAAAATTTCTCTACGCAATTGTTTAGTTTTGTTTCAAAAATGGATGAAATAAATTGCGCGTCAATATTTTTTTAATTATGATTTACTGTGTGTACCAATCCACAGTGTCACATGGGCTTATGGGGAAGTACAAAAGATAGTTAAACAACACAATTTTTTCATGTTAAATTAAATAAATATTGAATGAGTAATAAGGCAACAATTTTGTTAGCATAATTAATTGAAACAATGCCAAGAAAAAAACCAAAACTGGAAAAAAACTCTTTTTGCTTAAATGTGCGCCAAAATAAATTAAATGCCAAATATAATTAGATTAATTAAAAAGAAAATCAATTGATTAATAGCCTTTTTGATTAACCGTTTTTTGAATAAAATGATTAATCATACCTATATTAAAACTGCACAAATTTATATTTCCTTGATACTTCAATCATTTGTTGCATCTTCGACATTTTCCCCATTCGCGATCTGACAACACCTCAAACTTTTCATAATTTGAATTTTTTAATATTTTGAAGCATGTTTAGTTTTTAATTTTTTTTTTTTCAGTTATTTTAAGGCTAACTTTCACATAATAAAATGGGCATATTAATCAGTTTTTGATTAATCATTTTTGAAAATACTCGAACAACGCTCGTTTTGATTACTCATAGTTTTGATAATCAAGTAATCGATTAACTGAAAATTTCGTTAATCAACTTACTCGATTAATCGAATAATCGAATAAAGGCACAGCTCTAATTTACATTATATATAAACCCAACACAGCATGCTATTCCGTAAATATTTCTTAAAAATAGCTGGAAGTACTTATTTGAATCACAGTAGCACGTTTTGTAAAAAATCAATAAAATTCAAAACCAAAAAATTAACAATTAATATAAAAAACAAAATTTGAAACTCTATTCCAAAAGGATTAAAAGATAAATTATATAAAATATCGATTTTTTTGTAAAAAAAAAAGAATACTTTTTTACAAAATGTTTGAACTTTGAATTTTTTTAGATCACATTATTTGAGTATAAAAGGGCAAATAATAAAATGTTATTAAAGGAGAAAAGTATTAAATAATTGAATAACAAATTTTGAAAATAAATTTTTATTTTATAAATTGCTGATGTGTATCAAGATTTTTCAATTGTCTCCCCCTTTTTTTGATTTTAAAATTTTTGGGTTGACAACGAAAAATAAAAAAAATATAGATCGAAAGGTCCGAAAAGTTGTATAATTTTTTAGACCTTCCTTGCTCGCTCAAAGTTTGTAAGCACACTGATATTGAAGTCACAACCAAGAAAATGTAGCAGTACTAAAAAAACTGGGTGTTGCACAGCCCACCGTAGGTTTCAAATAGAGTTTGATCCCAGAACTACTCTGCTTTCTGACCCAATGAATCCATTTTAGAGAAAAATAGAGAAGATATATGATCGTTCCCGCCCTCGAGTTTGTATTTCGCCAGCAGCGGAGCGGAAGGGTATAAATAAGTTGGAAATAACGGATCAAGGAAGACTTGGTCTTCATTGGTTTCCCATTGGCGTATGTCACGACTTAATAGACATGTAAGACAACCTTCATGGAAAAGTTGGTAGAGTATATGGTTGTGGGTTGAAATCTCAGTCAGGTCTTGAGAGTTTTTATACCTTTATGAACATGAAATAGTATTAAAACTTTGATCCGATGTTTGTACATAAGTATGAGAAAAGATGGGATGAACCCAACAATAAGTATACTGAAATAATCAGGGCAATGAACTGAGTACATTTCTTCATGTCCGTCTGTCCGTCCGTCTATCTATTTGTAGTAGTCCCTCAGTTTTAGGGCTATCTCGCTGAAATTTGATACGGGGCCGCCATTTTGTATAGGATTTATCATTTATCGGAACCAGCGAGATCGGACCAATACAACGCATAGCTCCCATACAATCGATTGTTCCGATAAATGAGGTTTGGGCTGTGTATCTTTAAATTAACAGTTTTTCAGAGGTCGTACTAACTGTAAGTAAGGATCGGACTCTTAAAATCGTGATGCGTATTAGAGAGGTATTAAGCATTCCGCACAGCCGAAGCCAGTCCTTTCCTTACTTGTTTTGTTTTAATTTAATGCCAAGGTAAGCGGAGAATGAGTATTTGTACCGCGGCTCAAGCCTCTTTAAGGCGAATGTGGAAGAATATTTGGAAAGAAGCAAAAGTTTTTGCGTATCTTCAGAAAATAATGGAGTAGAGGGAGATCGGAATGGAACTCTAATCGAAAAGTGCAGCATTTACTTATTTTATGAAAAATGATTAGACGGATATCCCCGTCCATGTTTGAGAATTGTATTTCCGTCGTGGACTGTCCTGGAATATGCACTCGGTACCCTCCGGTAGGTACTAACGCGACCTCACTGAACCTTCTGGTCGGCTCAACTTGTTTAGCGTCAAAAGAAGGTGGGGAGTTGCGAAAACTTCAGTTCCACGTCAACACACATTTCAAATAAAAAGGGAAGTGTAGTGGAAGACAGCATTTCCAAGCCAGCCGAGGAGGTGTACCGAAAACACATGGGTTTTACAAAGATCGAAAGATAAACGTAGATAAACGGATAAGAAATTCACGGCCACCAAGCACTAAAGCTTTGGATCTTTTTACTCAGCCAAGCTAACTTAACTGCCCAGTGCTTTGGTACTGACTACAGACCCGAGTGGCTACAAAGATTTGAGTCGGTGCAGATATGACAGCTAACCAGGGTAGCAAAGGCAGATCAGAGGGGCAGATCGGCCTAATCGGCTAACTTTTTGGAAAATGTGCAGCACAACAACAAAAACAAAACTTTCAATATGTCCGAACAATCCAATCGGTAACATGTTCCAACAGACATTATGACTAGCGCTCAAATAGCTCGCGGCGGTTCACTTAAATACAGTTCTAGGTCCTAGGATAGGTAGAGGTTGAGTTCGTACAAAACTCCTGCAAAAGTGTTTACTTTGAACAGTGAAACTCGTACTTCATAATCAGAAGCAGTATGAGACTTTCGTATAGCCAAAGACAGCTTCTCCCCCTACTACCTACTTCTTCAAATAGAAGTCCTGCAATATTTATTCAAATATTGTTTAACAACAACAACTTACTATTGCACGGTGGTGGTATGGTGGGCGCACCGCCTGTACCCGCCAAAGCTGGTATTCTCGGTGGTTCCATTTTCCAATGCGTTGGTATATTCGTATTTGCGGCGGCCAATTGTCCAAATTTATGATTAATACCCGGTTCAATCAACATGACCAAGCGAGTGAGAGAACGTTATTTTTTTTTTTTTTGTTGATAGGTATTTAGTTAATTTTGCTTGTTTTACTTTTATTTGATTTTTTATTTTTGATTTTTCAAAGATAGAAAAAAAATTTTTTTTGGAATCAGTCTAATGTGTTTAACATTTAAACATTTTTTGCATTTAGGAAGGAAATCACACAAGCGCACAAACTCACAGCAGTGGTTTGCACCGACGCGTTGCACACTCGCAGCCGTGCAATTAAAGCGAAAGCAGGAAATGTGCGCTAATTTAAATTCTCTTTTTTGCTATTTTTAGTAACAATTTGTTTTTGTTTTAGTAACAATTTATATTTGTGTTGAGAATTTAAAATTTACTTAATATTTTTTTCTGCAAATTGAATTCAATTTTTTAAAGCATTTATTTTGTTGTTTTTATTTTTTTTAAATGGGCTCAGTTGTATTTTTTAAATGTTTTTCGTTATTATTATTATTTTTTGTAAATTTAGCAGTTTCTCTATTTTAGTTAATATTTTCTTTTCTGAGTTTAATAAATTTTTTGCTTTTTTAAGATATGTTTTTAACAAATTTACACTGCTGCCACTTGTTTCTATAAACTTCTTACATACATATTAACTATTTAATTTTTACATTTCTTGTAGTTTTTTATAAACACATTTTTTATTTTCTTTGTTTTTATTATTGCGCACAAGTTTCATACATACATATTTTGTTACTATCAAATGACACGTCCGCAAACTCAATACTTAATTTCAATACATTTTTTAAGACAACGATATTATGATCCACACACGAAAGCCGAACTCGGCGCACTAAATTCCAAAATTCCTCATCAACCAGTTGTGGCGGCTCAACAATGTGCCCCATTCGACTCAGTTGCACGCCGCGCTATCCCCCAACTAACTTAAACAACCAACAAGTCGTGCTCTTTCACACAGCACGCCACAAACACTGACAGACACACACACACTCACGCACAAACCTTTGCGAGCATCATAACCTGTTCGAGTCAATTTGTTTTGTTCGTTGAGTGTGAGTGTTTTTCTATGCTCACGCGCTCAAATGCGCAACGAACGCAAAAACAAAAACAAACACAAGATGCAAACATTACGTCCTACATATACTCACTTAGTCGTTTATTGCTATTAATAAGCGTCCGCCTTTTACATTGTTTTTGTTGCTTTTACTAACGAACGCACACACCAATCTCACGTACAATTTTTACCACCGGTTTTTCGACCTCAATGCACAAGAATAATGGCGGCCAGCGCTAAGCAATCAGCCAACATGAGTGTGAATGAGTAAGCAAATACTTGTATGACTAGTTTTGCTCACTCTCGCACATGCACTAACGCGTTTTGTGTTTACAACGAGTCGTGCAATCGGTTTTCCTCCATTTCGTTTTTATTTGTTGTTGTTGCGCGCACGTTGACTATATGACCGCACTTGCTTACCTAAATCACATTCCATGCATTAATTGCCGCCCGTTTACTGGTTGTTGTATGATGCGAGTAAGCAGCAACTGTAGTGGGCAGTACCGTGCGCTCATGCTTACGTTCTTCAATGCAAACAATAATGTCTCGTTAAGCATATTAGCAGAGAGTAGCCTTCTCATTTACACTACTGTTTGTTGAGGCATTGATACGTTATTGTTGAACTGCTCTTTCCAGTTCGTTTGTAAGTGAATAAAAACAAAAAAATATTATCTGCATTGTTTTTGTTGCATTTAAAGCCCTCTCACTGCACTAAGTCTCCCTAGCACCCGAACATGCTTCACACCCATTACCCACATTCCAACCTTATCGGTTTTACATACCTAAATAGCTATCTACTATTGGTATTTCCTACTCTCATATTGGTCATTAAAATAATCATCATTTGGTCTTGTGAGAATTGGGCGCGCACACAAAGCGTAACTCGCTCATTCGATATGGAAATCGGAGTTCTACTTTTGTAAATATTTATCTTTTTTATCGTTAAGCTTGGGCTAGCACCACTAAAAACGCCTTTAAGTGTTGCCCCTTTTTTTCGTTGACTACCTATGTAGCTACAATGAATAATTGCCCTTAGTATGCACATACTCGTCCGCACACACACATCCATACATACATTTGTTAGTGGGGAAAATGCGGTTTTTGTTGGTAATAAATGTTTCGTTTGTAAAATTACAGCGATTTGGTATTAAAGCCTTTTGTGCTTAAGAAATATCGAGGAAGCTTTTTTTTAGTTCTCAGACAAGCTTTGAATTTTAAGGAGTGTTGTTGTTGTCGTTTTTGGTAGAAATTTTAACTGTATACCGGAAAAGTCCACAGACAACAGGGCTATCTAATGAAAGATCTGGCAAATATTTATACAAATTAGAAGTAGCGTGAAGTTGGTTTGTCTCATAGGGCCCATCTTTTGACCTACATATCCATCGACCCCACTGCATATTTACTCCTGCCTCATTATTCAACTAGGTAGTACATTTGACGGCTTTTTTGTTAGAGTGATGGCTCAATATTAAGGAGTTGTCCAAGCTCAGGAAAGCCAATATGAAGGGCTAGGGTTCTGGCATAGAAAGCGTTTGCTTCTCTTCTTAGTTGGTGGATACCTCTCTCAGATCTTGATCTGAGAACCTTGCTAAGAACATCCAACCACCTGGAAGGAGCGTCATTTCTTACTTATCCAGACTCAAACCCACCAAAGCAAACACGTGGAATGTCCCCTCATGACACCAAACAACTCTTCAAGTTTCTAATATAAATTAATCTTCTCAAACCAACTTCGTTTTGGTTCAACCATCCTTAAACTGCTAGCTTCCGTGGACTTTCGTTAGAAGAATTTGATCACGATTATCAGATCTGATATATATTTGTATGTAACTCAATGCGTCAAAAAACCTCTAGGAGATCGTTGCTCCACACATAGGATTTTTGCTTCAGGGAGAGAATTGACAGATAAAAGGAGGGAAGGTATAATGGAAGACAGTCTGTCATTGTCCTACGTACCAACAATGTGGAGACGGGCCTAAGTGGTCCAAGTAAGGAAAAAGGACTACTCAGCTATGAAGTCCTTTCTACTCATTAATGGAATCTCCTTCGTTGCAAGAGCAACACGGCCCTTTACCAACTGACCACGGAAATTAAGAACCCTTCGAGCACGAAAAAACAGTCCTATGCACCCTCCAAGGGATCTTTAGAAGTAGCCTTCGACAACACTTGTTACTCCAGTTTAGTTCGAACACCTGAGAGAAAAGAAGTTCCTCGCAGCAATATAAGGTGGATCGATGTCAAAAAGAGCAAATCAGCTGATTCGAACTTCGAAATACATACCTCTTCCTTGGTTTTTTGGAAAAATTATTTTTCCTAGATTTCCTCGTTTTTGGGAGCACCAATATGCGAGGGAGATGAACTTCCATGGGAATATTTAGAATTGTGATGGCAAAAATCACAGCTCAAATAGGTGGATCCAAGCTCTTAGTTGTCATATTACCCTCGCGAGTATGATCGTGGAGAGTCTTACGAATATGTACCTACCTATGTATGTTTATTCAAAATGTAAGTATGTATGGAAAGATGGCTTCTACATAACAATTCCATAACGGCTCCTAGCTTCAACTCAAGCTCTTAGTTTACATATATAAGCTCTGAGCCAGATTTACGTTAATCCACCTAAATTCAACATAACCTATAATGGAGTATTCCGCTTACATGGTATAATTGATCATATCCTCTTCAATTAACACACACAACAACAAAAGAAATATTAAAAAACAAATTCGTTCCAAATAATCAAATCAATGTCCAGATCCACAAAAGCAAACAACAGAGGCAACTTTGCGAGACGTAAACGAGCCGATTAAATGTTGTCTTGCAGCTCGTGCATGTAATTGTGGAAATGATTGATGTGCACAGATCGATTTTAGGCGGCTGAAACAACAAAACACATAAACAAAATAATATTCATATATATATTTAGCCAACAATCATTCACACAATAGCAAACATTTTGCGCATCGGGAATGGCATAACAGAATTGTGAAAATAAAAATAATTATTGACGAAGGCAGAGAAATAGACTAACGACGTGCGACGAGTGGAGTGTGTGCTTGAGTAACACTGGTGCTTACACAGAAGCTTAATTTCATCAGGCGCTCAAAGGAATTCAGCTATTAATCTGTCAAATATAACTATGCAAACAATAACAACAACGAAAACTATAACACCAACAACAAAAACACGTCAAAGCTACACATGCAGTCCAATAAATTGTGGCGAACACGCACTACTCGCGCGAAAAGAAATTCATAAAAAAACAATAACAAAGTGGCAGTACACAGAAAGAGCAACAACAAGAAAGGAATAAGCAAAACTTTGCAGGTGAAATGACTAGTAAGAAGAAGTAGGCTCTAAGATAGTTTCGTTAAGGATAAAATAATGACGAAACTGCGAACACATACTAAACCCCCATTAGGGTGGCACTTATTTTTGTAGTGTACAATTTTTTCGTCAAACCACATCTATTAAGGACTATCAGAAATAGAGTGCGCTCAGATATCTTCCACGCCTGGTCCGTCGTCCTTCTGTTGTTCGATATTTTTTCTCCAGAATCACAAAGTTTGTAAGTCTTTTCGATGCAATATTTAATCTGACAAAAGACTACAAATTTTAAGACTTCTTTAATTCCCAAGACAGCTAACATTTTTAGAATTTTATTCTAAAAACAAGGTCTTTCAACACTCTCAGCAGCAGCAGCCCAATTTTTAGGAATAAACAAAAGCACAACAATAAAAATCGGAAAAAAAAATTGTTCAACCACCAATTTTTTTCAAAAGAAGATGCACCCTAATGTCATTGTAAAAAGGTGTTACTTCGATGTTGCAAACTATTCTTCTTTATTATGAGCAATCTGAAAAAAAGTTGCATATAATAATACAAATATTTGATAGTAAAATATAAAAAAAAAATTTAAGAAAAGTACGTTCTCCAAGACAGCGCCAAATAGCTCCAGCTCAACTGAAATATCAGGCAACTAGTGCCTGCCCTTGATTGTTTCCATATCTTAAATGATTTACCTTATTAGAATTAGTCGTGGCTAATGGATTACTTTGGCTATTTTTGCAATTGCCTTCTCTAGAATATTGAGTGTAATAGCTGCAACGCAACGCAACACATCGTTACCCAGGCCTTTCCTCAATTAACATTGTTGATGGTGTAATTTTAAAGCAGCTTGCGGCAGTGTAACTTCGCGCAGTTTCATGTCGCAACGCATTTTGAGAATATCTCATCAGTTAGTTATAGGGATGTGTATGGGCAAGAATATGAATTATCGATGTATCGACTAATCGATAATCTATTTAACAGGCAATTAGATTAGTTCAAAACAATCTAAAAATTTAGCAATGCTGGCCCAGTAAAATTTGCTTTTCGCCATTCTGTAAAATAATATCAATACAATTTTTAATAAAATATTCAAATATTGAGGCAGAAATTGGCTGAACGTTATTTTAGTGATATCATCGACAGAAAAAATTCAGAAATACAATTTTTCGGAAAAATTTTTTCAGAAATAATTTTTCAGACACCAAAAGTCAGAAGGAAAAATTCAGAAAACTTTTTTCAGAAACCAAAAATTCAGAATCACATTTACGGTCATGCATTAACCCACTCGTTATTATCTACATTTTTATTTTTATAACGATATTATGAATGATTTTTTGGTTAGGTTTGAATGGGTTGTGCTGCACTTAATTGGTAAATACGTTAACCCATTGACGATCTCAATTTTCTTTTAACTCTGAAATCAAATTTTTCACATCAAAATAGTTTTACATAGGCTTAGTAGTTGATTTTAAGCGTTTTAACCCTTTAAACGATATGCCTTAACCTATTGATAACCTAAATACCTAAATTTTTATTTTTATAATTTCTAAATACATTTTTATGCCGTCTCATTACTTTCTGAATTTTTACTTTCTGAATTTTGACTTACTGAAAAAAGATTTCTGAAAAAAAATGTTGAAAAAATGTGTTTCTGAATTTTTGTTTTCTGAATTTATGGGGCGAACCTATTATCTTATCCTAATTGGCAATATATGGATATATCGATAATAACGGACAATAATATCGATATATTGAATATCGATTTAATAAAACCCATTCCTTACGAACATTAGCTGACACACTTTTAATTTTTTTTTTATCATTTGCATGTGTTATGAAAAAAGCAAAAACAAATCTCATTAAAAAGTCGTTGTGGCAAATTAAATTAAAATGAGCAAAAATGGTGCGTCGAATGTTGTTTGCTATTTTACAACTGCAAGGCATGTTATATACATTTTTGCAATCCAGCTACTGTTTGTAATTCCATCTGCTTCCACTTCTTGATGTGCAGCAGCGTCCTATAGGCAGCGTAGGGATGCTGCGCATGCGTACACACCACCAATTTCATTTTACTGCACGCACTCTTTCATTGCTCTGCTCGACTCACACTGATGATGATGATGACGTGCAGGGTCACACACACACCAATTATGTTGCAGTTGGTAGTAAACGCAAAAATCATTAAAAATATATAAAATCCAGCCACTTTCCCATTTTCAGTTTCTGCCATGAATATTTTGAATGCCAAACATAAAAGGACTGCATTGTTGTTGTACAAGAGCACCCTAAATGATTTATTCGTGATGGAATTTAACCACCCAATGCCGCATGGTTAAAAGCAATCGCGGCTGACGCGGGAAATTATTTATTTTTGTTTTTCCTACGAAAAGATTACCCTACAAGGCAATTGACCCGTCATATGAGCTGTCAACTGCAAGGAAGCGTGAACAATCATCGGGGCGTAGAGCAAAGTGGCCATCAGTAGGGTAGTGCGCAATCAGAAGTGTTTTCTGCAATCAAAGGACGCTCTTATGACGCGACAACCAACGGCTTTGGTCATGTTGTGTGAACAAAGTAAGAAGCACAAGTCTTTCAATTTTAGAGTGTAATGGGTTGCGTGAGCTTATCCATATGAAGATCCATACTCAATCTCGACTGTAGCGTCCGTTTCCTGGCACTCGTAGCAACGTGAGTTTTCTGGGATCAAAATGAGGTAGCCAAACCCAAATACCTTGGATGGGGTAAGGCATAGAAGCAATAAATGTTTGCGAGGTCTACTACAGTGTCCAGCCGGAATTCGAAGTGTTGGATTCGTGGTAGGAAAGAGACTGCTCCACCTCTTTTGGGTAGTTCACTGCCGTATACGATCATCTCGCAGCATCAAACTGTGGTTGTTCAAACGAATCCACGGGGGTGGTTTTCGGGTTCAACCCCTCGGAACCCAAAAAGTCATACTTTCCACTTCCCATATTTCTGGATCCGCCACTGGTGCAAAGGTTTAAAAGAAAACTTGTTTGGTCCTGATTTATTTGATTCTTCCATTTGCATGAAATTGACATTGAAGCTCGGCTCAGCTTTACCTTAAATAACCAATATCGGTTCATCATTAACGAGCAAGTTGTTCCCCCCCATCCCTAGTATATTGATTCTATTAAACTACTTCCAACTAATATTATTTAAAATGCATTCAATAATTTACAAAATAAACAAACATAAAATCAGCCACCATGACTGCATCCAAATCCATTAGCGCCGCTCTTCCCAAACAAAGAAAGACACTCGTCTCAAGCAATTGAAGGCGTCAATATGCGTAGGTCTTTAAGTGTTCTGGTCAAAGTGTAACAGAGGAACTTACATGGCATCGAGGTAGGGTACCTAAGTAAGATCTTCTTTGCTATAAATGCACCGTCACAATGTGCCCTACTCGTGCAGGCTTCAAGCGCCATCAAGTGTCACTTCAACAATCAAGCATTCGATTTCAATTTCATGCAAAATTTGTTTATTTACTTAATTCGATTACTGTATTTGCTTTCATGATCCCTTCACTATGCTCCAACACCGTAAGCCACCAGTGATTATCATATACCTACTACGTAGCTCGTTAACAAATCATGCACTTGAGCCAAGCTTTACAAATAACTTGCAGCAAAGGTTTTTCGTTGATGAGCAATTCTGTACTCAAGCATAAAATTTATGGGTGTTATCTAGTTAGAAGTAGTTTCGGACTAGTCATGTTGTGTTGTTTTTTTTTTTGTTATTTTTTTGTAATTTTATTTTTTATTATTTCTTTATTTATTTTTTTAAATTATCTTATTTTTCATTTTGTTATATTTTGTTAATTAATCAAGCTTTATTTTTATAGATTTTTTTCTATGAAAACTAGTTAGAAGTATTTCGAAGTATTTTTGGTAATTATTTGTACGATTTTTTTATTTATTTTTATTTTTTTTGTCCTTTCTTGATGAGATTTGAGGCTGGTTTATTTTTTTTTTTTTTTGTTCTTTCTTAATTAGACTTAATTTTTATTTTACTTAATTAACCTAATTCCTTTAATTTTTTTATTTTATTTTGCTTTTTTTATACTAAAGGTAATTGATTTTATTTTATTATTTTTAATATTTTTATGTACATATATACATTAATAAATACATGATAATTTTAATATACATATATAATTTGATTTCATGATTTTTTAATTTTAAACTTTTTTATTTTAATTTTTTTCATTTTTTATTTTAATTATTATTTACTATTTTAATTTTCTATATTATTTATTAACTTAATGTTTTATTGTATTTTATTTTAAAATTGTTTTTGTTTCATAAAAATTATAGTTTATTTAGCTTACTTTAATTTGCGAGTAGTCTCTAAGCGCTTACTATTACTGCTATGAGCCCACAACCTCTCAATTGTGTAGGAGTAAACTCTCTTTGTTTATACAAGTGTTTTTGTCCTATGGGTGTTAGTGTCTTCCATACATTTGTTTACGCACATAGCAACAAATTCGTATATTGTTTTGTTTGCTCTTCATTATGAATGAAGTTCATTGCAGTCATTTGTATGCTCAACGGCTCAACAGCTCAACAACTCGATACTCAGTTGATTTTTGTATAAACAAGGTAATATTTTTGTTGTATGTTTCTTCTTTTGCTTAAGTTTATCCATTAAATTTTGTTCTCAAGTACTCTGAAGTGGGATTCATTTTATTTGCTCAGGTTAATTTATGCTAATGAATATTTGGTTCGAGCATTTCATGTCTTATCAAATGACATTGTTATGATGAAGCTCGGTTACTCACATTTGGCAGCCTTTCTTTCCTTCGAAGGTCGAAATTTTGGTAGATTAAGTAATTTATATAGCTTTATAAGAGACTGTTTATAAGTATTGTGCACCTCTTAATAAGCTTAATAGTTCTAATTTAGGCCCCGATCCGCAATACTGATGGTAATTGAACTACATTTGATTCGATTTTTAAAAAAATTTATTTAATATTGAATGTAAAAGTTTCATATAATTTTGTAACATAATAATACAATAAAATTGTTAGTAGTTATCTCGACATACTCGTACACATGTACATATATGTATATTTTCGGACGGTCGGGTTCACATAATTTTTTAACAGTTTTCGAAATGATAAATAAAATTTAGCTATTTTTATTGAATTTTTCGAAATGTTTGACTTCTTAATTTAAATTTGTATTCTGTTTTAAAAAATTTTTACAAAATCTACTCCGAAAGACTTGAAAAACCAAAAGTTTTTAAAAAGCATACTGCCTCTCATATGGAAAGAATGAAATTAAGCTATTTTACTTAGTACTATTATTGTATAAAAAATTTCTTTAGCATATTTTGGAAGCTACAGTCTATAGTCGGACTCATGTCTGATTTAATCTATCTATATAAATGTAATATAGTTCAATTATGTGAATAAACATTTGTTCGAGTTCGTTGCTTAAGTCTTTTGTTCTTGAGCGCTTAAAACTATGTTATAAAACTTGCATATTTACGTTAGTATATTAGATATATTGCTTGAGCACTTATTGTCTTAGATTTACAAATTGGCATAATTTGCCTTCTGCCATAAATAACTAAATAACTTCTTAGTCTCTAAAATATCATATCAAAAATAATTCGATTTTCTATTTGCCAGTATAAATTTCCTTTAATGCACTTGCAATTTATGTGCTTTCAATCCATATATATGTCCAAAAGCTTTGCCACACTCTTCACAAGCATGCGGTTTCGTGGTCACATGCCTAGCGTGAATGTGACGCAACAAACTCGATTGATTCGCAAAACGTTTAGGACAATGCTCGCACAAAAAAGGTTTTTCATTTGGTTTATGTACATAAGAATGCCGTATAAGATGTGAATGTTTTGGAAAACCTTTACCACATTCATCACAAATTAATTTTGGGCGTTTTGGTATACAATCATGTATATGTTTAATATGCTCGCGCAGAAAACGCTCTTCTACATATGCCTCTGTGCAGTGTATACATTTGAAAATACGTACATGTTCTTGTTGATGTATCTCTGATAAGTGTATGCGAAAATGTGTTGCATAGGCAGTGATAAAATGACAAAAGTCACATTCGAATTGATTGGCATGAAATTTGGGCGGACGACCAGCACCACGTTTATTCTTTGGCGTTTTCTTATGTGCTATACCAGTGATATTAGACTTGGCAGTTTTATTTGTGGTATTTATTTTAGCTCGACTTTCAGTAGGAATAAGCGGTTGTTGTTGTTTTTGTAGCATGCTATTATCTTCAGTGGTATAATCTCCTAATTTGTTTGCATATTCAATCAAATCTTCGAAACCAGAATCCTGCTCAGCACCAGCATTTACAGGGGCTAACATTTTTGCGGTGAAAGCTGTGAAATAAGAAAGAACCTGGTTTAAGGTTATTGTGGAAAGAATGATAACAATGAGTAATACCTTTTGATAAATATCCAAAATTAATCGGGCAAATATTCTAAAGAAAGGAACTATAATACTTTTTCTATAATTATTTTAGAACGATTTCCGGTGTTTCTTTAATAATTCAATTGCATGCTCTTCGTCGTTCAATGAACTCCAGCTCGTCTTTTTTTGCTTTGCTTCTTTCTAATTATTCTTCACAGGTGGCATTCAACAAGTGGTTGGTTTCTTGTGCACCAAATTAGGGAACATTTGTTTAAGCAGCTCGAAGTTTTAACTTTTTGGTGTTTATAAAACCTCTATCATACCTCTATCATAACTATATTTAATCAATTTTACTTGTATCAAATTAAAATGTTCTCTGTTAAAATCAACCGTTCACCTGCTTCTTCGCCCGCTTACCATTTCTGTATGCTCGGCACTTGTTATATGCTACATTTACTTGAAGAATCTCGACGTGGACACCTTTTTGTGCTATTTGCTGATGTTGTAAATTGTAAACAAAAAAGAAGATTCATCAGATTTCATTCACAAATAATTTATCCATTCTTACATTACTTACCAACTGAGTATTTACAAAAAATTGTTTATCTTTTCTATTTGAAAAAGAAATGTCAGAAATTAGAAAAAGTGCTGCCAAGTTTGCCCTCTGAAACAAAAATATATATCTGTTTCACCCTTTCATCCGGTTCCTCTTTAATGGGGATTCACGAATGAGTGAACGGAACAAAGCATATAGCATTATCTGTTTACTCTTTTATCTGGTTCCTCTTTACCAAAGAGGATATATTAATATATATCCTCTTTGTCTTTACAGGCATTCACAAAGTTGGTCATTGTGAACATTTGTTGGGAAAAATTCACAAAAGCTGCATTGTGAACGAATAAATTCATTCCATGACCCAGCTGACAATTCCAATTGTGAATGATTTTTACCCACTATTTTTTGACAATTCGTTTATACAAGACTTTTCTGGCCGCACTTTGACACAGCTCCTGACGTTTTTACATAATATTCGCATAGCAGTGTAAGTTTTCGAATTTTAGTTAAAATAATTAATAAAATCTAATTATATGATATTTAGTGTAACCCTCATTAATGTTGTGATCATCTCTTACAGTTTGGAATCGAAACAAGATGTCACTGACACAAATTGTACGTAGCTGCGGCCGTATTGCTAGCGCTGCAAAAGCATTTCGTGTAAGCGCCGCAGTATCGTCTACTGCCCAGCACCAATTGCGAATGATGCACAGCATCAATGTTAATACACCTGCCTTGAGCATTTCGCTCAATCAAGTAAGTAAATGAATTTGTAAAATACGTGCATATTTGCAAGTCGAAGTACTCCTATGGTCTTAACCTCAAAAATTCTATACAAAGATGGTCATGTTAGAAAAAAACAGAATATGATAAAATGAATATAGTATGTAAACGGTACTGAACCACATACGTAACAGGGTGAAAATGGCCAGACTACAAGCTGTGCAGCTCAAAGGCACCACCGCACAGCATTCACAAACAGCTAATCCACCACACGTATATTCGAAGACGTACCTTGAGGTACTGCCCTACTGTCGTGGTAGCGATTTGTTATGACCAGTGTAACCTTCTAGGTCATGTCATCCCTCCTTCCGAAAGGAAAGAGAGGATGGGTAACGAGAGGTGAGAGGCATCATATCCGTAGATCAACCATCGAGTTGCACATCATTACCTTTGTGCAAATTAGTCGCCTCGGTAATGGTGCAGTTTAGGGGGCCCACCCAAAACTAGACCAAAAAAGTCGAGTGGGGTGTCAAAAGACGCGTATTTACGTCTAGATTTAGAATCTGAAATGAGATTTTTGTTTTTTTCAACCGTTCAAAAGTTATGAGGCGTGATCCATGTTTTTTATGTACAGAACACCTATCCGCGTAGGCGGCCTTCGGCCGCGCTTCAAAAAAATAACCCTGGGCTACGCCATTCCAACTCCGGGTGTGTGCCATAGCCGTGGCTACCGCCACGGTGATGTCCTTCCGCGTCCCACGTTTCCACTCTTTTTCACTTTTTTGGCTCAGCCTAATATGCCATTACAACAACCACATGAAAATGACAGAAAATTGTGAACTTTAACTGCAAATAACTTTTGAACGGTTGAAAAAAACAAAAATCTCATTTCAGATTCTAAATCTAGACGTGAATACGCGTCTTTTGACACCTCACTCGGGTTTTTTGGTCAAGTTTTGGGTGGGCCCCCTAAACTGCACCAGTACCGTCGCCTCTTACGACCGGTATGCCTACCGCGGGCATATTCTAAACCCCTACCCGCAGGTGTTGTGGCGACAGCTTCCCGAAATGGTAACAATTTCGTGTATTTTAGTCGAATCTTATAACAGACATGCCTATGGCAGTAATTTTCATACCTAACAACCCACAGGCGTAACCTTTTTCCATTTATTCTTTCTAGTTGATATTGATTTTTTGAAATTAGGAAATTCCTTTCCCTGTGTTCATATCAAAGACGCTTCGCGAGCTATACAAAAAGAAATTAGCGTCGTCACTGTCCAAGGTGGGAGGCAATCAAAATTAAAAGTACCTTGTGAGCTCCTCTTGAGCTTACATATCTTTTGATCAGACAATCTACTTAAGCTTGAGATATTTAAGAATTACTGTTAATTTAAATTTTAAGCACAGCGCAATAATATTAAATTTTAAAACATGTTTTAAATTCAGAATACTTACAAAAAGAATTCATACGCTGTGCGCACTTATTCATCCGGTAAACGCAGTATGGAGGAAATAAAGGATCGTGTTTTGAAAGTAGTTTCTAGCTATGATAAAGTCACAGCTGATAAGGTAATGAAAATGTTTGCAGAAAAAACTAATGCATTTTTTCTTTTCTGTTATGCTTTCGTCTTGTTTTCGGTTCATTAGAACAAATCAATGTGGCAAACACAATCAGTGCGCAAATATTCATCTAAGCCGCCACTATCACTTAAATTGATCAACGAACGCGTCTTGCTCGTGCTGAAACTCTATGACAAGATCGATCCAAGCAAGGTAATACAAAAATCTGAGATAGTAAGCAAATAACTCAAAAATAATCCATATTGCTCTGCCGACATACATATATATGTTCTATATTTGAACCGAAAACAAGCTATGTTTTAATGTTTTCAGATTGTTAATTAATTTTTTTTTATATTCATTCAACAGCTTAGCGTTGACTCGCATTTCATTAACGATCTTGGTCTCGATTCATTGGATCATGTTGAGGTAATAATGGCGATGGAAGATGAATTCGGTTTCGAAATTCCCGATTCAGATGCTGAAAGATTGTTAAAACCTGCCGACATCATCAAATATGTTGCCGATAAGGAGGATATCTACGATTAAGCAGTTGGAAATGTTTTTTAGATCTGTAATATTGGGTAGTAATAAACGAAAGTGAAAGTAATTTGAATGAATAACTTGGAACTCATGTAAGTTAGATACATATGTATGTATGTTAAAACCAAATAAAACTTCAAAGAATGAAGAAATTTGAAAAACACTTAAAATGTTTCAGCTAAAGTTAAAAGGTTTTTAATTAGTAAAAAAAGACGACCTATAATGGACTTGTGCAGTCGATCCGATTATATTCAAAGTTGTAATTTGCTGGTATTTAATATACAAGTTTTAGCTTTTACATCCGATTTAGAATTTAACCTGTTATTGTAACGAACAACCTCCAAGAGTTTCAAGCCATAACTACCAAAAGGATTTAAGTGACAAAATGAAAATTTTTTTGTGGATTTCTATAAAAAATTGGGTATTTGTTTCCTTTGGCACTCAACTACTAATAAATTAGCTAAAAATATGATAGGGGTGTCAAAAGACGCGTTTTGACCTCAGTATCAATGATCCGAAGTCGAAATTTCATTTTTTTGTTCCAGTGAAGAGATATTTGCAATCAAAGTTCCGAATTTTCTGTCATTTTCATGTGGTTGTTGTAATCACAAATTACACTGTGAGAAAAGAGGACATCACCGTGGCGGTAGCCACGGCTATGGCACACACTCGGAGTTGGAATGGCGTAGCCCAGGGTTATTTTTTGAAGCGCGGCCGAAGGCCGCCTACTCGGAAAGGTGTTCTGCACATAAGAAACATGGATCGGGCCCCTAAATCGGGATTTGACCTGGGTAATTTTTTGGTTTTTTGTTAATAACTTTTCACTGGAACAAAAAAATTAAATTTCGACTTCGGATCCTTGATCCTGAGGTCAAAACGCGTCTTTTGATACCCTTATCATATTTTTAGCTAATTTATTAGTAGTTGAGTGCCAAAGGAAACAAATACCAAAAATTGTACCAATTAAGTGTCGACAGAATAAAAATGTACATTTTTCTATGAACTGGTATAATGCCATGTTGATTTTCCCGAAACGGATAAATTTGTAAAATGCTACGGGATTAAGTGGCCTAGTGTGAACCGATTAAATTTGGCCGGTCTGGGAACTCTATAAACAGTATTTTTGTCTTTCCCACTATTTCTCTATTGTGAACTATAATTTACGCCCAATTTAAAACAAAATACAAAACCATGTCATGTCCAACACTTGATTTCGAAGAAATTTCCAAAAACATATATAAAAACCACAAACAACATGAAAAGGTTATCAAAGAAAATTGGGTAAAAACTTCCGCTATTAGTTTGACAGACCTTTACGATAATTATCAACAGGAAATTAAGGAAATCAACTCTGAAATAACACCATCAAAGGATAATCCCACTGTAGCGGACTTTGCTGATATTTTCAAAGCATTCGAGGAGTATCCCGCTAATTTACAAAAGCCTAAACGAGCACCAGCACAACAGCAACGTTTGAATTGCACCATTATGCGCGATATAACTCTTATGACAAACTCACGGGAACAATCGCCAAGTAGCAACTCATTGCAGAATATGATGCGAAGTGCAGCTGAGCTGCCAACACCAACAGAGATTTATAACGATTTTCGAAAGTTCCAACAAAAACTGGCACAGTTCCTTAGCGAAACACAAGAGCGGGAAGAGACCAAAGCTTATGAGAAACGATTGGATCAGCTTTGTGCATTCGGGAAGCAATTGGAGAAATTGCGCCCAACCACGAAAAATGCACAGCAAGCTTTTAATGATGAGGAAGAAAAGAAGTTGGAAAAAATACTCACCAATTTGGAAGAATTAAATTTTATACGCGAAAATCAAGAAGTATTTGCAAATGGCGCTCCAACTATAACTGGACAGTCTGCGCGTACTGATAGTTTCATGAATTTAATCACATATCTTTTAAATACTGTTTCAAATATGTAATATTAAGTAGTTTATTTTATTAAAAATGGTTGTACATTTAAAAAGGCAGCATCATTCACTTGAAGGAAAATGAATATGTTCACTTTCCAAGTCATCATTATCATCAGATTCCTCTTGCACAACTGTTTTAATTTGAGCCATTGTATCGCCAATTGCAAGTAATTTTCGCACACAGCTGCTCAAGTATTCGGCCCGGTGACGACTCTGCTCTAAATACTGCTCAAATTGGTCACTATTTTGACTTAAACCAGCAGCAAGTGTTTGCATATTGGCGCTGAAAAGTTGTGGTGCATTTTCTATAATTTTGGCTAATATTTGTACGGTCTCCTTTTTGCAAGCATACGCTTTATTTGTGGGATTGCTTGAATTGTTGTTATTGGATTGATTATTGTTGCTGCTGCGTGTAGTTTCAATTTGCAGCAATATGTTGTTAGACTTATCGACAATATCTGAGATAGTGCTTGTTTGCTGTGTCATAGACTGACGGCTAGTTGCTGTATTTAAGAGAATTTGTTAGACTTCAAATATATTAACTCTTCCTTGTATCTTGTATTATTAATTAATGTGTTTACCCAATTCCGATAGCATTTCATCAATTAAGCAAGATTTCCATTTGTTATTCATTTTGAAGTATTTGCGGCAATTTCAAACTATTCAATTGAATGCTTCTTCTTATTTCTATGATGAAATCACAATTGCATACACTGTGCTGCCAACTAGTTATGTTGAAAACATTTATTTTATTTTGTTTACGAAGGGATTCGGTCCGCTTCTAGGGGACTGTTGTAAGGATGGACAAATTTCACACATAAAGGACTCAGAACCAAAAGGATCTAAGAGTTTTTTTTTTTTTAATTTGAGTTATACCCATATTTATATGAAATATGGTGTTTATAAAGGCAAAGAGATTCGAGTCATTTTGGACATTGTAGTGCCATCAAAGAGGATATATTAAATTAATGAGTGGGAAAGAAAAATTCTGCAACTCAAATTGCGAACATGGGAGGAGGAGGATTGGCCGAGGGACCGACGAGCAAATTTTCAACAACTTCAACGAGAATGGATTAGTTGATGAATTTCTTGAGGGAAGGAGAGGTGACGTCTCTTATTAATATATCCTCTTTGATTTTACATACAATTTTCAAAAGGCAGTAAACTTTAAACTTGTATATCTGAAATCAATTTCGGAGTCACTTAGATCCATTTGGTTCTAAACCCTTCACATGTTTACACGAGCTTTCCGAGGATCTCACATTTTACTTCCCTCTGTATATCATGATTTTCCTTGAGCCATCGATGGTTAGTTTTTTGCAGAACATGCTAGGAATTTCATAACTATATAATTAGGTCTAAATAAGCCATAACTTCTATTTTTCTTAATATCTCATTTGTGCAATAAAAACAAATATGTTAATTTGTTTAAATATTATTTAAAGATAAGTAATAAAGTTATATATATTTAAAGATAAGTAATACAATTATACTAAAGAAAAATATTGGAGACCTAACCGTACTCCGACTGAATGGTAAGCGCAAATTGTCCTTTATTTGGAATAGAACTGCCATGATACCAAAGACGTGTATCCACTAATACTACAAAATAAACAAGATTAGAAAATGTATCGGAAATAATTTAAGTTAAATAAGCTTACCAGCATCCCCAGGCTCTACATAGAAGGAAAATGATTGACAAACGTGATCACATTCTGGGGTGGGTGCCACAATCCAGCTTTTATTGCCTTGTAATTGAGCTTGCCACATAAGACGAGGAATGTAATCCAACTAAAACAAAATCTGAAGTAAATATAAACAAATCTAGCATTGTTCAATTAAAAATCTTACATGCATAAAATCGTCTTGTTCATATCCAATAAATATGTAATCCGCATTTCCGATCTCTGCGTCAACAGGTAAAAAATGTGGACGCGGATATATTTTGCGTAATTCTTCCAAAACAATAGGATGGCAATTGCTCCAACCAACATACCAAGGTGTTTCTCCTGATTTTAGATTAGATCGTGAACTAGGCATATCAAATACATCTCGTAATGATTTAAAGTTAGAGCGAAAGTGCAAGAAAGGGCAACCTGCCTCCAATGCTCCAGGTATTTTTTCATATAAAGCTTTTAGAAAGTCAAAATTTAATGTCTTTCTTGCCTCCCAATGCCCAACTGCGTTTTTAATAATAATTGGATGTGATGAATATGCATATGGTGCAAACTCTGCACGTGTGAGATTTTGTAGAATTTTTGGACCTAGTACATCTCTGAAAACGTACAAATGTAGTATAATGGCATACTTATGTATGTAATTCAATAACTTGTATACATACCTGCAGAAGCTGCAATCACTTATAGGTCGTGTCGCCTCCGAAACGATATAATTATTGGGCAAAAAGCAACGTACACTTAATAGAAATGTGATCAACTCATAAAATATAGGTGTCAGGATCATGATAAATGCGAAAATTCCCATCGCATACCACATATTAATTCTATTGGGATTGAGTTCAGCATCGCGCGATTTTCTATACGCTTCTTGCAAATCCGCTGTTGTAACTAGGCCAGTTCGCAAAGCTTCATCGTGCAACGCCTCTAATTGCCTTACAAAATCTTCACCCAGTGCATCACGGGTACGTTGTGCAGCAGGATTTCTATTGTGTGTAGATGACCGATTCCAAAACTGGAATTTAAATTTGCCAATGTAAATATGTTTAATATTTTGATGAACCCATGTATAGATCTTACCAAAAACATCGTGCGTCTGATACATTTGGTATTGTGATGTATAATTTATGCCATCATATTTTATTTATTAACGAAATTTATTAATAACAAACTGCAGTATTACTTAGCCGAAATTGTAAACAAAAAGTTAATTGAACAGCTGATGCATTGCACTTGGTATGTGACTGTTATTGAAATCGATAAAAAGTTTAATCGACTCGTTCGTGTTACACGCTTCGGAGACGTGACACGTGACGTATTTTGCACGGTTAGGGCATGTGGCGAAAACCAAAAAATTACTCAGGTCCGGTCCCGAATAGCGGACGTTATCCAAGTAAACTCGTCTTTTGGCATTTTCCCGAGATTTTTGGTCGTGGTTCAACAGTTGTCTTGTAGAAGGTTGCACATGTCCTACCAATTCGCCCCTGCGACAGTGGCGCATGTATCGCAAGGAAGTACAGAAGCGTGACGGGCTAATATCCGGAAAGTACCGCCACTTCCACAACACTCCCTAAATGGAGGACCGCTGTTATAATTTACGCTACGCGCTGTACAGTCAGAAATCATACAGTTATCTGTAAAATAAAGTCACAGTTCAGCGTTAACTTCTCGTGCAACTGAAAATGATTTCACTCACAGTTTCACAGTTCCCAAACAGGAACAAATAACAAATAATGTTTTCACTTCATTTGCTACGCATCTGGCAACGCGACATAAAATGCAACCATTCACTTGGGGCTCTCAATTCCCCTACACCAGCCCCCACAACTCGTGTCAAACACCTGATAACAATTTTTTTTTCATAATCAACATTTTTCTTTTATATTGCCTCGCGTGTTTGCTCTATTCGTTGAGATCGATGGGTTAATACAGAGCAAATTACTTTGAGTTGTCGTTTGGATCCGTTTTCTTGAGGAACACTTGCTTTGGAAATTATTTAAGTGGTGCTGTTGTGACATTCGAGCTCATTAAGTTTATACGTTGTTGTTGTGCTGGTGGCGTTAATTGCACCTCGAACTCAAATTTTCATTCAGGATATCAAAGTTGAATTTGGATACCTTCAACTGAGGTCATTGACAGAAAAAATTCCAAAACTTTCACTTCATCAAACAAAAATAATATAAAAGAAACTGTGTGCTAAAAGGGCTCAACAAGATGACTAATGATAAGGATAAGACAATAAGAGTGGGCTCAAGAAAAAGTGAAGTAAGTGAAAAATAATCATTACACAAGTATGAAAATAATGAATGAAAGAGTTGAGTATGCAAGGTTTTTGAACGCATAGAGCTTATAATCTCATTCTCAAGCAATGACAATGGTACATTCATTTAAGCTTGTACAAATTTATATATGTATGTACGTAAAAGCTGTTTCCCAAAAATTTAGAGGTACTACTCTGTCATAAGTATCTTAAGAGAAGACGGATTGCGTTAGGGCTGCAAAGGTAATGTAGCGTGTACATTTGTGTGCTTTACGAGAGTTGGATTTCTTACTTAATTTTTGGTTATACAAGTTATACAATCGCCCCGCTCGGACAACAAATAAAAATTGTGTCGATAGTCACGCACATGAGACTCCAATTGGGTGTGTGGAACAAAGTCGATACAGTGGCTCGAAAATAATACGTGAAGGCATGGTTAAGATAACAACTTCTTAAAACAAAAACGAGTTGGAATGGTATTACATGTGTATTGGTTTTATATTCGTGTACTTACCCTGTAGATAAACCAACTAGTTGCAAACTAATTCAAATTTAGTATATACACGAAGCCTAACTGCATACTTAACTGTCTTGTTTCATATAGGCAGTTGGTATTTTCAACAATTTTCAGATTTCGAGAATTATACAAGTTTCAAACTAGTTCAAAATAGAGCAACACATGATATTTCAATCGTGGTAAGCGAAAGTGGGCAGATATCTGATTCAATTCGGCAAGGTCACTGGTTCGAAAAGTAAAATTTAAATAAGGAGCTTTATTCGGATTTTTTCTATTGTGAACACTTGAGCAATTTGAATTTTTACTGGTGCAAGTTTAACAATTTTTGGATTGTTTCGGTGTCACTTGGAAAGTTCTAGTTGTTAATTGGTATGTTTGCTGACTAGTTTTTTGATTCGTTGCTGGGTATGTATATATGTACATATTTTGGAAATGGAAGTCATTAAGCTACTGCAATGAAAAATACAATTTATTTTATAGCCTACCATTTTTGCTTAGCTAGAAACTGCTTGAATATATGTATGTACATGCATATCGAGCCATAACCGACAAAAAGATGGAAACTTAGTTGAAAGTTTAAGAAACGAGAATATAATTATAATTCCTTTTTTGCACCCTGTATGTAAACGTGCTTGGCAAAATTGATAACAATGAGCCAGCATCACGAAAAACTTTAATTAAAAATTGGCTTTTTTCGCTGTCAGGTAAAAAAACATTTTAATGTTTTTTTATTACATTGTTTTTAGTGAAACCGGCTGCAAGTCAACCAAAATTTGTGATATACATACATACATACATATGTACGCTTCTTAACATTTTTAATTTTGTTTAAATGTTTGTTTTTGAACCAATTGAACTATCTAATAAACACCCTGTTTAGCTACCCGTAATGTTTCTCGTGCGCATATATAAGTATGGAGGTTCTGTGTCTCGATCACGTTTGATGTCAAAACTGTTCGCTTGACTGTGAATAATGAATATAAAATTAGAATTTCAAACAGTTTTGGGGCGATTCAATTTCTATTCCTCAGCAACAACTTGAATGAAATGCCATTATTTAAAAGTAAAATTTGCTTACAAAACACAAACAAAGATAGTTAAAGATTAATACAATCATTGACGTTATGCTTCTCTTAATTTGGGAGCTATAATTATATGCATATGTATATGTATATTATTTTTTTTAATTTAGACCATTCGTTTGAAGGTTCTAAGGAAATTTATGTATGTAGTCCCTTTGTTGACGTTTCTTTGAATTTTTTTTCCAATTTCAAGATTTGTTTCGTTATAAGTTTAAACAAATGCTTTATTCATGCACTACATATTCCCTTTTCTTTTTAATTTCAGTTAGCACTCATTCAGACGAAGCATGTAATTGCACGTTTGCAAAAATTGTATCCCAAAAAGAAATTCGAGATTCGTAAGTTATAGTTATTAATTTTACATATGTACATACATACATATGCATATATAATTTTAAGAAAATTTGTTTTGAATGCACGCTTATTTATGCTAAAGAATTGTACGTTTAAATATTTATTTATGTATGTAGGCATACACATACATATGTATGTATGTATGTAGGTACCGGAACTTCGAACAAAATCCAAATATCCGTTTAAAGGGTTTTTAGTACATATGTACATATGTATGTATGTTAAAAGTTTATCTACCTTAAGTTTGACTCATAAAGATGAAGATCTATATGATGTTTTAAGTTTGTATGCATATGTGATTTCCAGTCAAACCAATGCACGAATTGGTTTACCCAACCAACAGATAAGCTTTAGTTTGTCTATAGCTTTTAAATGAATTAAAACATTTATACATATCTCCCTTTTTTGTTATTATTTACAATACCTAATGGGCACGAACTGTATAGGATAGAAATAAAATATATCCATTTTTGCGTTAAATAAGATTTTCGTCAGCATTTTCCCCTCATATTTTGCTGACTGGGTATTTACACAAGTACTTCAAATACATATGTATTAATAACAACTTTTTTAACTGTCGGCCAAATTTTTGTTTACTCATTACAGTAGTAAACGGACGACGCGTTTCCAGCGAACTCAGCTGAGGCCGCCTGCGGGTTAGGAATTTAGAAAATGCCCTAGGTAGACCTCCCTATATCTTCTTTGTAAATAGATCAACTCAAGTAGCATGACAGGTGAGCTACCAATGGTTCGCTTCTTCATCTTAAGCCATTATAGTATTTTTTTTTTTATTTTGTATATTTTGTTTGTTTGTTTTCAGTTCGATCGATCTTCTTTTTCTTGTGTTCTCTCGTCTACCGTCTAACCTCTCAACGCCCATATTATCCTTGATTACGGAAGGAGGGGATGAGATGACCTTAAAGGTTCCCCATAAAAAAAATTATAATCACCTCCATCATAAAATCCATAAATAAATAAATAATAAATGGTTTTTTAACAAATTTTGGGGTACTGCTGAAAACACTCTATTTTGCCCATTAGGGTGGTACGTTTAAGACTACTATTCGTGGTGGTAGGCCAGCACACGATCGCTAACCAAAAGAGAGCTCATAATTTTATTACATAGTTTCATATGTACATACATATGTACAATACTTTTTTAATTATGTTATTATTAAGAGCTCTTTCAGCTTAAGATTTTATTATTTTCTACAAAAACTAAGATTTTTATTTTTAATTTTCTTTGAAACTATTAACTTTAAAATAAAATTCCATGCAGCCTTTTGGGTAGAAAATTTTATTGCTCTATGGGATGAAAAAAATGGTGGTTGTTTCAAACGACGCACCCTAATCTTCAGCAGCGGTGACAAAGCATTATTCAATTATATCTGGTATCTGGTATTTAAAAATGCTTGAAGCGATTGTTCTGAGTGTTTATTTAGCTACTGCGATAATTACATATATAAATAGTATAGAGTATTCTTAAACAGGAAAACGTATGAAAATAATCTGGAATGTTAAATTTATGTTTGATATACATACATACATACATAATTGATTAGTAAATTAGCACAGTACCAGTTTTCATAAAGCTCGGTAGCTTAATAAAAAAGTTTATAACTTGATTAGGGCTACATTGGCAAAAAAAAAAATCAGTTAAAATTAACTATCTGAAATAAAGTAAAAATCTTCAGTTAAATTACACTTTTTATGTTGTTATGTCTTTGTTTTAACTATAAATTATAGAAATATTCTAATTATTTTCATGAATATTTTGTTTACTTTGTATCAAAGTGAGCCTATCTCAAACCTAACATAGTTCTTATTAAGTCACTTTTGCATTATACTCAATCTTACATTCACACAAACTAAGTCTTCTCTCTTTTATTTCCCTTTAGATACCATGTCAACCATTGGTGATCGCGTCCTTAACATATCACTGCCGAAAATCGGAGAGAAAAGTCTTTTTACGCGTGATCTTGAAGATGCTTTACGTAATGGTGGAGTAGACTTTGTGGTGCATTCACTGAAAGACTTACCTACTGCTTTACCAACTGGCATGGCTATTGGTGCTGTACTGGAACGTGAGGATGCGCGAGATGCATTAGTGTTACGTGAAGAGTTCAAAGGACATACAATTGAAACACTGCCGGAGGGTTGTGTGATAGGTAAATAGACATACATACATAAATCGTTATCATAAATCTATTCGACTCAATTTAAATCATAAAAGCTAATCTAATTACTTCCACTAGGCACCTCTTCATTGAGACGCACGGCACAAATACGACGTCAATATCCTCATTTAACCGTTTGCGATATACGCGGCAATTTAAATACGCGTCTCGCCAAATTGGATGCTCCCAATTCAGTTTTTGCTGGCATTATACTTGCACAAGCTGGTCTTGTACGCATGGGCTGGGATAGTCGTATAAGTCAAGTGCTCGAACCAACTGATTTGCTTTATGCGGTGGGTCAAGGTGCGCTTGCCGTGGAATGTCGTGCCAATGATGAAATCGTACTCTCTATGTTACGTAGTTTAATGTGCCTATCGACTACCTGTCGTATACTGGCGGAGCGAAGTTTCCTGAAAACTTTAGGCGGTGGTTGTAGTGCACCAGTAGCAGTTTGGAGCAATTTAGATGGTGACTTATTGGAAACGAATGAAAATAAGACAAACAGTGCGCTGTCATTAGTTGGCGCTGTTTGGAGTTTAGATGGCTCTACAGAAATACGTGACAAAAAGGCATGTACATTTACCATAGAAGATTCGACGAGTAACAAGTGTAAACGCAGCAATAACAATACTAACGAGGACAATGTCGATGATGACAGTAGCAATGAACAACCACCAACTAAACGAAGGCGTGATAATCAATCTAGTAGTCCTGAATCGCAACAACATAGTCCACCTGTCATAAATGATGATGCTGATGCAGAGCAATTAACAAGCTCTTATAGTATGGGTGAAATTATTGAAAAGCATATAAATTTAGTTAAACATTGTCCTGTAATAAGTGCTGACTTAAATAAGATTGACAACTTGAACATGACTATGCAGAGTAATGCAGATAATGGTAATACAAGTGTTGATTATCGCGCTGGTGGTGATTCAAATGCAAATCAATCAAATCCACACTGTCCACTTAAAATGAATGTTGGACAAGATTTTATGGGTGAATGTCCATTTGTAAGTAAAGAGGAAAAGGTTACTTTAGCCTCGGCTGGCAAATGTCCTGTAACGAATGAGTTGAAACGCAAGCAGAGTGATGAGGTAGATAATGCTACCGCCGTGAACGCCAACATAGCACCGCCACCACCGATACCATCTACCTCAAAATGTCCATTTGCCAGCATGCACAGTACGGCAAGTGATAATGAATACTCGAGTAGTACAACAGATGCTGTTGCTGGTAAATGTCCGTTCCTACAGAAAACTGTGAAAATGTTTGATTATTCAGATGAGGAGAAACCATTGCCGCAAAAAGTACAAATACTAAGTGAAGATATAGATAATTTATATTGTGGTTTATATCAGCATGCTTGTTACAATCGAAAATTGTATATACAAAGTAATGCGTTAGGACAACAATTAGCTGAGGAATTAATTAAAAAGGGTGCCTTAGAAGTTATGAAAGTTGCACAAGCAGAGATACACAGTAAGGCATAAAATTTTTATAATTATATACATATGTACATGCATGGTTATGGGGTATTCTATGTGAATTCAACTGCATTTTTGATACGCCCTTAAATTTTTGAAGCTATTGGAAATCCGGGAAAAGCTAGAGTTTCCAGTGAAACCAATTAAAATTTCGGCATCAAAAAATGGTTGAATACACATCTCCATAGACATGTATAGACCGGGACGAGAATCAATGAATAGAAATAGATAATTGTGGATGGTTTAGCTTTTAGTTTTGTATGCTGTAAAATGTAATTGTTTATCTCTAATTGATCACAGATCGGAAATGCTCATTGTTGGTATGAAGTAATTTTCTTTATAATCTTTTTATGTTTAATCATACGATTATAAGCAAGCTCCTCAAAAGAAAAATGTAATAACGCATTTCAAATCTCTAAAAGTGAAGCATGCATTTTATGGATGGATTAAAAAATAGCTATTTTGATAAAGTTGATACGCAATTGAAAAAGATTTCATGTGCAGTCTTAAAATCTTATAAACCGCATTATCTTGGCTAGCGATGGGCAAAGTGGCTCATTGGAGCTGGTTCGGCTTTCGGCTTTATTTGGCAGAACTTTGTTTGCATCAAAAATATCAGCTTCAGTATCTTTGGTCAATTTGAGATAAAAATACCACATTTACGACCGTTGTTTTTTAATTATTTTTATTTTATCTATTTTTTCTCATTACAACATTGCTTTTTTCATAATATTCAAGTAACTGCCCACTACCTATGCTTTGACAAAACTCAATGCAATGGTTATCATACATTGACCTTCTTGAGAATTCCTTTTTAAGCATCATGATATGTACCTTATCTCAACAACAGATTAAAAAATGCAAGAAGATAAATTTCCGAAACTATTATCAGTTTTTTCTTAGCGAAGTCCACAGAATACATTTCAACAACTTTTAAAGTGTATATAATTTACGGCGCTAGGTTGATCTGTTACTCAGCCGCCAATGAAAAAATCTAACAATTGAGCAATGATAGTTTTTAGTTAATGAACCTTTAAAATACGGCTGGGGGAAAATACATATGTAGGGTAAAATCAATTTGGTGCATGCCACATATACATGTTGCTGCCTCATAACAACTTTAAAAATTTGGAAACTGACAATTTTTATTATTTCGCTTCCTCAAAAGCCAGACACTGTTAAAGCATGATTACCATAGTTGAAAGAATGTTTTAGACATTATGTTTATTTAAGTTCATAATTTGTTTATTGAATATGTATGTATGTATGTCTACATTCAAATAAATTTGCTTAAAAGTATTTATAGTATATAAAAAGATTGGTTATACAAGAGTGGTTTCGCTCTGCTAGTTGAATTATTGTTGTTGTACATAATTATGATTATTATTATGTGGATTGGAAATAGTATATTCATACACATTTGTAATATTATTTACCATAATAAAAAAATAAAATTCAGTTGTTCAAAATAAAAACAAATGTTTTTAATTATTGTAACATAATATGCATATAACATGTATGTACATGTGACTATAAAACATATGCACAGAACTAAACTTATACATAAACGTTCATGACCCCTTAAAAAATATTACAAAGCTTGAGCTTTTTCAAAAAGCATTTCAGATATTTTTTGCGGAGTCTCGTTTCGTCCTGGAAATAAATTTCAGGATCATTTTATTGTTACCATTAATGTTGCGTTTATTGTTGCTGCTGCTTTTTATATAGAAGTTATTGTTCTCGATTTTGTTTTTATTGGTTTCAGTTGAGGGCCGTTCGCGTAAGTAAGCCCAATCCTTCGATTCTTTCACACTATAGCTTTCCAGGTGTTTTTTTCTCATAGAGGACATGATATTTTAAATTATGATGTGATGATGATTATATATCACATCATATGTTATGTAGCTGATGAGCTGTGATATGACAAATTTGTAGTCGTGTAATCTAAAATTCAGTGCTTAAACTTACTGCTCGTACTTCGTCGTCGTCCACTGGAATGCATTATTGTTGACACATTTCATCAGCACTGTGTAATTTATTTACGTGCTTCTGTAACTTTTCCGCTGAAGAAAAGATTTTACCACAAACAACGCAAGACAGCACCTTTTTTCGCTTAGCCAACTGCATTGGATTAATATTCGCTTCTGCAGTGGAGGACTCATTTTCTTTTATGACTTCCGCCGAATTTTTGCGTTTTCTTCCCCTCTGTCTCGTGTGCCTGCTTTGGTCTTGACTTGAATCAGAAAATGTGGCCGGAGTCTCACATGTTGCTGTTAAATCCATGGCATGCATTGTTCCTATATGAGTTTTTAATAATTTATAACGTACGAAGGATGCTGTGCAATAAAGACATTTATAAATATTTTCATCATCTAAATTATGTTCAAATTTAGTATGCTCTTTATATGCTTTTCTTTGTGTACTTTCGAAATCACAATATGAGCATAGGAAAACCCAATCAGTTTTAGATATTTCTATGGCATCTATTCTTTGGGGCATCATTTTTTTCGGGGTTTCAAAAGTGGGTTCTGTGTCGGATTTCTCTATATCAACATTATCATTTGGTGTTTTCTTCAGCGTTGAATGTAAATTATATTTATTACCCACATTTTTATCTGGTGTTTGTGAACTGTGTTCCTCACTATCGCTTTGTGTCAAAAGTGCAATTTGGCTAATCATTAAGGGTTCATCATTTTGTGTATCCCGAAATTTTGGAAAACTTTGTGTTGTACTCAGGGTTGAGTGAAAGTTTAATTTATTACTGTGCTCATTACTATCGCTGATCATCAAGGGTTCATCATTTTGGGTATCCCGAAATTTTGGAAAACTTGGTGTTTTACTCAGGGTTGAGTGTAAGTTTAATTTATTACTGTGCTCCTCGCTATCGCTGCTCATCAAGGGTTCATCACTTTGTGTATCCCGAAATTTTGGAAAACTTGGTATTTTACTCAGCGTAGTGTGTAAGTTTATTTTGTTACTGTGCTCCTCACTATCGCTTTGTGTCATATCTGGACCTTGGGTAACCATTAAAGGCTCATCATTTTCTGTATCTGGAAATTTGTTCAAACTTCGTGTTTTACTCTGGACTGAATTTAATTTATTAATGCGCTCCCTGGCATCGCTAGGTGTGATACCCGTGTTTTGTGTGATCTTTGTAAGCTCTTTATCACTTTTGGTATTCGGAAATGCTTGAAAAGATCTACTAGACTGAAAATTTCTAGCTGCGCCCTGTCCTTCTTCAGCCGCTGCTTGTACAGGAATGCATACCATTACGTTACCACTAATTGGATTGATTTTCATATTGTCAACTTGTTTATCAACTTTTCCTATTTCTATAGGACGCTGTTCATTGCTTTCTTTTTTATCGTCATTAAGTGTATCCAGTAAAATAGTGTTTCCTTTTACAATTTCACCATTTTGATGTTTTACATTTTGATGTCTTTGTAGGTCGTTTATATCTTGAGCTTCGTAAGCACATTGCTTGCAAGCTAAATATACCTCTGTTTCAGCATCACTCACTTCTTCGTTTTTGACATCATTGATTTCTATTTCTTCGGACCCTACAGTGACGCGTTCAAAATTTTTCGGTACAGATTTGCGACTCTCTGTGTATGAATATCTCTTCGGCTTGTCATCATGCTTACAAGCAATATGATTATCTAAAGCAGATATTCGTTTAAATTTCAGTGGACATTTTTTGCATTTGTAAATCTTTGAATCTTTTATCTCGTGTTTTATTTCTAAATGTGTCTTGAACACTTGCGTATCTATAGTTTTATAATCGCATACACTGCACTCGAATTCGTATGGGTCATTTTTATGATCTGACTCGTTTCCTGAGATTTCATATTCAATATTGGAGTTGCGGCTTAATAATGATGTCTTCCGTCTTGGGCGTTTCAGAGGTTTATTGCCATGTACGCTATTTATATGATTTTTTAAATGCAGTAAACGTTTATATGATTCTTTGCAATAAGGGCATTGGTAAATACGTCCGTGTTTCAATTGATGTTTGGTAATTAAGTGTCTTTTATACCATTTTGCCTTGTTTGAAGTATATCCACAATGTGTACAGCGAAATGTCCAATCTAAAAGCAGCGGCTCAGATCCAAAGGCACTCAAATAAGCTTCACTGACATTCTTGGTGACATCCAAATTATTTTCATCACCACTTTCCTCGCTATCGTCATTCTCTCCTGTTGTACTCATCTGTTTATAAATTGTTGGAATATTTGCAGCATGTTTAACATTCAGTATTGCTATGCGCAACCGACTTATTACCATTTCTGTTTGCAATAGCGATAATGCACATTCGGTACAGATGAGAAATCTCACTGGCAGATCGCTTGCCTGAAAATTAAGAGCAAGGTTATAAAAAGAACATGTTTTAGTTCAATGCATTTACCTGTACAGCTAATATATTTTTGACCACCTTTGAAAGCTCCGTATCAAGAAACTTTTCATTTAGTTTAAGTAACTTATTATGATTCTTTTTACACAAATTGCAGAACATGTTTGATGTTTGTAGCTGAAGAAGTAACCTCAAAATAAACTCCGGAATGTTTGGTTTTTTTGTCACTCACACGTAATGACAGCTACGGTATTGCCACACTTGTGCAATATTGCTAAACATGCTGTCAGGTAACTCAGCTGATACTCAGGACTGAGGTACTGTGCTATCAGAAAAATTACAAGATTTGTGTGGTTCATCTGATAATATTCCAGCTCAGTTGTCACAGATCAAGCAGGTGTTAAAAGGGGTTGGATCATTATTGAGCCAATATGTACCATGCATAGTGTATTTTTGGGAGCGTATCACTCAAAAACTAGTGAATGGAATTGAATGCAACTTTCACCGTTGGCAATTTAAAAATTAAGAAACTCCATCCATCGAAGAGCGGACGAGGTTTCTAGTCAATTATAGATTTTTCTGAATACTCCAGGCTGTATTGCGTTGTTATTATTGTAACGGCAATTATATTGGATGGACAGTGAGCAAAAAAATAGTGGCTATGCTAAAAGTAATGGGAAATTTTTTCCAAAGTGTCCGGATTAGAAGAAATATGACTTTAAACCAGGGGTTTTTGTTGTTTCAAGAAAAGCGATTGAGGGGGTCAGCCTGCAATCGCATTTCCATAAGTTTTGCTATATGAATGATAATAAATAAAAACTGAAATTTAAAAAATTTTAATTAACAATTCCGTACTAGCAACTTATTATATAAAAGCTATAAACTGTCTTATCTTTATGAAATGTTTGTGTGCAAATTTTTAAAACATATTACTGCATGTCTCTAATCATTCGAAAAATTGAATAGTGCCAGAACTAAGGAATGATTGATAATACATTTTATATTTTTTTTTCTGCATTCTTCTTGCTCTTATTGCTAAAAAATAATAATTGGTCAACAAAAGATTCGGACCAATCAAAGCAGGGAGTTACCAACTAAAAATACAAATTAATTATAAAATAATTCGCAGAATTATTTTTGATAAGGATATTACATTCAAGAAATATGTGTACATAATACTATGTACGATTTTGAAATAAAAATCTATCATACATTTCGCCAAGACGTACTATTTCAGCTAACCACATCCGAATGTTTTTCAAGCAAGTGTTGCTTCAATTTTGAAGCTTTATTAAAACGCTTTGCGCAATCTGTATATTGGCATTCCAACGAATTTGTAGCCAAGCCATGGTTTTTATCCATATGAGCACGCAACTTATCGATCGTTGAAAATTGTTTACCACAAACAACGCATGATTCTTTTTGCTTTGTTTTCGCTGTAACATCCTCAATTTTTGGACGCTTTGTGGCTGATTCTATGTCTAGTAAATCTGCTGGATTTGTTTGTTGCGCTTTCTTTTCAATTTTACGTTTCTTATTTTTTCCACCAGTTAACCCATTCAAGTATTCTTCTTGACTGGACTCGATATATGTTGGTGATGTATGACTTACTAGAGTCAAATCGATGCAATGTTTGTTAGTTACATGCGATTGTAATAAATTGTAGCGCTTGTATTGTCCTGCACAATAAATGCATTTATATATGTTTTCGTCGTTGACATCATGTGCATTTTTAATATGCGCTTTGTATGATTTTCTTTTAGTGCTTTCAAATGTACAATGTGAGCAACGGAAAATCCAATCGTTTGTGCCTTCATTGATTATAGCCTGTTTTGGTGACTTTGGTTGTGGCTTTTGGAAAATTTGTTCATGGTCATCATTATCTTTTTGGTCGTCTTCTTCTAATAAACTATTGTTTTGGTTCATATTATCTCTTTGATGCTTGACAACGAGATGTTTTTTGAGACTTTTCAAATTCTTCGCCTCATATGAACAAATTTCACATTTTAATTCATTTATACCTTCTTCATGTTTTATCTCACCAACCAGCGCTAGCAAATCCGTTTCTGTTGTTGTACTCGGTTCAAAATCTGGTGGCACGGACTTACGCCTTTGCGGTTGTGGCTTTGGTTTATTTTCATGTGTATAGGCAATATGATTTTGCAAGGCGAACTGTCGCACATACGTACTAGCACATTGTTTGCATTTATAAATTCTTTCATCTTCTATTTGATGTTTATTTTTGAGGTGATTTTTAAAAACTTTAGGATATATAGTTTTATACTGACAATGCTCGCATATGAGCTCGTATACAAGTTTTGTTTCTTCAACCGTTTGGTTACCTTTAGTTGGATTAGCAAGCATATCATTCGTTTTTAGCTGCTCTCCCATGTTTTTCTCAGCTGCCGTTTTTTCCACCTTAGTTGTTTTAACAAGTGTATCTGCAGCTTTTGGTTTATCTACCAACTTTTTGTTATTTGCCGCCTTTTTCACTTTAGTTGTATTAACTGGTATTACAGCAGTTTTAAGTTTCTCCACCAATTTTTTATCTTCAGAGTTTTTGCTTTTAGTCGTTTTAACAGGTGTAATATCACTTTTTAGTTGCTTACCCAATTTACTATCATTTTTTGCTTTTTTCATTTTAGTTCGGTTAACAAGCATAAAATCAGTTTTTTGTTGCTCTCCTAATTTTTTGTCGTCTGCCATTTTATTTACCTTAGCTTCATTTACAAGTGTAACATCAGATTTTAGTTGTTCACCAATTTTGGTGCTGCTCATTAATGGTGGGGCATCCAAAGTGATTGTCTTGCGTCGCTGTCGCTGCATGCGTGGCTTATTATCATGCACGTATGCTATGTGATTTTGTATGCCATTAACACGCTGATAAGATTCCTTGCAAAACATACATTGATAAATACGTGGATTATCCAAATTGTGTACGGCACTTAAATGGCTTTTATATAACTTCGATTCTTTTGTACTGAAATCGCAATGCGTGCAGTTGAATGTCCATTCGTGTGTGGTATTATCCAAGAGTGTGGTGTCATTTTCATCCAGCATTGATATATCGCCGTTTTCATTTCCTTCGCCTTGGTCCAGCTCTTGAACTTTTTCACTTTTCTCAATATTTGCCGTTGATTTTTTTAACCCAGCATTCTCGTTTTCCGTTTTTTTAATAGATAATGCCTCGGCAAGACGTTTAAATAACATGTCAGTCTGTATAATCGCCATGGAACACTCGGCGCATATCAGAAATTTTTGCGGGAACTTCAGTTGCTGCAAACACACGTCTCAGTGAAATTCTTTGGTTTTATTGGAAATAATTACCTGATCGCCGAGTATTGTTCTTATCAAGCTAGATAACTGTGTGCCAAGCACTTTATCGTTTGGTTTGAGCAATTTATCATGCTCTTTTTTGCACAAATTGCATGTTTTTATATCAAATGCGCCCATTTTTGAAAAAATTCAGTTTAATAAAAAAGCGTGATTGCATCTTCTTCTTGCTTAATGACATTCCCAGCTGTCAAAGTTGTCAATGCTGCCAAAATACAGCTAGATTTCTTTTCGGTGCTACCAAGCTACTTTTTAGCGGTGTTCGGAGTTCGGACTACAGTAGTCAAAATCTACTGGCCCTTTCTAAAACGCTGGGCTGCCTCCAGTGTATTCCCCATAACCAGAAGATCGAAATCTAGGGATTTGTTGATATAAGTATCGGATTCATAGTATACTTCTTTCATATTCAATTATGCGAGTTATCTTAAAAACTAGGTGAGGTAAGCGACTTCTCTCTCTCTTTTCGGCCTCGCTTTAATGGATCATAGACCATAACGAAATATCTCTCTATTTCAAAATATGAAAAAATACGCTATTCCAGAATTGAAGACCTCGTGAAGCTACACAAATATACATAAATGGCAACAAATGCAAAAGTTTTTACTTGCAACCAAACCTAACCTAAAAATTATACTGTATAAAAATATTTTTTTATTATTATAATACATTGATTTATTTATTAAATGAAATAAATTATAAGGTAATCATTAATACGCATACATACATATATAAAATATTTTTACAAAAATTTTTTTAAAATTTAAAATAAAATTGTATAAAATCTTGAAAACGAATCTGCAGCAAAGTTCAGTTAACAAATATAACAAAATCGATCTAAAGATCAGTGTGTATAAAATGCGTTGTCTTAAAGCCCTGATTTTTTGTTGAAAGGTGGTTAGCACTTATTGATTAGAAATTTATTGGCCAGCAATCTGAAAAATAAAATTTTTTATTAAAAAAAGCAAGAGATATTAAACATATTTTGTGTTATATGGGCGGGGTTAAACATTTTTTCAGAAATAAAAAACGTGGGGTTATAAGCCTTGGCCCCCAAGTACACCATGGATCATAAAATATCGAAAATGAGCATGGTTTACAACAGATATGGATGTAGTTATGTATATCAAATAAATTGATTATGGGAAAGTGATGAATCTAAAATGGATGATGGAACACGAAATGGGCCTTCTTGTTTGCTATTAGAAAAGTTTAATATCCAACTATGTACAAGTATTTTTTAATTGAATTTTTCGCTTTTAAAATCTTTCTTTGTCAGTGCATGTTTTGAAAAAGTATCGGATTTCTGAACGACTTGTACTTCTCTGGGTACCTTCCCAGCAGGATAAATACTATCTAGTACCAAATAAAAAACTGTCCTCGGTCTGATAAAAGAGTATTAGAAGACCGGTGACATGGTGAATATTGTATTTTAATTCAAACTTACAACAACAAGATGGCCACCCTTATCGCGCACGATGCCTGGTTCGGCACCAGTTTGAATATCGATTACACCTCCCTTGCCTTTGACGACATTGTGTTCCAAGCTGAAAAGAACAAAAAACTACAATAAGCTACCGTGACTCATCATATAATCTTGAATACTTACGAATCTCGACTAACAATCGTGAAAATATTCGCCGTACCCACAGTGTCCACAACCAATGTGCCTAGTTCTACAATGTACGGTATCTCGAGAATTAAATCGCCTTTGTCTTTTTTGAGCTCGAGCGGAATGCGTATGACGACCAAACTATCACTATGATTTGTAGTAACAAAATCGATCTTATCCAATGGCAGACGATGCTTTTGCTTATAACTTTTACCATCCAACACATAGAGCGCCTTATTGCTGAGCAATACAAATCGTTCTCTCGGCTTGTAACCATGACGATCGAATTTCGTGCATGGCGATGCATATTTTAAATTCTCACCATTCAATGAAGTGCCCACGAAGCTATTAATTTCTGCAGTGTGCTCCTTCGGTATACGATCGTTTTGGAACCAATATGGCACACTTGCCAAATAATTGGATTTCTTATCTTTGAATAACTTCTCGGCAAGCACTTTCAATTCGAATTGCCGTTTACGTTCATTCGACAAACTCAAACGATATTTACGTGCCAAGTGTAAACGATGCAAACGATGTAGGTATGTGGAGGCCTCTTGACAATGTACGGGTGCAGGTGGCCAACTTTGATCCAACACTTTGGTGGGTAATTGTTTGGCTAAGCGTAAAAGCCACATACGTTTCATATTCGCAATGAATTCTTCATTATAGCCATTGGGGGTATCGTTGCGTGTAATGAAACCTTTGATGAAAGCTCGTATTTTATCGGCCGCCTCACGTCGACTTTTCAACACTTTTATGGCTAAGTGACGACGGCAATATGATTGCAATGTTATGATTTGTTCACGTAATTTGAGGTATTTATTACGCTGTTGACGTCCCTTCCAACGTGATTGTATTATGGCAGCAATTTCGTGTTTCTTCGCTTGGAAGGCATCTTCCGTGTCGAAGAGTGTTTTTGGTAAGCGTATGAAAATTTTTGTTTCACCCAAACAATATTCTTCTGGTGAATATTCCAAATCGTTGGCGAGTAAGCGTACGCCTTCCTTGGCGGGTCCTTTGTAATTTGGCCAGGTCGTTTTGCTGAGGCACTTGTAACGATTTAGGAAGGCTTCGTAAGTTCTGTGGGGGAAAAAACGAAAAAAAAAAAATGTTTTAAAAATTTAAATAAATATGAAAATAACATAAGAACTATATTTAGGTTAGCCAATGGGAGGCCAATATTCTTCAATCGTGAAACTTTTGGATTCATGAAAAAAAGGACGTGTGGCTCTCGTTACATTAATTAACATTAACATTAACATTAACATTAACATTAACATTAACATTAACATTAACATTAACATTAACATTAACATTAACATTAACATTAACATTAACATTAACATTAACATTAACATTAGCATTAACATTAACACTAACATTAACATTAACATAACCTTAACCTTAACCTTAACCTTAACCTTAACCTTAACCTTAACCTTAACCTTAACTTTAACTTTATGATAGAGATCCAATTTTATGTATCCGGCCTGTTGCTAACACCTTTTCGAACCTTTTATTCGTTCCGTTTTTTGTTTTAGGTGCCAAGCCCGCGATAAAATCTATGCAATAGCTTAAAAAATGAAACATGGAAGGTCGAAGAAATTTCTGGGTATGACAGTTGTTTCGACCCCATAGAACTTAGCTTAGGCTGCAAAGTTATGCCTGCCAAGAGAGGCGACTAAAGCTGGGTTTTCGATCAAGCGCCAAATCCCCTACCTCAGCTCCGGCTTTATACAATTTATCCGATTTTAAAAAATTAAGATTTTCATCACACCCCGCTTACCTGCGATATGCGAAACCAGCACGACGTACACGTAAATTCTCCATCAGACCCAAATACTTGACTTGATGTAGCACCAATTCATCATCAAAGGCGCCTGCCTGTTGTTGATCGTTCGGCTTAATACAACGTATATAAGACGGTTCCTTAACCATAAGAATATCCATAAGATTATTCAATGAACTTCTAAATTGTGTAACCGCTGTATCGGGACGTTTCTTATTCTTGTATTCACATTCCGGGAAGCAAGCGCGCACAATGTGATTACCCGCCTTACTCATGGTCTCCTTTAAGTCTCTAAACAAAAGATCATTGTTTTTATCCAAAAATCCATTCACATTATAAGTCACATCGCCAGCATAATGCACTAAACGAAACTCATCACGTCCCATTGTCTTTTGCACTTGAGTGGAAGATTTCTCATGACAACGATAGTGCGGATGTTTGGCTAATTTATCGGTGAGTTTTGCCAAAAATGTTATATCGGTGGGTTCACCTGGACGCAGACACTCTTCATCCAATATTGGAATTATGCCCTTGTATTTCTCCTCAATCAAATTACAAATGACTTTATTATCAAAATATTTCACCGGCTCCCATACAATACCTTCGCGTCGATATTCATCTTGTTCGGATTTTAGTGTAAGCTCAATAAATAATTGTTGTAATTTTTCATTGCAAAAATTAATACAAAATTGTTCGAAACTATTTTTTTTGAATATTTCAAAACCATAAATATCCAAAATGCCCATTACATTGTTAATAGCGCCGTTAATATCTTTAGCTTGTAGTGAAATATTCAAACGCTGCACTAACCAAGTAAAGAGACGATCATAAATCGCTTTTGCAAGCGCATCACGCGCATAAATGGCCAACTCGCGATTTAATGGTGATGTCACAACATCACCTTGTGCATCAATTGTGCGATTTGTGAGTGCAGCGATGAGTTCATTTTGTTCAACTCCTAATAATTTGGCAATTGCTGCAACTGCATCGGTTTTTGTAATTTTAGCCACCCCATCCACTTCGGTGAAACCTACATTGCCTAAATGTAAAACACTTGCAACAATATTGAAAACTTCCTTCTGCTCTGACTGCGTGAAATCGATGACACTCATGGCTTGTTGGACGGTCTTGAAATTAGCTGCATCATCGATGCCCTTCACGTTGCCGTTTTGCTGAAAAAATTAAAGAAAAATAAATAAATTAGAATCTAGAAAGTAAACTTGTTTTATTTTTCATTCTCTTACCCCATCACTTAAATAGTAATAACTATCCAATGTACTCTTCAGTTGCAATTCGTGTAATTCTTCAGCACTCGCGCCAGCTAAAAGCTGATAGAAAATATGAAAATTCCGCTCTCCCGCGTTTTGATTGACTACGCGTGACTTCTCCAACAAATAATTCAATATATGACCACCGATAGGCGTACCCGTGAAATCAAATTGTATGTCCATATATTTGCCGAAGCGTGAAGAGTTGACATTACGATTAGTTTTGGCATTACCGAAAGCTTCCAGTACTGGATTACTTTTGAGTAATTTCTCTTTAACACTCTCCACTGTCGACTGATGACCGGAGCAAGCGGCTATGTATTGTAGCACCTTTTTGGAAGCCTCGGTTTTGCCCGAACCACTCTCGCCTGTGAATGAGAGAAGTAATAACAAGGTTGAGGCGTTGTAAAGAGCATAAAAGTTGTGGGTATTCATTTAAGTGCCACATCGTAAATTTGTATAAACATCGAATTAAGCTTTTAAATGAATACCCCGATCATAAATTATAATTATTATATGAGTTATATAACAACTCTTATCGAAAATGAAATACATACATACTTAATTAAGTATATGCTCTTCTGTAAATGAGCTTAAGTGGACTTGAACAATTTTAAGTCGATGACATGCTCAACAATAAAAATTATCGGTTATCACCTCTCGCCCACTTTGGTGACTGAAGCTAAGCGAGTTTAGAGTGCAAATCTTATCTAAGATAATTTAATGGAATGTCATACGCCATTCCAAGTTGCTAATCTTCTTCATAAAATAGCGGAATATCCGCCAAATGGTAATACCACTACAGTCCCAGCCTAAGTACAAAAATAACTCGGGTCCTATTTGGAAAGAGCAGTTACTTGATTAATTCGATGCTTGGCAACTGAGTAGGGCGAAGTACTGTTAAATACACGGTTAAGGGGGCAGAGTGATCGTGCCCATAAACAGAGCGAAGCACAGTTAATAACAAGGACAACAAGTACTGTTAAACAGGGATGGCGAATAGAAGAATGGGCGATCGTGTAGTTGTATTTCCAGACCGTTGCAACGGTTGAAGGTACAGATGAACTTAGTTGAGGGACTTAATTTTGAAATAAAATTTCTGGTTTCCCAAAGGAAGGGCAAAGGCGGGATCTCTTCTTTCTTTAGAGTTGGAAACCGAGCTAGATTCATAATTAATCTAAATCGTCTCTACGTAGGACCATTCATTGGACTACTAAGGGACCATTATATGACCGGAGCACATGTTGAACGCATGAAAGTCCCTATCTGTCGTCACTTACCAGAAATTAAAACACATTGTCCACGGTTCTCTTCAATTAATGACCGAAAAGCATTGTCAGTTACCGCGAAACTGTTGAAAAGAAAAGAAGAAAATTCATTATATTTCACAAAGCAATTTTTGCACAATAAAATTAATTTTGAAATTATACTTTAGTTTATGACAGTGGTGGGCCATATTGCTTTAGTGAACAGTAAAGCACAAAGCCAGAGATCTAGGAATACGTTAGAGAAAAGTACAGAGATAAATAAATTCTTAAAACTGTTTGAATGATTTCTTTGACAGCTTTTGCTCTAATGAATATCCCTGTTAAATTTTTTTGTATACATATTGAAAGAGAAAAAATAAAGATTTTTCTACTTTTGTTATTACCACAGGGTACAGAAAAAACTGCTTTCCTCTAACAAACTGTGTTTTAAACTTTAAATTAGACTTCTAGCAACTCATCGATGAAAACTGCATACACTTTTAAGCCACAGTTTTTGAGTGATGCGCGTACAAACATCATACGAAAATTCTGAAAACCTTGGATATGGCTTTAGTTGGATTTTCCTATGCATTTTCTTGTATTTCCTATCAAAACCAGACACTGGCTTGCTACATAAGCTGCATAATTCATTTACATGAATACCCTGAAAATAAATTTATAATGAATTTATAATATACTAGCAGACCCGGCAGACGTTGTTCTGCCTGACCAGTGACTTCCCTAGAAATACATTTTCAAATATTTTTCTTTAACTTTTAACATTCCATTTATTGCAGTGCTTTAGGATATACAATGTTTCTGGCTTTAAAGTCTTTGGTATAAACAAATAAATTTTTTGGATGTCCAACTCAAAAAACGGATCTTTTGAACTCAATGGGTATGACAAAAACCATTATGCGCTGCTGAGCAGATGTATAGTTAGTACTTATTTAATTATATAATATATCTACCAATAATACTCTGGATATGTATGAACGGCAATAACAAACAAAAAAAATTAAGTGCTTTGATTAAGATTTAAGAACGTTAAAATGTCACTAAAGCAAATACATTCAGGGATATAACCAATTGAAATATTACTTAGCTTTTGGTCCTGGAACTGCCCACTTTTCCAAAGAATTTACAAATGTAGCCTATGTATGTCGTACCCAACGAAGATTTTAACGTATTGGAAAAGTTTAAAACAGATCAACCATAAACTTTGGACATTATTGAAGTACAAACAAAGCACTGAATACAAAAAATGTGGGCGTGGCACAGCCCACATTTCCCAAATTATATAATTCTTGACCAAGGGACACACATATACAAAAATCATTAGTTTAGACCAAATATGTTCAGAGTTATGATGATTTAAATTTTATATAGCCTGGGGGCGTGGCACAACAATCTTCTGAACCAATCTGGAAATTAAGAGAAGATCGACCATAAACTTTGAATTTATTGAAGTACAAACAAAACACAAAAAATGTGGGCGTGGGACCGCCCACTTTTCCCAAATTATATCCATCTTGACTAAAGGACACACATATCCAAAAATCTTTAATTTAGACCTAATATGTTCAGAGTTATGAAGAATTTAAATTTTATATAGCCTGTGGGCGTGGCACCGCCTACTTTTCCAAAAATTGATATAGCCTATATCGTACACGGCAATATTCTGAACCAATCTTGAAAGTTTAAAAGAGATCGACCATAAACTTTGGACATTATTGAAGTACAAACAAAACACAAAAAATGTGGGCGTGGCACCGCCCACTTTTAAAAAATTATATACATCTTGACTAAAGGACACACATATCCAAAAATCTTTAATTTAGACCCAATATGTTCAGAGCTATGAAGAATTTAAATTTTATATAGCCTGGTCGCGTGGCACCGCCTACTTTTCCAAAAATTGATATAGCCTAAATCGTACACAACAATCTTCTGAACCAATCTTGAAAGTTTAAAAGAGATCGACCATAAACTTTGGACATTATTGAAGTACAAACAAAACACAAAAAATGTGGGCGTGGCACCGCCCACTTTTCCAAAATTACATAAATCTTGACCAAAGGACACACATATCCAAAAATCATTAATTTAGACCAAATATGTTCAGAGTTATGAAGAATTGTAGTTTTATATAGCCTGGGGGCGTGGCACCGCCCACTTTTCCGAAAATTAATATAGCCTATGCTTTAACCCATGATCCCAAGAATATACTGTGAAAATTTCATAAAAATCGGTTAGTACTTTGGACGCCCATAAAGGACACACAGACACACAGACACACAGACACACATTCATTTTTATTTATAAGATTTATACGATCAAGGTAATGTCTAACTTTTGACACTGTTGGCAAGTTCTAAAAGCACAATATATTTTTCGTTGGCAAATTTTTTTCCCGGCTTGTCATGAACAATTTATGAAATTGATAAAAAAAAACACAAAATATACTTACACATGTGGTGGTATCTCATAAAAGTGTTTGTTTCGATATTCTTTGATATCATTCTCACCATATATTGGCAATTGTTTATATGGGTTTACTGATATGAGTACTTGACCGATATATGTCTGTAAAGGAAATATAAAAAAAAATTAATAAAAAACTAGAAAAATCACAGTTAAACAAGTATTTATTTAAAAATTCAATCTTCAAACAAATATTTACAAGCAATTATCAATTGTTGAATTAGATACAAATTAAGGGTATTCGACGCACCTAGCACTTGAAAGATAAGTATTATTCCTTAACTATTCCTCTCAGTGAGAAAATGGCAGAAAAAAATACATGAATGCATATTTATTCTACCTAGTTTGCAAGAAACACTGATATCAAATTTGATATTTTGATATATGACGCATAAGGTTTGCTTTCCGATACTAAAAAAAATGTTTCTCTAATACCAATTCACCAAAATTATATTTTATATTTAGGACCGTTTACTCAATGCCAGTTTAATTCAAAAAAGTTCCACGGTTATCTGTCAAACAACGTACCGTTTAGGCCGGATGTTGAGTAAGCGGTCCATTAGTATGTGTTTTCGGCAAAGAACCGTCAGTAAAGTGAGAACGACGTAGAAGTTTCTCAAAACAGAAAAGGTTAGAAGTAATTCCGCCGAACAGCTGTTGCCTTTTTTATGGGTAATAGCTCAAATTTTGAAGTTTTTGCTATTGAGATTCAATACTCTCTTCCAAAAAAATGTCAAAATGCATTCCAAATGCAATGTTTTGTGTCAGCGAACACTTTTTAGTAGGCCTGTGCGATTAGTTGATTAATCAAAATAGTGATTAATTATGATTTGTGATTAATCAAAAACGATGTTTACTCAATTAATCAAGATTTTAATTAACCAAAAAGAAAATTAATTGATTAATCGCCTTTTTGATTAATCGTTTTTTTAATAAAATGCTTAATCATATATTAAAACGGCACAAAGTTAGATCGCTTTTTAAGCCAATCAAAGGTTTAAAAAATTCATAAAATTGTAGTTACTATAGTTATTGTAAAGATGCTAAAAGTTATAATAAGAAAAACCATATTTTTAGTAAAATAACATTGGTACTTCAAGCATTTGTTGCATCATCGACATTTTGCCCATTCGCGATCGAACAACACCTCAAAATTTTCTTAAATTTTTTTATTTTTAATATTTTGAAGTATGTTTATTTAATTTTTTTTTGTTTTCAGAAGTTTCAAGGCAAACTTTCACATACGAAAATGAGTAAATTAATCAGTTTTTGATTAACCATTTTTGAAAAAACTCGAGTAACGCTCGTTTTGATTACTCATAATTTTGATTAATCAAGTAATCGATTAACTAAAAATTTGATTAAACAACTTACTCGATTAATCGAATAAAGACACAGCCCTACTTTTTAACAACAATTTTTCAAAATTGTTAATATCTTCTTCGAATAGAGCTATTGTGTTATTTTTCACTCACGCTCACTTGATTGATTAATACCTTGCACTTCGCCTAGTCTACCCTCTGTCTAGATTTACCAAATACCCTTAATTGTAATCTTTTACTAAAATCCATTTTAAGTAGTTATATTGTAGGAATTTTTTATCGTCCACTTACATAGATTAGATTTTCCTGAAAGCGCTTACGTAAATTTCCAATGAATGCCTCTTCACTTTGAAAATTTTCAAGCAGCACCAAATCTTGTACGCCTGCACGATCACGATCATGCAATTCTCGCTCCATACCCGTCCGATTTGTTGTTTCGCTATATAACAAAAAATATAAAATAATAATTTAGTAAATTACTGATAAATATATTTGAGATAGTAAAAAGGAATTCGCTTGAAAACTTTATTAGAATTCAAAGTGCAATATTCAAGCAATGATACGAATGTTGAAGTAAATTAGGGGTATTCACAGTGTGTGATAAATGCTAAATAAAGGCATTCAAACGTTCTCACAAATTTTGTTTGTGTTTTTGGAAGTTATGAATGGCACATTCCTGTGCCAAGTGGGTTGTTTTTGGCGGGCCGCTGTTGCTATAAATTATCCGAATTAAGTTGCTTTATTGGTTATCTTTTAAAAAAATAAAATAATCTGCTTACTATTTTGAAAATCTTTTTCAAACATTCCTCCTTGAATGTGTTCACAATGGCATTTTCTTACTTGCTTTATTAACAATGTCTCACAAACCAGGAAACAATAGAATTTGGGCACAATGCAAGTAAATGGGTTAAGACTAAGAAGCAAAAATTTTGTCAAATTAATAATCGGTTCAAACATTAATCGTTTTTATTGCGGTTCGAATTGTTTTTTTTTTTACTATTTTATGGTTTTACGGTACTTCCACAATATGTCTTATCACAGCAAAACCTGCGTGCTTAGAGGCAGTAACGTGAAGTAATCGTGCGATTAAAACACATTTGGCTAATAAATAATTTTAACGCCAATAATCAGTAAGATTGTACCCAACAAACAAAGTCTCAAAATCTCTAATCGAAAATCAGGTTAGCGAACTAGCCTAGAAATCGATTAGAGAGAGATAAGAAAAGCATAAGTTAAAAGTTAGAAACAAATTAAATTTTCACGTTCTTATTTGATTAAATAACTAAGCTTTTTTTTCGATATCGAGAACTAGTTTCCCTTTTTGTAGGTATGCTATAACTCTCGACTGTTTCTCAAACCGTTCTCTGACATTCTACCTTAGAGAAATACATTAGAATTCGCGTCTTTTCTAATCGCCCCCTAACATAAATGTTTGCTGGGTTACGAAACAAATGCCGTACACTAAGGTTAACTCTTTGAAATATTAATCTTTTTCTTGGCAACAATTTTTTTTGGAGATTAAATTAAATTAACAAAGCAGCCGTAAAAATTAATCGCTTTTCGATAAAAAAAATTATTTCAGATAAAAGTTTTTATACCTCAAAAACAGGCTTGGTGCTATCAATAAGTACAATAAAAATTAGCTAAAAGCAATCCCTAGAGGTAGTTACTAAAGTAAATTTAAGCTATTCCTCCCACCCTTGAACTTCGTTATTCGAAATTTCGAACTGGTAATCAGTCTTAAAAACGCTCTAGCACAACGAATGATTTTCAGCTGACAAAAAATCTGAGTCCTCATCAAAATTCTGAAACGGGGAGTTTATGAAAAAAAAACTTCTTCAAAACTATTTTCAAACGGGGGATCTTAGACTAAAGCGCCCGTTTTAATATACTCCAAAAACAGTTCCGCCACAAGCAAGTGAGTGAACCGACTTTGCAATGGCCGCTTTTTCTAATTATAAAATTCTTAAAGAAAAAAGTTGGTATATACCTTGCCATATTTTATACTCGTATAACTCTTTTCTTCGATTTATTGCAGCGTTTTCGGCTTATTTAATTAGCGCTTTTAAATTTTTATTAGACACTTTTAAAAACTTCTTTTGTATGTTTTGTTTATTCACAAAATAGCGCGTAACCGTCACATCGATTTGGTCACTTCCCGGATCAAACTGAATCGAAATATTTGCAATGGAGGTGTTCAAAGCACCCAAATCAATACCGTAATAAAATGTACATATGTTCGTATGTTGTAAATATGTATATTTCACTCTTACGAGTTAATATTATCTTTGAAATAACTGATTATTTATCACCTCTTTACTATAATATTTTAGAACTTTATTCCTTTCAGATATTTTTGTATATTTTTTTAACACTCTTTTGACTAGCTTTACTTTGTGCTTTTATTGGCATAATAATTGTGATTAGATAAATACAGTATATAAATGTTTATAAGTTGATAGAAATTCTGCACACTGTTTTTATGTTGATATGTGAACGCATACGTGTGGACATTAGGGTGGTTCAATTTTTTTTAAATTTGAATTTATTCGGTATAAAGTAAGTGTATCGTTTGAAACTAGGACTATTTTACTTAATAATTCTTGTTCCCTTCTCTGGATATTCATGCTCAGCTCTACCTAAACACATTGACCCATAATCATAGTCAAATTAAAATAGTTTTATCTACGTAAACATGATTCTAAAATAAACATCATTTCATGTCTGCCATAGTCAACTTAGAATACATTTTATGTCTAAGACGGAATTTTAATTTTTAAATGACGAAAATGTTATTTTAATATTTTAAAACCACGGTTAGTGTCCATGGTTGTGCGATGTCACAACGCTTACTCAAAACTTGAGTTTGGCTTTTTTCTCTTAATGCCACAGCTTTGTTTTGGTTTGTGAATAAAATAGCTGACACAGGGTGAACTTGCAAATCATAAAAAAGTTCTTCATACAACCAACCAATATAATTTTTTTTTTCATAAGGGGACCCTGTGACATTTCATTTTAGTTAATATTTGAAATGTCTTTTTAAAATGTTCTCTAAAATTCGGATTGCTTATCTAGAATGCTTTATGAAAATGTATCGAATATTTAGGGCATCATTCTGTATTGCGAACGAAAGCTCAGACAAACGCTTCGTCTCCTAACGATTTCGTCTAGCAAGCGTATTCTCTATCATTTTCGTTTGCCCATGAGTTTTTGACAAGTAATTTATTTTATTTGATTTTTTTTTCTTTTTCGTTTGCTATGATCGTCTTAAATATCTAAGGCGCAGCGAAAGTTCGTTTCGTGATAGAGAATGAGGCCCTTAATAATTTCTCGCTTATAATAATATAAATATCAACTAATTTTTCAGTTTGTTAAAAAAAACGCACCACCCTAATGTAATACACTCTTCATTCGCCGACTCTGAGAGAAATTCAAATCGAACACGTTGCACAGGTGAAATGCAAAAAAAAAAACAAAAACACGCACACACTAACAAAAAAGAAAAAGGAGTCTTATCATCAATTGATAAACGCACTGACTCTGCTATTTAGTAGCCAGTTTAAGATCTTCGCTGAAGCTTTTTCACAATTTTTGTTTGTTGGTAATCTTGCTTGCAGATGCCACAGAAAAAAAAAACTTGTTTGTAACTAAATATTGATATTTGAATATTTTTTTTTGTGTTTGCAATTCTTGCAAATTTCGCACAATTCAACGAGACAATGTACATGAACCTCTGATGGTTGGATGGTAACTAACTGCACAATGTGCCAAACGATCACACGCCTGTTGTTGGACGGACATTATGGCACATGCGAATGTGTTGTTTTTGGGACTTGAGTGTAAGTCAACCAACCAGTCACCCATCCAAAGAGTTGTACACATATCGTATCTATTTATTGTTATCAGCATGCTAAATAGGTTGTTTACATTGATGCTTTTGTTCTGTTATTCAAGTTCAGTTTTTGGTTCGTGTTGGTGATGACGTCGTAACGACACACCGTTGTTGGGTTAAATTTACAAAAAAAAAAAAAAGCACAACCTACTTCTTTGCAAGTAGATCAATTATTGTTGTGCACCAAATTAGTTGTTATTTAATATTTATATGTATTACAAATAAATAGTATTATATTAACCTACTTAATTGTATCAAATAAACTATTGTTAGCATGGCCAAGTCAATATAGACAAGTTTGCCATTTTAGCTGGCGAAAGTATTTTCCGACTTCTTGTAGATGTCACTGAAGGAACCACACATGATGAAGTCGGTGTTTTACCTATTGGGGGACCCTTTGGTAGAACCTATATTCCCCCGTTCAGCATAATGCTTGGGCTTTTAAAGATTGTAAAGTCTTTCCCCACTTTGAAAACGCGGGTTGGATATCAATTCAGCACCGTTTGTCCAGCGAGTTATTGGGTGTGAGCTTGGTTCCCATCTTTAACCGAATAGATTATTAGATTTAATAGTTCGAAGGAAAGAAAAAACAAGAAGGCAGAACAAGAGAGCTGACAGGTATCCAGACCTGTTAAATTCCCATTAAAATTAATAATGATTAATACCTTTGGGTTTTATAATTTTAATGATTCATTTACTTTGTAATTATTAATCAGAAGTTATTAATTAATTAGTTAAAAAAATAAACAAAAATAATCATGATTAATGGCCATTAAAAATATAATCAAAAAATAATCAGGATTTATGGTCATTAAAAAAATAATTAAAAATAATTGAAAAGATTGAACATTATTTTTAATTAAAAACAACCAAGTAATTAAAAATAATCAATCAACTAAAGTTAATCAAACAATTAAAATTAATCAAACAATTAACGTTATTTATGCAATTAAATAATTAAATTAAACAACTTTATTATTTTCAATTATTTAATTATTTCTAATTATTTGATTATTTTAAATTATTACCGTTTACATACAATAAAAAGTTTGGATGTACATGAGTATAAAATGTATGAAATCAATGCCCTTTGCACTTTTATACATGTGTTTTATTGAATTGATAAAATTTTGGAAATAAATAGAATTAATCAAAAATAATAATTTAATTACATTAATCAAGCCAGTTACACAATTAAAATTAATCAAAAATAATCATTCAACTGCGTCAATCATATTGATCATATAATCAAAAAGAATAAAAATTAATTGACATTAATCAAATAATCATATCAAAAATATATATAAACGAAATAAAAATAATCAATAATAATCAGAAATTTGTATATTAATTACGCAATTAATTTTTTAAATTAATTAATTAATACATTTATTTTAATTAATTAAATAAAAATCATTAATATGGTGCAGCTACTGGTAATTAGTCATAAACAGATTTTCTGAGGATGAGACAATATAATTAATAATCATAAAAATGTTTAATAATTATTTAACAGGTCTGCTGGTATTAAAGCAACATGCCTATTAACGATGGCTCCTCAAACGAGTAGATCAACAGAATTAACGTTTCCTAATTGTTGTGGAAAACCCCTATTATACGATAATCAATATTCATATACGAGTATGTCTATATTATACAATATTTACTGTTACACATATAATATATTGAAATATTGATTTAACGCATATAATCTGCAGGTCGTGGGAGATTAAATGTGCTTTATCAGTTAAACGAAACTAGAACAATTCCTGTGATGTAACCAAGGTTTCTTAACGTGGTGAGTCATGCTTACAGCGCAGCCAAATCCAGAAATGTAAAGGATGAACTAATAACGATTTTATGATTTGCTCAATTGCTTCTAGTTAAGAGGCACAAACTACTTATCTAAGAGACGATCTCAAGAGTTTTTGAATTAAGATCGTCGAAGATAACTAATTCTTCATATTGCCAAAGAAAACTTAGATGTAGAAACTATTAGAATTCTTAATCTCCTCACAATGTATAGAATAACTAGTCTCAAAACTGTTCAGGAGTTATTATTATGCTTTAATTAGTTTTTTTTTTTTTGTGGAGCGTTGGAAGCACTCCCCTTACTACCTACGGGTCCTAGAAACTTAAGATTCTCACACGGCTGTGGTGCAAAACGAGTTAATATGAAATTGAACTTATTAGGCTATTGTTCAAAAGAATTTTTTTAAAAAATTTTGGCTAAAATATTTGTAAATAAAGTTGTTCAACTTAAGCAGTGTTTACTGTTCCAGTGTCAGTGCATTCACACACACTTATAACCGCATCTTTTCTCGATTTCGTTGCCTACAACTAGGCTGATTATAAATTAAATTTATGTGCATAGGCAAGAGTGAATAATATGCAATACCTATGAAAAAAAAACTTAGGAAAAAGTTGACTTACCTTTAGAAATTAATTGTTGCAATTTATCTAGAAAAAAAAAAAATAAGATTAATTATAATCAATTTGAGGAAAACTTAACTGAGTTGAAATACATTATTTAACATTCCGTTGCTTAAACCAAAAATGTCAAGCACCACAAAAAATTGTTTCTAACCCCACTTTATAAGTCGTTACATGTGTACCAAAGGTTATAGGCCAATTTTTTTTTAATTGTAAAAAGTTGATGAAGATTTGTTAGCTTAATCAAACATCTTTAAAGTCATGCCTTGCTTGCTGGAAATCGAATAAAAATAAGGAACTATTGATGGTTTTATATTGCTGTTGTTGTGATCTGAAGAGCCATGAAAAGTGCTTCTTGCTCAACATTTTTACCTACCTACATGTCACCACACTTTCAAGCATTTTACCGGATTCAACTAAATTAGTGCAACTTATCGGAAAATAATTAGTATGTTAATGCGACTTAGTTTTTGTAGCGCCTCCACTTAAAAAGAACAAAAAAAAACAATTTATGATATTTAAATGACTGTAAAATTTGAGTTCTTACTAGTGATGTGCTGTTCCGAGTAGTTAAAGAACCGGTTCCGTGCGGTCTTGTTACAAAGACAACCAGGTATTTGAACCGAATTTGGTTTTGGTTGGTATTTAATTTTATTAATCTGGAATCTGGAATCCCAAAGATTTTAAGATGAGGCATTTTTAAGAAAATTTGACATTTTCAAAAATAATATTGAGAGGGGGCATTTTTCAATCGTTTTCTGAGCGAGAGCTTTTTTAACTGGCAACTGAAATCGTGTGATACTCAATTCAGGCGACGATTGAAGAAATAGTCACGTATCGAGTTGAGTTGGGAATTAGCTGCAATCTGGTGGCGGTCTTCTAAAATTTCTTCTATTAAAAAATTTAAAAAATGAGGCCAGCTTATAAAACGAACTCTACTTTGGGTCCATAAAATGAATCTTCTTCATCAGGTTCTATGGTGTTTTGACAATATTTGATTTTAGGGAATAATGCCCCTCTCACACCCATCTGCTACTTCTACGAGTATCTTGGGAAAGTCAACTGAGCTAGAATAAGGTACCCTATATTTTTAGAGGTATACTTAAAACGAGTTGAAATGAACATTGATCAGGTATTGCGCAAATATTTTTTCGGTCCTTGAGATAAATTCATATCTTTTTTATAAAATATTTTACGGCCATTTTAAAAAGTTTTGCGAATATTTTGATATTGTTTATGTACGGCGCTTCCTGGGAACGTATTTGGTTTTGTTGATCTCTTACAACTCTTAACGGTGAGTATATTAAAGTAAGTAAACGGTTTTCCCGATCTACTTACACGATTCTGTGCATCACCAGCTGGAAGGCTGCCTAAACAGAGACGAATGCAATAAGTATGTACATATGTATGTTGAGCGTTTGGAATCTAAAATATTTAAATCTTATTTTGACCTGTTAGAACTACTTAATTTACATGATTTTAACATAAAAATGATAGTAAAAGTTGTAACATAGTTAACAAAAAGAACGATTTTTAGTATAAAAGCAAGAGAAATGCATTCAAAGTTGGTAGTCGAATTTTGGAAAGATGCATTGGAGCACAGCTACTAGTTTATTATTGGGTGAGTTTGAAAGAAATTTATTTGGAATTTCACCAATAAAAAACAAAATTTTTCCCTTTCATAGCTTTCAGTGTGGCCTATACAACAACGAAAGACATACGTTTAACAAATCAAAGCGATGTTCGGTTAGCAACTAGGGCGGAGGATTTAGCAGAATTGCGTGCAGTTGTCAAAAAGGATTTGGCTGCGGGTGGAAAATGGAATGAAACGGAGCAACAACAACAAGTGGAAAATATCGAAGACGCTACTTCGCACATAGAAGCTGTGAACACAATACTCGAAACTCCAAATAAGATCGAAACGAGCATTGAAACCGATACAGTAGAAGCCGCACCCTTCGATGTTGCGCCTATAGCAGATAGTAATAATTATTTAACCACTGAATTACCAGTGAAATGTGAGCATGCTATTGACATTAAGCGAGAGCAAGCAAAAATTGGTGAAAAATTAATTGCCACACCCAAATTTCATGGCGGTGGCGATAAAAAACAACAAACTGTACATTTAATTGTACCGACGCAACAGCCTCACCATACGCATTCACCTGTGCATTATCATTTTGGACATAATGGTGATTACGGTTACGGTGGCGGTTATGGTCATGGTGGTTATGCAGGCTATGAAGGAGGTGGTGGTTATGGTGGTGGTGGTAACGGCTATGGTGGTAGTGGCTATGGTGGCGGTGGCTATGGTGGTGGTGGCTATGGTGGCGGTGGTTATGGTGGCTACCCTGGCTATGGCTATCCTGGTTATGGTGGTTTTCCCGGAGTTGGCGCTAATCCTGGCTTTGGCTTTCCTGGCACCGGTTTTGGGTTTAATCCCTATTTTGGCTTTCCTGGTACCGGCTTTCCCTTCACCATATTTCCTAATGGTACAATCGCCGTTTCACCATTTTTCGGTTAAAATTTTTACATAAAAATAAAAAAAAAATTTAAAATTTGAGTCAGTCAATAGTAGCTCAACTTTGTTGTTATTCCTTTTTTTTATTGAAGTGATCTCAATTAAATTTGATCTTTTGTGTTTGTTTATTTGTTGCATTTAAGAAAAGAAGCAAACGTATTGAAATGAACAATTGGGAGTTTCTTACTTTTGTTATTCATTGCGCAGTTGCGTTGATTCACAATGAGCCACACACTGAGGTTGGATATTCACATCGGCTTATTTAATAAACGACGGCCGCTCTTGGTGAAATATCGGGGTGAGCCAGTTTTTTATGAAATGTCCGAACATGCGCGTTGTTTGCGCATTACTCATCCCGCAAGTTGGCTTTGAAACGTGAATTGAATTGCGTAAACATGATTAAACTTAACGTTTTTGGCAAATATGTTATTTGTGATTTGTTTGCTTTTGTGTTTTGTCGTAACGAAATGCCTAAAAATTTGTATTTTGCGTGAAGCAAAATTTAATTTTTGGTCCGTGATTATGTTCAACAGAAATAGTGATAGAAAGTGCTAAAGTCAACGAAAATCGAGGCACTAGTCTAACAATCGGTTTCAGGATAGGCCTCGTAAAATTGTAAGTGAAAAACAGCTGATCGTGACAAGGGAAAACAACAACAAAAATTAAAAAATTTGAGCTTTTAACCAATCAAAAAGGCAACAGCTGTTTTTGCTGCAAATTTTTACTGACTCCTGTTAGGTTGAAACATTTTACTTTGTGCGTTTCGAGAGAGAGTTTTACGTCAGCTTTTACATATTTCTTTTTCGATCCAACCTCAAATAAATTACACCATCTGAGCGCCTAATGGGCTGGTATGATTCTTTGTTTTAATAAGTTTACTAAGTGAACGCAAAATATTTACTTTCAGATAAGATTTGATGGCATGTTGCATGCTTTGTTATTGACATATTTCAGCTAAAATGATTTTGAGTCATTAGGTACGCGAACTGAAGTAATGCTTGTAGAATGTTATCATAATATGAAAAATAAATATTATGAACACAGTTTTTGAGTTCATTGAACAATAAGTTGTGTACATGAAAAATATTTAATTACATATATTTTGTATGGCACTTTAACAGGATGTCGACAATGTAGTGACCTACAGAATTTTACAAAAAGTACTCTATGATATATCATTGATGAATGGATATGAATGGATAATAATGATTCATCACATTGAATGCAGCAATGTTTTTACAAATACGTGATTAGGTAAATATTTTTTAATATGTAACATAAATATATATGTATGTATGGACATTAGGGTGATTCACTATAAAAGGTTGCACCTTGGTTTCTTTCTAATTTAAAGTCATCAGATGATATATTTTTTTGTACTTGGTTGGAGTGAAATAACCTTTATCACAAAATTGAACAAATTCTATAACGACTGCTGAGTGGAAGATCACCCTATTAGAAAATATTTTTAAACAATGCCCTACTCAGAAATTGTTTGAAGAATGCCCTAGAATCATATTCTGAAATAGAGCGTTTTTGAAAAAAATTTTAAATGGGGCGTTTTTTAAAACTAAATTACAATTGTTGTTAGTAAAGTCATAAGATCCTTATTTTACTTGATAATGATCAACAATTAATTACCATTGAAAAAAAATCATAATTTCTTAGGGTTATTAAAAAAAAATTATAAAAAATAATTATTATATTTGTTTTTTTTTTTGTAATAATTGTAAAAAATTAAAATTTTTGTATAGTTTTTTTTTTTTAATCAATCGTAAAATGGAAATTAATCATTAAATAGATTATTTAAGGTGTCAAGGTCACCCTGTGTCATCTATTTTATTTACAAACCAAAGCATTATATCGGTAGCATTAAGCGAAAAAAGCTAATTTCAAGTTTGGATTAAGCGACGTCACAAACTCAACCATAGACACAAACCAAGAATTTAAAATGTTAAAATTACGTTTTCGGCATTTTAAAATAAAACTCCGTCCTAAACATCAATTGAATTTTAAGTTGACTATGACAGACATGAAATGAGGTTTATTTTAGACTAACTATCGTCTTCACGAACACTCAAAAAGAAGGCGTAATGCTGACCTTTTTTATTATCAACATTTCTTTGGATGCAGAACGAAAAAGTTGCCGGCATTTTTTATGTTGAAACTAGTTATGAGTATTTCTGAAACGTTTAGCTTTAAAGCAGTCATAAAATGAGGTGAAAAGCGGACAACTGTAAGCAGAGCAAAAGCGGCCGATGACTTACCCAAATGTATGTAAATATGTATGTTTATTACGGTTTTAATGTCAAATGTGTAAACGTTGCACTACACATTTGAGGTCGAGCCTTATGGGAATTGAGCAATGTGAGTTTTAACAAGTGAGGAAGTTCATGTTCGGATGCAACTGATATACATACCTAGTAGGGATCTATTATGGGATCACAGTTTACTAAGGTTGTTGTTGTTGATGCTATATGAAAATGGGCGTGATCCTAACCCAACTTTTCTAATTTTTTCCTGTTTTCCGAATTCTCTTTTGATATCTTCAATAAATATATATTTCTTATACTAAAAGTGGGCGTGGATACTATACGATTTTGCCCATTTTAAATTCAAATCAAATTTTAATAAGCTATACTCGATCAGCATAGCGCTGCTGGGTATAAAATGACTGAGCCAAGCTTTGCCAAAAGCGTGTTTAATTTTTTTATTTACAACTTTAAACTTGTTATTAATTAAAATGAGCTCCGACAAAGTTAATCGAAGCCAATATGGTTATGTGAACCGAACATATGTATGTACATATGTCTGTTTGCATCTAAACTTGTTGCGTGTGCGAATTGACCTTTATTTGCGTATACCATTTCGGCGCTTTCTCTAAACGCTTTCTGCAGAAAAAGAGGAACTAAAGCAAGCAACTAAAACCGGCTATTACGAGTAGTTAAATATTTAGTTGTAACGTTTGTGATATTGAGTTTTCTGTTTCAGTTTTTTTTTTTAGCAATATTTGATTTTTTTAAATTTTTTCTTTTGGCTGTCTATTAATAGCCTTTTTGCTGCTTCCAACATTTCTTCCGTTTCTACATGTATTTGGTATCATATTTACATTTGTTCATGTTATTTAGCGAATTTTGTAGTTTCCTCACTTGAAAGCACGTTTCCATTATTTCTTTATGCTTTGAAGAAGGAAAAAAATAAAACAAAAGAACACAATTCAAATGCTTACATAAGTTTAATGTTTAGCAACACCCAAAACCCATAAGCAAAGATGATCTAATGAACAATAGACAATGATCATTAGCTTCGAAGTTTAAAGCATTTTGTTTTGTTGTTAGTTTTGGTGTTAACACAGAATACGAGTACAGATGAATTTGTTGATCTTTAAGCGTTCAACATTTTCATTGTCACGTAAAGTGTCGAAGTACATACAGATGAGATGCTATAACCAAGCAATGTTTTTGGTTTTATGACTTGTGTTTTGAATTTATTCGCATTTGAAATCATTTTAGATACAAACAGATGGCGATTTTTTTTATTTTACAATTGTGAACAGAATAGAGAATATTTATATTTTTTAAAGCAGTAGCGGCTGTCAGAGAGGTTTTGTAGGAATAATATACAAATTGTAATTGACTACGGGCAATTCTAGAAAGAAGAATAATACATCTTTGTCGCAGGGGTTCAACATTGTAAGGTCCTTATTAAGGTCTAACTGAACAAATAATTGAACCCACTGGCAAATTGTTATTAGTAGTGGTACTATTTCCAAATAATAATAGTATTTATTCGAATAATTTATCCTTTTATTCGAATAACACTACTCGAAATAATACTATTCGAATAAACGAATAAATTATTCGAATTCATTTTATTCCTACTTGTTATGTAAGAGCAGGGAGCGTGTTTCTGACATTGTTAATAAGCAGACTACACCAAATTCAAAATAAGCATCTGTATCTACTTAAGAAATGTATTTCAGAACAGTCCCATGTACTTCAGAAACGATAAATTGAGCATCAAAATCATAAAGTGATGTCAGAATTTATGGTTTTCTGATTATTCTAAAGTATATTTTAAATCTTCTAAAAGTTATTTTACGATTTCTGAAATGCAACTAACAATTCAAATATAAGTTTAACGGTTTATGAAGTACACTTAAGCTCCCTGAATAATACTTGGAAAAGGGTGTAGTGAAAGTAGCTCCCAGTTGTTTCTATAGCATATTTACAGCGAATGTCATGGACCAAGTTGTTCTCGAAAAATATAACGAAAACAAATAACTGAAGATCAAATAACACTATCTCACGAAAGAGGTGTCTAGCCAGGTGGAAAATTATCAATTAACTTGATCAGAAATTTTGAGGATAAGTTATAAGTTTCGGATTAAAAAGATGCTCACTAACCAAAAAACGACAAAAAATCGGATAATTAGAAAAACAATGAAAAGTGAAAAGAAAGGCAAAGGTTACAGAGACGGAGGAGAGAAAAACTAAAAGAAGCTGAAACAGAAGAAAATCATGAGGAAAAGGATAATTATGATGATAATGACAAATGGAGTTTAACGGGATACGATGATAGTTACTCTGACAGGGGCCGGAATGAAGACATTAATCAGGAGCGTAGTCGATACTTTTGATGTTGTAAGTAAGAATTGATGAATGTTTTGTATTCAATCAAGGTAAATACATATGTACTAAGTGATGAGCTGTGTAACCAATCAGTGTGGAGAAAATGTGAAAAAAGCCACTGATTTGATAAAATTAATGTTCATTTACGCGGTCTTACTGGCGAGCTTTTCTCACAGGGCCATTTCACTCCAGACAGCGATCTTATGAGCAGTGAATTACTTCGGACAGTGAATATTTTTCGAGTATCCAAAGTCATGCGCCATAATACCTCGTAAATAAAAAATAGTTTCTAGTCATAAATCCAAGTCATGTATGTACATCGTTTGTCTTAGATCATTACTCAGCTTTGCTGTTGCCGAAGCAACAGTTGGGCAATAAGCTTTTACTTGTTCAACAATTATGGTAGGTACATCTCTTAAAATTTTTAAATTTTATTACATTTCTGCTTATTGCTTTCCTGGTTTTTTGGTAATTTTGCAATGTAATGCGATTTTTTTATTAACGCCAAGCCCTAATCGGTTGCTTTTGTTATTGCTTTGTATTGAATTGCAATATTTTTAATGCGAAAATACATTCAAGGTACCTCCTATTCAAGATTATGCTTATACATTTTATATTGCAAGAAAGGAAATAACGAGCGGATATGAAAATATAGTGCACATGAAAATATTTGTATTGCTCAATTGTTGGTGAGATCATGATGTTTAAGTTCGCACTAAAGTAAATTTCGGGATTGCGGTACCGATATTGGCCCTATTACAATATTTTATTTTTTTCTTTAATTTTTGTATTCTCTTAATAAATCTTAACGGCATATAACTCAGTAAAGCTGGAATCATTGGTGCGTCATCGGTAACCTTATAAAACAGCTGTTTCGACCAACCTTATGGGAGACCAAAGCTATTAAGTAATGATTACTAATCATAATAATTAGTAATTACTAATCATAATAATTTGTAATTAGATTTTTTTTTGAAAGGTGAAGTAATGATTATATTACGATTATTTTCAGATTCGCACGATTACTAATTGATTACGATTACAGATGATCGAAAAATAATCAAGATTAATAAAAATTACGAAAAAATAATCAAAAATAATAAAAAGTAATCGAAAAATAATTTGACTACTTTAAAAATGAAATGTTTGTATAAAATGATGAGCTTTCTTAATATTAAAAATAATCGAAAATAATCAAAAGTAATCCTTGAAAGTAGTCACTTATTTTTTTTTATTACTTTTGATTATTTCCTCGTAATCCTAACTAATCTGTATTATTTGTAATCATAATTAATTTCAAATTTAATCTAATTGATTACTAATCCTAATCCAAATTTAACAGCTCTATGAGAGACAATGTAATCGATTATTGGTGCTACTATCTGTAACGTAACCTCACCGACCAATTGCATGTTGGTTTTCCTTTTACGTTAAGAACACGACTACCACTAGAATGCCTCCAGCTTAAATTTTAACAATAATCTCAGTCGGTTACAAATGATCCCGAAATGTTCGGTACTTAAAAATTATTACTATCTCGTGACTTCTTGCCATAGCACATGTAAGGCGTGTATCGTATATTGGTTATATATGACCACTTCCTACGCTTTTTTTCTTATCCCATTCACTTAACTCGTTGCCCCAATTTCCTCTGTTTGTTATTGTTGTTGATTTTTATAGTTTCCTTGTCACACTAACACTATCAAAACAAAAATATCATTTTACAAACTGAGTTGCAATTAAAATGAAGTCCCAAAGGTAGGTGCGCCTGTTTAGCGTTAGGTTTTGACACATTTCACATTGGACAGTGAAAGTTAAAAGCACTTTTTTGGTTGTTATGTTTCGCCTGTCAACTGTTGACCGACTTTTAGGTTAAATATAAGGATAACAAATAAAATTCACAATTCACTAAATAAAAATGTTGCATTAAATTTAACTTTATGGCAAGCTAGGGCGGAAAGCTCTGAAAGCTGATATTTTGACGAAAATAGAAACTTCAATACACATATGTACATACATACACACACACTTATGTAGGTACATAAATATTAAGTTAATACATCCGATCTTGTTGCGCCTTCAAAATATTATTTGTTCCTTTGGTAAAAGTTTGTAAACAAGTTCATGTCCGCCGCACAGCTTAAAGCTATACAAACAACTTGACACACATACAAAAATATTGCATACAGCTTTGGTCAGCTGCATAGTGGGCTAAAATGGGCTATAATGAAGCGACTTTGGTGCTAGCAATATGTAGGCATATAATTAGGTCATCGGGCAAACAATAAGCATTGAAAAGTTGGACTCTGAGTTTTGGGTAAGATACGGTCGGCACTCGATATACGTTTATCAAAAGCTCTGATTTCGTCTTAAAGCTATGGATTGGACTATTTAACCATACCATTTTTCGATGCTAATAGACTGAGTAAAATAAATGTTGATGATGTAAAATACCATATTGTAAACCTTGTATAAATATATTATGTGAATGTAAACCTAGTATAAGTACATCATGTCAATGTAAACCTAATATAAGGAAATGAGTATTATAGATAAAGAGATGGAAAAAAAGGAAATAAAAGAGGAAGAAGACTTCACTTCCGTTTTGAGCGAAAACTGACCACGCGTGTTTAAGTTCTTTAATTAAATTAAATCTTGGGCCATCGAGGTAAACATTTACAAAACATTGAAGTTTAAAACTCAGGTGTGAGGCGAATTCCATCTGCAATTCGAAAATCGCATTCTACATTGAAATACAATAATGGTTAACCCGAAAAAGCAATTAGAAGATGCACTGAATGAAGCCGGAGTTGAATTTCCTCCATCCGCTTCGATACAGCAACTACGTAACTTGGTAAAAGACATAATGGGAGCTGGAGCAATCTCCTTGACACCAGATCCGGAGAATATCACCGATAATACACCTTCCGCTGATGTGACCAATGCTGCTGACTCTGCCAATGCCGCCCACACTGCCGATAATAGCGATGTTGATGACCCTTTAAACTATGCCAGAGTCATTAACACTGCCAATGCCGCCCACACTGCCGATAATTATACAACTGACGCCCTTAACAATTCCGGGGCTACTAACACTGCCAATGCCGCCCACACTGCCGATAATTATACAACTGACGCCCTTAACAATGCCGGGGCTACTAACACTGCCAATGCCGCCCACACTGCCGATAATTATACAACTGACGCCCTTAACAATGCCGGGGCTACTAACACTACCAAGGCCGTTCACACTGCCGATGCTATCATCATCCGTGACACCTTTAACCGTGCCGGAGCCACTAACACTGCCGATAATAATAATGTTAACACTGCCGCTACCATTAACTTAAACTTGGACGAAGAAATGATGGCACTAAAAAAAAGGCTAGAGATCTTGACGCTTATGCAGAAGATAGACGAGCTCGAGTGCCGGGTCCCTCGAAAAAACAGGCGCCGCCTAGATTTCGGGGACATCGAGCACGCACTCCCCAAATTCAATGGTGACGATGTATCATATTCAGTTCTACACTTTATACGTGACTTCGAAGAAATCATGGATTCATCTGAAGCAGACGATAACTTCAGGTTGCTAGCTCTACGTCGCTCATTAACAGGAACGGCAAGAGTGTTTCTGTCGACCACAACTGCACTCAACTACGACGCTCTAAAGAAGGCATTGACGGCCGAGTTTGACAAAAAAATTACTCGCCAAGAAATATACAAGATGCTCTCTCAACGCAAATGGAAGAGGAAGGATGAAAGTATGCACTGTTACGTACTCCATATGCAAGCCTTGGCGAAGCGTGCCGACATAGCGGAAACCGAACTCATTGAGTTTATCATCGAGGGCATGGGAAACTCAATTCCGCATATACAAATATTGATGATGGCACGCACTCTTGATGAATTGAAGACATTAATAAGCCGCTACCAAAACAAGTTTTTAACAAACAGCACATCCGGTACGGGCCCTAAACAACTAGCGCCTACAAATGCAAAACAACAATCAACAACAAATACTGGGCAACGGACTGCAAAGCCGAAAACTGATTCAATACTATGCTACAACTGCTCGAGAGTTGGACATGTGAAGCCCAACTGCCCGTACCCACTACGCCCGGACGGGTCTTGCTTCCGCTGCTGGCGCATGGGCCATGATCATCGCTCATGTCCGAACCCCCCAAAAGTCTTAAAGCCACGGGATGAAGTGGCACTAGTAACAGATGATGCCGACTATGAAGGAGACGCCATCGGCGCCTTTAATTTTGTAAGTATAGAATTCAAAATAGCAGAGAAACATATATGGAATGAATTATTTTCTCTCTTTGACACCGGTAGTCCGGTTAGCTTTATAAAGGAGTCACTTGTCCCAAAACAGTTGGTGGGTGAGCAGCCCAGCATAGGCCCTTCCAAATACAAAGGCATTGGAGGACATAGTTTATTTATAATTAAAAAAGTCGATTCTTAAATAAGTGTCATGAAATTGAATTAAATGTAATAAAAAATGAAAATATGAATATACCAATTATTTTGGGACGTGACTTCCTCCATTCTTTTAATATTAAATTAAGAAATAGTGTAAAGAGATACACCAAAAGCAAATTACTTGAAATAAGAAATAGTGTAAACCTAAATACTGCTAGCATGGTTAAATCGGTAATTAGTTCTGACGTATACCCTGCCGTTGTGATGCCGAATCAACCTGACGACAAATCGTGTGAAATTGAAAATAGTTTACGTAAATCCGAAAAGCCTAATGAAGGCACTGCCGGTCATGTACCCAATATTTTCGCTATCGACGTTTCTCATAATGACAGAGAAGTTGACATTAATCCGAGTTTGCCCAAAGATCAGCGTTGCGAGCTGCAACAACTCATTGACAATGCCTACTTCAATAGCAATGTAAGAACTACCCCCTTCAGTTATGAAATGAAAATACACCTAACTAACGAAGTGCCTTTTCACTGTTCCCCACGCAGACTCTCTTACGCCGAACGAAGCCAAGTGCAATCCATTGTGGAAGAGCTACGCCAAGAAGGGATAATAAGACCCAGTAACTCCCCTTACGCTTCCGCCATAGTACTAGTAAAAAAAAAGAATGGCAAAACAAGAATGTGCGTAGACTATCGGGCTTTAAACAAATTAACTGTAAGGGATAACTACCCCCTCCCCCTGATAGACGATTGTATCGACTACTTGGAAAACAAGAAGTTCTTCTCAATCCTTGATCTAAAGAGTGGATTCCATCAAGTTCAGATGGCTCCTGATTCAATTAAATTTACTGCGTTCGTGACCCCTAACGGTCAATACGAGTATCTAAAAATGCCATTTGGCCTGAAGAACTCGCCCGCAGTATTCCAACGTTTTATAAATAGTATTTTCCGAGACATGATTGATAGTAGAAAAATTATCATATACATGGACGATATTCTGGTTGCCACTGAAAAATATGAGGAGCACAGAGAGTTATTGAAATCTGTACTAGAACGGCTTGCCCTAAGGGGATTGAAAGTCAACTTAGACAAATGTAAATTCGGATATGACGAAATTGACTACTTGGGGTATACCATAACTTGCAATGGAATACTGCCAAATAGCTCCCATATTAAGAGCATACAGAACTTCCCAATACCAACTAATTCCAAACAACTGCAATCATGCATTGGCCTTTTCTCATATTTCCGCCGTTTTGTGCCGTCCTTTTCCCAAATTGCTAAGCCCCTACAGAATCTTCTTAGAAGGAATTCACAGTTTGACTTTGACGAAAAATGCCTTGATGCCTTCAATGAGCTCAAATCTAGACTTGCGAAAAGCCCAGTTCTGGCTATATATAGTCCGGAACGGGAAACTGAGCTCCATTGTGATGCCAGTAGTATAGGCTTTGGTTCGGTGTTGCTTCAGCGACAAGATGACAAGAAGTTTCATCCTATCTCATACTTTTCAAAGACCGCATCGACCGCCGAATCAAAATATCATAGTTTCGAATTAGAAACACTATCCATAATTTACGCCTTAAGAAGGTTTAGACCCTATTTAGAAGGTATACCTTTCACCATTGTTACAGATTGTAATTCACTTACCATGACCCTTGAGAAAAGGCAACTTAACCCTCGAATAGCCAGATGGGCGTTCGAGCTGCAAAATTATGATTACAAGATAAAACATAGACGTGGAACATCCATGGGCCATGTTGATGCTCTAAGCCGCCGGCAAATAGCGTCAATCTTAAACCCAGATGATGTCGAGTTTCAATTACAGATTGCTCAGGAGCGAGACAGAGATATAGAACTAATAAGAAATCGTTTAGAAAATGAAGACTTAAAGGATTATGTCCTGATGGATGGACTTGTATATAGGAAGAGACCAAACGACAAGAAGGCGCTGTATGTTCCCCATGAAATGGAGCATAATGTTATACAATTGGTGCATGAAAAGTTAGGTCATCTTTCAGTTGAAAAGACATTCAACAAACTGTGCCTCTACTACTGGTTTCCAAATATGCGACAGAAAATAGAAAAATTTATAAGAAACTGCCTAAAATGTATCATGTTCGCTACACCTCCTTCAGTAAAGGAAAGGACATTGCATGTCATTCCTAAAGTTCCATTGCCATTTGATACTATCCACATAGACCATTTCGGGCCGCTACCCTCGATCAGGTCAAAACGGAAACACATCCTTGTTGTAGTTGATGCATTTACAAAGTTCGTGAAGCTCTACCCAACTAACACCACTAGTACCCGAGAGGTCATAGCTTCACTTGAAAGGTATTTCAGCTATTATAGTCGACCAAGACGAATTGTTAGTGATAGGGGAAGCTGCTTTACCTCAATGGAATTCAGCTCCTTCTTGTTGAAACAAAACATAGGCCACGTAAAAGTTGCTGTTGCCTCCCCGCAAGCCAATGGGCAGGTGGAGAGAGTGAACAGGGTATTAAAGTCTATGCTGGGGAAATTAACAAACGAAATAAATCATGATGACTGGGTCAAAAAGCTACTTGAGGTAGAATACGCCATAAACAACTCAACCCACAGTACTTGCCGAGATACACCCAGCCGTCTTTTGTTTGGGGTCGAACAAAAGGGAGTTGTAGTGGACGAATTTAGTGAATACTTTCAAGATAAATTATGCCCTGATTACGGACGTGACTTGGAAAAAATCCGCAAAGACGCATCTAACTCTATTCAAGCTAGGCAGCAATATGATGTTGAAAGATCCAACAAAAACCACATCGAGACAAAGACGTACAGTGTAGGGGACTACGTCGTTGTGAGAAATGTCGATACGACAGTCGGAACTAATAAGAAGTTTATACCACAGTATAAGGGCCCCTACGTGGTTCACAAAATACTGGGAAATGATAGATATGTCATCAGAGACATAAATAATTGTCAGTTGACCCAACTACCTTACGATGGTGTGATTGAAGCTCATCGAATAAGGAAATGGCGGCAGCCACCCGAAGGGTATACCGACGAGCTAGAACGTGACCCATTGGAGATCGAGGTCGATCCTTTGTCAGGATTGGCCGAGTTGTAAAATACCATATTGTAAACCTTGTATAAATATATTATGTGAATGTAAACCTAGTATAAGTACATCATGTCAATGTAAACCTAATATAAGGAAATGAGTATTATAGATAAAGAGATGGAAAAAAAGGAAATAAAAGAGGAAGAAGACTTCACTTCCGTTTTGAGCGAAAACTGACCACGCGTGTTTAAGTTCTTTAATTAAATTAAATCTTGGGCCATCGAGGTAAACATTTACAAAACATTGAAGTTTAAAATGATGAATACCATGGTGAAACGTATGATATAAACGTATGTATGTACACCATGAACCACCCCACATTCGAGATTTTTTTCGAGTTATGAGAATAGAAGACATTCGAATCCCAGGGAAAGGATGTATCGTGGTGTCAACGCCGCTGGACCAGAAGTGCTTTAAATACTCGGCTCGATGAAAACTATTGGCAGTGAGTTTAATTGATCCGCATCCTGGTAGTTAAGCTACTCAACATTACCCAGCCCATCAAGTTTAAGCTCAAAGCGTTGGTACTCGTAACACAATAGCCGTATCCTTAACGTAAGAAAAAAATCCAACATGCAATTGTTCGGCAAGATTACTTTACGGTTAAGGAATTGCGATACAACACCAATAATCGATTGCATTGTTTCTCTTGAAGCTTGCTTAAATCAGCTGTTTTAATAGGTTACCGATAACGCACCAATAGCTTGAGCTTAAATCTTGATCGGTTGTTGAACTAGAAATAAGTTATTGACTTTATAAAAATGTAACGGACTAAACAAAACAATCAGTTATACATTTTCATAATTAATATTCAATGAGCTTGAAATGATTGTTATCGATTTATATCTTTGTGCCAATTTTTATGTAAATATCACAATAATTTTGTAAACAAAAGAATTTTGAACAATAAGTCTCACTGTCATTTATGGCTTATTCATTGTGCGACTATTGACAAAATCATTCGAACTCGTTGTCTCTGACTCACCAAGACATTGCCAAGTTAACACCGACCATACGAGGTGTTTCAGCAGAACCAGAATTGAAAAAAAAAAAAAAAAAAAAAAATAAAACAAAAGTATAAAAGAAATTGTGTTTATATCATTTGTTGTAACTTGTTTGCGAGTTGTTGTTGTCTTTATAGTTGGAGTCTTTCAAATGCTGCTTTCAAACATCAATAAACCAGATTGTCTACCTGGTCGAGCCGGCCTGCTTGCAGTAAGCGTCGACAACGATCTTCGCTTATTGTCTGGCATTCAGTTTAACCATGCGCAATAGCTTGTTAGTTAGCGAGCAGCTACTTTGAACGCTTGCCACAACCATAAAGTTCAAGCTCACTCGCCAGAGGCGTAGCACTCGCCCCCGTACATAAGTTATATTGAACTTTCTGTCGATTGACTTAAAAACAATAATTTTACTTTGACGCTTGTGGGATTCAGTAAATGATGATCGAAACAACTGATTACCTGGTCAGGATCTACTTGAATGCAAACGCACAGAGTGTTCAGAAAACTTCAAAATTTATGTTGAGTCAAGGGTAGCAGACTTGCATTACGCGCCCCCCCTGTATATGCCACTGTTGTGAGCTGATAATGAAGATGACTATGCTGGATGGATGGGTAGTGTTGAGGATTGTTGTTGTTGCTGGATAAGCGAAAATAAGCTAAGGAGAATTGCACATAAGCAATATTCGAAACAAAAACTCGAAAAAAACCGCATCATCACAACAACAACAACTTTTTCTAAAGCAAAGTTTCTTCAATTTCTTATTGTCTTTCACTTTCCTTTTATTGCCTTGTCCGCCGATCTTTCGTGTGCGTGTTAAATAAGAAGGAGTCTTAAAAGGAGTGTTATGTTCAGGTGAGTAGAAATATATTTACAGCTGTGAGTTGTATATTCGTACATCCTGGTGAAGTATTATCCTTGAGTTGAGCAACATATAAATCTAAGCAAAAACTCGAATTAAAATGTTGAGAACGAAAAGCATCAGTACAGGAAGATCACTTGCTAACATCCAAGTGCGTTCTCGTAAAGCTGCTGGATTTTTTTAAAATTTCCCCCAAAGGAAAATAAATTAAGCTGTCCAAAATTAGATGAGCAGCTCGCACAATCCTGTGTCAATCGGTTGAAAATTGTAAAATTTGACAGAGCGAAAGTAAATTCTTTCATTTATCGTGGTGAATATGAATGTCAGAATTTCAGTGACACTATTACCTGTCACCAGAATTTCCCATATCTTATGGGGCTAGGAAAAATTTTGACAACTACTTATGTGTGAAGAGAGATAAACTTCAATTTATTCACAAACTATTTTTTTTTTTCAAATGTCAAATTTTGGAGCTGTCAAAATTTACCATTTCATTATCCACAGCAAATTGGAAAATATTTTGAGAGCAAAAAAAGTTGTTTACTTAATTTTTTTCTCATTGGAATGTTTCCGGCATGTAAAGAGCTGGCTTTCGGGTTTTCGAGTATTTATCTCACCACTAGTTAATTTTATAAGGAATTTTTGTACTAATTAACAGTTATTAAATTCTGACATTTATCGTGGTGAAGATGAACGTCAAAATTTACCATTTCTTGTGAAGCTAAGATGAATTTTGACAACTGCGAATGTGTGTTTGTTTCAAATGCCAAATTTTGGAGCTGTCTCAATTTACGATTTCATTTACCACAGCAATTGGAAAATATTTTTACACCAAAAAAAAGTTGTTTACCTCAGTTTCCTCTGATTGGAATGTTTACGGCATGTACAGAGCCGGCTTTCGGGATTTCGTGTATTTTATCTCACCACTATTTAATTTTATGAAGAATTTTTGTACTAATTAACAGTTATTAGTAAAATCTGTTATTAACCACACAAAACAGATGTTCCAGTTGCAAATTTTATTAAGATGGGATTTTTGTACATTTATAAAACCTTTGCATGGAAATACAATGAATCATCGCATGTGTGGCTTTAAATAACAGTAAATGTGTTATTAAAATGTTTGTAATTTAATTTTCACCTAAATTTTCCACTAACAACCTTATTAGCCAATTGAGTTTCCAAATAAAGATAACTGTTTACATTGTTTTAACACCGGAAACAGCGGTACTTAGACCATTGCTTGTCATTTGATAATTGTATTCTTTTCTTTTTATATATGAATACTTTGAGCCATAAAAATTGGTGAAAGCAACAGAAAAAGGCAGGCAATTTATCGCCAAATGAAAGTATGAACTGGTTATGCAGCTATTTTATTTATTTATTACGCGTACTATTTTGGGGACATGATCCAATAATACAGGTTGTAGTAGCTCCACAAACATACAAACACACATCAATTTTCCATGTATTTTGTTTTTGTAATTGATAGGTTTAATGTCAAAATCGCTTTGAGAAATGAGTGTACTGTCAAAATTCTAGAAAAAAAGTAGGAAACAACGACATATGTATGTATATTATTGGATCATGGTTGGGGCTATACTCGTCGCGCGTTGCTGACCGCGCTCAAAACAAGTTTTGAAAATAATTCTTTGAAATTTCACAACTCCCACATTAGCTAAAGCTTTCTTTGATTAATAGCTAGTCTATAAAATTCTTGTATAAAGCTACTGAATATGTTTAGCTCATACAGGGTTACTGGTAAGCTTTAAAAATATCAGAAGAGGGAAAGAATTTGGTGTTCAAACCAAACTAAAAAATAACGTTTTGAGTCTTCTTGCCTAAGTTTAGTATGGACCCATTAGTTTTTTTTTGACATAGGCCGTGTGCTAATAGGAAGCATTTTACTCAGAGAAAAAATGAGGTGAACAAATTTTCTATGGTGTAAAAATATTTAAAATTTTTTTTTCATTTAAATTTTCTCTAAACTGTCAAACTTCCTTTCAAGCGGTTTGTTTAAATTTGAATATGTGCTGTGAAGTGTTGACGTTTTAGAAGAGCAATTTCCAACATGGCCGCCGTGCTGTTACCTGTTTAACTATGCCATTACCTAGCCACTTGAGCTAGGGTAAAGTTCACACCGATAAATGTCAGAATTTACTTTCGCTCTGTCAAAATTTACAATTTTCAACCGACTAGCAAAGGGCCTTATTTACAAATTTTCTCAGTAACCCTGTAGTAAATATATTTATATGCAATTATGTATGTGGGCATTTTGTGTATGGTTGTATGTAAATTTATGCCTACCTAATTGCGATTCGAGTTCGATCGTATCAAAGTGCTAGGTGCTTTTCCTTTTATTTTTGTATTGTAGATTTGGTTACCCGGTGTTTCTTGATATTGTCTGTTGAGTGTGGAAGTAATGGTCGTTTTCTTTGTTTTCGTTACTCACAGGGGCAACGTCGGGGGCGCAGTTGACGGTACACAAGTGAGGTCGCACGCTACGGTATGCGGGCGCAAACAGCGGTCAATTTTTATGAATGTAATGTAGGTACATACTCGTATGTATGCATGTGTATAACAGCCGATTCGACTTTTAGTTAATTTTATTTTTTTTTTTCGTTTTATTATTATTTCTTTTTTTTTGTTCACTTGTTTCGTTTTTGTTGTTTTCCACTTTTTTTTGTTAATGGTATCGTTTTCACTACTTCTGCATTCGAAAAAATTTCGTAAAGGCACACGACAACATGAAGTTACTAGGTAGATATGTTAATGAAATTAAATGTAGAACAAAGTAATAAATAAATATATGTTTTCCACATAGTTGAAATTAATCAGCGCTTTGCCAATTTCAATTTTGTAATAAAGAAGAAGAAACAAATTGATTTTGTCAATTTTTAATTAAACACCAGCCTTGCATGCGACGCACAGTGGGCCATTGTACAATGTCCTATTTAATAAAAAAAAAACTTTTTAAGAGCATTCTTCTGATTTTTCATAAATTTTCCTAGCTGTTTTTTGATGATCATTAATTTTCAGTTCGATTTTATCAATTTTTTTTTAATAGGAAGATGTTTTTTAATTCAAAATTTTTTTCCTTTCTGAAAGAAAATTCAATACATTTTTAGCTGATAGGTGTAAGGCGTTTTTAATCAAATTCTGAAACACTTTTGATTGAGAGCATTTTGAAAAAATATTTTGAAATGGGGGGATCAAGGCAAATTAAACAAGGTAGAATTGACAACTGAAATATTTTTTTTTGTAGGAGTTCTTACTTCAAAAAAGTATAAACCAACGAATTTACCCTTACTGGCCCATGTACAATATTTGGGCCCCATACAATTTTTGTTTTAAGAAGTTAAACCGCATTTGCAAAAAAAATTATTAATATAGATATTCATAAACTATCTAATAAGCTCACTTTTGCCCCCAAGTGCTACTTTGGAGTCTACCTCTTTAAAGACCTTGACCGTAAAGAACAAGCGTACATATGTACATACATATGTTTTTAATATAGCATCGATTTGGGTCACTGTTTACGACTATCATCAAATTCTAAAAAATGTTGGGAGGAGTATCAAAGTCACTTTTCGGTTCAAATGAAAATCGGCTTCCGGAGAATAAATACTGTTGTTATTTTGAAAAATATTTGCAAAAATCCGAAGAACTTTTGTGTGAATTACATCTTGAGTTGCCGACTATTGTCCACGATTTAAAAAAATAACGCGATCCCGTCTTCTTGGTACACAAATTGTTTCATTAGTTTGCAAATATCTTGCAAACTACTCAAAAAAATTGATCTCGTAATCGGATTATTATTTATGGGTACTGGGCGCGTCTATTGATACCTCTCCCGGCAATTTTTGGACGTGTTTTAGCACTCGGTTTCAGTCGTAAACAATTACCACGATTTGGTATTTCTCAAATAAAAATAACAAACTGATAAAAATGAGAAATTTTAAATCGAACGGGTTAACATTTTTTTTTATTTGACGTTAAAACTCCTACAGCAAAGAGAGAACTGTCAAGTTCGCTACTACTTTGTTTAATATACTTTGGGGGGGATCATCCACTCAGTCGTCGATATGGCGTAGCATTTCTGTTTTATATTTTATTTTTAACAATTTTCTTTTGTAATTCTTAATCAGCTTTAATTAAAAATGATCGATTCTATTAATTTTGTCGGAAGTTTGGATTTTATATTGTATATTGTAGGTACATATATCCGTTTTCGATTTATTTGATTCGCTTATTTCAGCATACCCCACTGTGCGCCGCATGTTCGTTTCACTTAGAAGTTGAAGAGCCTTCAATTTGTTTTGAAATTCAAATTGCCGAAGCGCGCACTAAGTCAAACTCAGAATGGTTATTTAGCTTATAGCCGAATTGAAACATTCACAAAAAAAAAAATCAAAAAACTTTTGTATCACATTTCAACTCACACTCGATCTCTTGAGGCTTTTTGCCAAAAAATAAACTTGTTGTCACCACTTTACAATTTGTATTTATTTAGATATATTTTTGCTTAAGCTTTCAACTTCAACTGACACCACCAGTTTGGGAACGTTTGTTTGCTGCGAAAGATGAATTGTGACTGAATTGTGCTGGTGGCCGTTATGGTTTCGTTTTGCGCGTCGTTGTCAACTTCTTGTTGTGCTGAAAGAAAGACAAATGTGGTTGGAGTTGAGTTCGCTAAATGCGCGCGTATCTTCTTCGTTGTTGTGGAAGTTAGCGAGGTTAGCTTTTGGGTGGTTTTTATTTTCTTATCTATGAGTAATGTTCATGTGTGTAGGTATGTATGTATGTATGCATTACCAAAGAGTGTACATGAAATGTGCAATTATTCATCTTGTTGTTGTTTAAGCTTGTTTGTTGTGCTGTTGTGTTTTTAGCACATGCCGATAGTCGTAAATTGTGGACAGCTGCGTCGGTAAGGCAGCTTACACCAGCACTTGTTGTTATTTACGAGCTGACGAGCAGCCCTCGTTTGATGATTTAGAGATGACATACGGTGTGTGCTCTAGGAATCACTTGCATACCTCTAACACATACCCTGCAAGAACCTTTTTCGGAGGATAAGGCACATCCATTCATACAAGAGGTTGCTGTCCAGTAATGATATATATCCTGATGCTATGACAAATTTTACCTTTCACTAAAAAACATTTTTCTTTGCAAAACTCTCTCCAAAAACTAACAATTACCTTCTGATACTAGCCAGACTGGTAAAGAATTATATTCATCTCATGGTTGTAGTAGCACTATTTTGCTCTGCTTAGCTGCTGCTGAAATCAGGATTCGCAAGGTGTGCAGTTCTAATCCTTGTAGACCACGGACACAGTAATTGAAATACATTTTCAGAGCTCTCTTGGGTTTTATATATATCGTAAAGACCGCCGTCGATGTCATTTGATGTGTTTGTACGCTCAAAAAATGCCTAACCCCATTTTTATGCCTTCTTATTTTTTTAATGTGTAAAAAACACAAGATTGAATTTTGTGAAATTCTGACGTTAATACAAAATTTATATTGTATTTTACCTTTTTTAATTGCACATGAGGTCTTTTATAAAAGCCGATTTAGCAGAATCGCCGGTTAATTTAACAGCTAACCGTACAAAATACATCAATTAAGCCAAGGATAGCGTTGTACAGTAACCACTTGTTAAATCTTCTCCCTAGCCTTTTCCTGTTGGGATTTAATGTATGAGTGCTGCCCAGTAATAAAAACGGCAGCTCCCAACATCTGGCAACGACACTCACGTCTCAAGCAAATGTCATTTTCTTGTGTCATTCCTTAATTGTTTTTGTAGAATTTTGTTCAAGTGAATTTATTTTCTTTGCTATCGTACAATCATCTGAACAACAACGAATTTTAATAAAATATAACAGTTTATTTTATGCTTTAAATTCTGCAATATTGTGCTACAATCAATAAATGTGCTAGTGGTAAGTGTGCTTTAGAAAAATATACAAAACTAGTTTTCACCATTGACGCAATGACGAATTCATGTCATGAGAAAAGTGGTTGCTATATTCGTTTAATGGAAAGTCGATTAGGGGGAGTTGGGCGGACACTTTTATGATTACTGCAGGAATTTGTATCGCAGTCTGCGAAGTTAAACGTTAAGAAGTACTCAGCTTACTAAACATTCTTCAAATTTCATCAAATGCTATTGTAATTATCGTATTAAATTAATTTAATTTGCATTCATATAGCCAGTTGCCCAGTTGCTATGTTCTACGACTTATATTAGCATGCCTTTGCGTCTTCCACATCTTCATGTATATCAACAGCAAGAATACAAGAAGCCGTACAAATATTTTAAGTTATCTTGACAATGAACTCGACCAAATCACAACCATTAAGTTCAATGACCAAACAAAATATATTTAAATAACTTATAGTGCAGTATGCTAATACATGAACGCACATATACTACTTGTATGGTATCTTATTAGAATGTTTTATCGCATCCACAAGAGGTGTGGCCCATAATGTACGTAAACGGAACCGATAAAATTTGTCGAAAATTTTAACAGAAACTCTCGATAGTGGACTATGCTGCCCATAGAACTAACTAAGAAACGTATTTTAGCAACACAGTAGTAATTTGCCGTTTTCCTAGGATGATATAATATTAGTTTCAGGTTCCTGTATTCACATAATTATCGTACGTACTGTAGACCAGCGCGGATATTGTAGGTATATAACTGAGTCTGTGGCTTTAAGTTAGAAAAAAACGCTATCATAACTTACTATATGAGATACACTCAAAGCTATATAAAGCCTTGCTCAATAAGTACAAATACAAATACGAATGCGTGTCACCAGCGGCTGTACGAATTCGAAGCTAGGTTGTCAGTTCTCGCTAAGACTTTGTATAATAAGACATGAGCACTTAACTGTCTAGCAGCTAGGATGTTCAAAACATCGGGACATGGACACTTGAAAGTTAAGTAGGAAAGCTTAAGCGAGTTCAAATAGGGATTTAGTGTGCACACCTCGTAGCTTAGAATTTGATATCAGTAGCAAGAGCTATTCAATGAATCATTTCATTTGCTTAGCAGTCTAACTGTTCGTGGTATGTGCAGTCGCCGTCTGCTGCTACATTACTGGTTGCTCTTAATTTGCTTTGCCGCGAAGACTTTTGCTAATACATACAAACATCCCCGCATGCATATGCATGGATGCAGATCTGCTTATTTTCCTTTCCTCTTTTTTAAAATATTCATATGTAACACTTTTATTGATTTTTCTTCACAGAGCACACAGCAGACCACATTGAAGTTCAACAACATAAGTTCAGTGCGCCTAGCGCTTCCGAAACGCATTCATGATGTCACGCAACACCACAAACAATCCACCCGCTGGAGGTCATCGTGATTATGGCGCTACATCGAGTAGTACAAATGCTATAATGCCCGATGTTAGCTTTTCTGGCTTTAGTCCTACCGAATTTATGTCGCTAAGTGAGGATATAGGACAAAATATCAATGCTGTAAATTCCAGTTGTAGGCAATTGGAAAAGATTTTGAATGTAATTGGTACAAGACGTGAACAACAGGGTACACCAGATAAGGTCCACAATATACATGCTGAGGTGAATACGCGTATCGAGACAATTAGTCGCGATATACAACGGTTGACTGCTGTTGTGAGGCGTGGCGATAAACAACAGAAGTTGCAACTGGAGAAATTGACCAATGATTTTCGTAATGTTGTCGAGAAATATTCGTCTGTGCAGAAACGTATATCTGCATCTATGAGATTGAGTATTGAACTACTTGGAAAAGAGCAGGATGAAAAGGCCAGCGCAGAACGTACAGAATTTTTGCAAGAACAAGCACAAATAACGGCTGGCATGCAATTCGAGCAGGATATGTTAGTGGATCGAGAAAGGCAATTACGTCAAATTGAAGCTGATGTGGTGGACGTGAATGTGATAATGCGCAAGGTGTATGATATTGTGCAAACTCAGGCTGAAACTGTGGGTGAGTATTTTGTGGATACATTATTCTAAAGAACTTAAAATGCTTCCTAACGACCGTTCACTAGAACCCAGCTTAATTGCTTTCAAGATTTTGAAGCTTGTCTGACACAGTTGAACTTTCGAGCCCGAATAAAGAGAGCCAACAAGATTAAAAATCTCTACAGAACCACATTTGCATGACGCATTTTTCTTTTATCTTAAAATTATCAGTTCCAGATTGAAATATTAAATTTAATTTGCAAAAATTTATTTTCACAGATCATATCGAAGATAGTGTTGAAAATGCTGCAGCCGATGTGGAATTGGGACGTGCGGAACTGGCTAAAGCAGAAGCGTATCGTCGTAGTCGCCGTCGCAAAATTCTAATACTTTTAGTTATTGCTGTGATAATAGGATTAATTGTGACGGGCATTATTGTAGCAAAGCTAACTAGTTAATTTATTGTTTTCGTTTTTTTTTTTTACAAAATATTTATGTATATGTAGTATGTGTCTAACATTATAATAATAATGATGATGTGTTTATAACTTAGAAAACAAAATGCTGTAAATTGTTATCAAAAATGTAGTTGTTACGCTAAAGGCATATTTCTTGTTTTGCTGTTAGCAAACAAAAGTGGATCAACACGCACACAAATACGATTATTGTACGCTTCTTCAAGAAGTATGTCAATATTAAATCTTATCTTTTTTTAATGAAATGAATGTACATTTAGTGAAGTTAATCAATAGAAAAGAAAGTCGAGACGGTTTAATATTTAGATTATAAAAAGAAATACGAAAATCAAACTATACAAAATGAATAAAAGTATATAATACAAATATGTATGTTTAATCAGTAAATAAATAAAATTAATATATCGCTTGAAAAATATAATCAAATTGTCATTAATACTTTTAGTACCCACTACGCATTAAAAAGTAGAATTTGCTCTAGTCGCATTAAGATCGTTATCTCTGGATCCAGACAACAAATTATTTTATCTTAGCCCAGCAGGTTTCATTGCAAACATATGTAATTCCAAACTTTTATTTTTGGGAGAACGCAATTTTATTTTTTCTGTGATTCCATTATAAAAATAGGATTCTCAAACTCTAAACACAATCTCATAAGTCGGAATCACGACAAGAGCTGACTTCTTTGTACCAACCAACCTTCGTCACCTTTGTGCCAACTATTTGAACTCTATTTAAAAAAACAAACGTATCTTGTTTTTAGCAAAAAGGAAAAGGGATTTGATTGTTTTAATCGAAGAAGCATAAATAAGCACAGCTATTACTAGTTTCTTAAAATAAAATTAATTATAATATAAAACAAAGTTAAGTTTATGATCCCGACGTGGATGGACCCATCTCAGAGTCTGTTTCCGTTTTTGTCTTATGATGTTTTGCTACTGCTTCCTGCGCTTTGCTTAGCTTAAATTCACCTTCCATGGCACGTGAACGCAGCTCATTTTCGACAGATTTGTTCACAGTCTTGGAGATGGCATTCTTAATTTTCTGTTGTTCATTGAACTTCGTTTTCTTTGGTTGAATGGGTGCATCTAAAATAATAATAAAAAGAAAGTTGCTTTAGGAAATACCGAAATATGAAGTTTTTGTTTCAGTTAATATACATTTGAGGGAAAATCTGATAAGGAACCTGCAAAATCATTTATCCCCTAGGCCTGTCATTTCCTTTTAAGAGGCAAAAGGTGCAAAAAGAGACAGCAACATGCTATTTAGGGCGCATATTTTTTAAATCCATTGATGTTCACTTCTATTTTTGACCTTCGTAGGATTGTCTTTTCAAGTGATTGGAGTTTCTGTGATCTAATATCATAAGGGATGAAGTCGAATAGAGCTTTAACGACTCCTGTCAGACAGGCCTCCAATAATATTATAGAGTATCCTAACCACTACATGTTAGTAAATGGTAAACTATACACTAAATTCAGGTCTGAGACTCTTATAGAGGACGATGTAAGGTCATCTAATACCACTTCTAATGTGAGGTAGTCTTCTGGCCATGTTGTTGTTTTAACAACAAAATCACTCCCCTGGGGAGTGTTGTCGAAATAACAGTCCTTGGCCGGATACGAATCCGGTACGCTCCGGTACTCCCTTGTGGTACTGCCCGACTGTCGTGGTAGCGATTTGGTATGACCAGTGTAAACTTCTAGGTCATGTCATCCCTCCTTCCGAAAGGAAAGGGAAGATGGGTAATAAGAGGTGGGAGGCATCACATCCGTAGATCAACCATCGAGTTGCACATCATTACCTTTGTGCATATTAGTCGCCTCTTACGACAGGTATGCCTACCTCGGGCATATTCTAAACCCGTAACCCGCAGGGGCAGTCTTTTGGCCGTCACTGCTCATACCAGAGAGCATAGTTCATTCCGATCCATTCACTGTTTTGCTAGTCCTACACACCCAGTAGCTTCTAAAGGATGGAACCAAAGTGGCTGGACCGTTGGACAGCGCCATAGCTACTTGCGCTTCTTTAGCAGTTCTAGTTCCTGTGCAGCTGCCTTTTTTATTTTTCCTCCTTCCAGGTAGTGACTTTGTACTGTGGTACCAATCGGCAATGAGCGGCGAGAGTAAGCATACCATCTTCGGCTTGCGTTTGGTCGCTAAAGTCAGGTTCCGCGAGGTGAAAAAACCCGAACAGATGTTGCCTATAGCTCCATGCTTCCTGTCTTCCTTGCTACGTATATTACAATATTTGGAACAAGCAATTGATCGTCAATAATACTCACTTGCTCTTCTCGTGAAAGCTTTCTTGTTTTTCTGCTTTTGCTTTTGCTGCACGTTAGCTGGTAATTTGGCCTTTTTGAACTTTCCTTGCACCATTTTTTGATTTTATTAGTTAAAGCTCTAATTTCTTTAAAAATTAAATACTTTATTTGTTATAAATTAAAAAAAAAACACCAAAATAGCACGTTGCCTCTAGATGTCAAAAGCAGCTGATCAGCAAAACAAAGAAAAGTGCTGCCAAATGCATACTTTTAGGCGCAATATTATATTTTGTTGTGTACAGGGTGTACTAAACATTGAAAATGAGGAAGTTAGATGAGGAAGTAAGACTCTTAACATGGCTTCAACTTGTCCATGACCACCTTTGTCATTTCTCAAAAATTCAAAGCAAGCAAAAGTGGTCCCACTACTAAAGTCTGTGAAATCAGCTAACGTAGGGGCTGTGTCTGTCAGTGACACCAACCATCTGTACAGCTATTCAAGGGAGCAGACCCTTCGAACGCCAATCTGATTCTGGTCGCGAGGTTCCTTGGACTTTCGGACTTGGAAGATTCTATTGAAGGAAAGTAAAGAATGAGCAGGGCGAAGCATCGATAAAACAACAACAAAGCATCGAACTCCAATTAAGAAATTACTTCCCATATTTCTAAGCGAAAGGGGTCTAGCTCAGTATAACCAAGCCACCTCACAGAGCAGCACTCTAACTCATTTGTTAAATCAGTTCATATAAAACTTTGATAACCTACACATTTCAACAACACAACTTTCCACTTTATCAACTACCTTAGCCCCTTAGGTGTTTATTGGTTCCATAAAATGATATACATGTGTACATTAATATTTGTGGGAGGGTTGCAAACTTTCTGCGTTGCTCAAAAAAAAAAAAAATAAATTGAGAAAAGTGCAAATAATATTGTGAACTTTACTAGGAGGGGACGGAAGCAAAGTGCGGTGAGAGTATGAAAAGTCATTCCACCGCAAATCACATATGCCAAACCACCTGCCGAGTTAGGTAGGTGTCATACAAATATTTCCTATCAAAATGATACTCCGACACCGCTGCTTTCAGCGTTCGAAGCAAGGAGTTGTCATAAGGGCTGTGTGTTGAGAAACGTAGTAAACAATTGCTTGCTTGTTTCCGCTTCCGGTGGTAAATGGCATGTGTGTAGGTACTTACTATAACCCTGTAGGAAAGTTGGAGCTCGCAAGTTCCAGTTCTTACATTATGTATGTACATATGTACATATGTAAATATATAGACTAGCTCTCTCTTCTTTTTCTTTTTCTTTCTCTTGCTCTTACTTTCCGTCCCCATATCCCCTTCACCCTCTTTTCTCTTTGTGTACTGTTGTAGGCTGAAGAAATCTGGGCGAATGCAATGAAATCCCGAAAGCGCGGAGCCGAAATTATGTCGGTCCAACGCAGATGGGCTCGCTCTTAGAGTTGTTCGCTACCGAAAGAGGAAGCTATCCGGCGCTTGAATCAGGGATACAGCGAGGTCGACCGGGTCGTACCTCTACTATGGGCACCCTTCTTCGAACGTTTTGGAAGAGACACTTGGCGCCCTGTCGCTGGCTAGTGGCATACACAAAATGATCTGCGTAAGTGCTAGCTAGGATATGGCCAGTAGATGCGTGAGGAACATACTGCACCCGAAACTGGAAGACGACCTCGAAACACATTAGCGTGAAAGTAGACAAATAGCTCAGACACCAGGTGGGAACATTAAAGGACACTCTGCGAGCTATGGGGTTGAGGTTTTAGTATGAAGAAGAGTAAGGGTCCGGCTAGTGCGTAAATAATTTTCTGCTTCCACGAACTACAACAAAAAAAAAAAGAAAGTTATATTAAGAAGAAGACTAATGCCGAGCTTCGCTGCCAATTTGTGATGTGCTGCTTCTAATTATTTTCTACAAATTCATAACAGAAACTGGGAGGACATATTTTTAGTAGCAGTTCAAGCTCCTTGGCAGTCATGTGCGCTCATGGATTTGGACTAAATAGGGTCATATTGAATTAACAGCCCACTGTGGGATAAAGCCCCAGTTATTCCGATACGTAGAAATGGCCGTCGTGGGAGTCTCATTTCGCTAGTTCTCAATATTATTTCAGGGTTCTTAGGGTTGAAGGCAAGAGTCTCGTATACCCACGGTAAATGACTGGAATCCAGCTTACAACACAGCCAGTTCGATTAACCCAGCCCACTAAATAAACTTGTTTGGTGGCATTTCCTACAGGGCCACCATTGTGATGCGTGTAAAATATGCATATGCGTGAGCTCAGGACCCCCCCAACACTTCCTTCCGCACTTCAAGTTGTTTATTCACTGATTTTGGCATTATTTCATATAATTGCAGGAATAGTTTACTCGCAATAAAACTTTCTCCTTTACAATGATATCGAGAATATGCGCGTATCCTTCAGCCACTGCAGCTACGCTATCAGCGATGAGCTTGCTGGCAAACAAACGCAAAAGTTGGTCAAACTAGCTGTGGGCTATGACGCTGTAGAGTAGAGCTGAGGGGTTTGGTGCTGGCGAAAGTTGTGCTTTCAATGCTTCATGACGTCACAAAACCCCTCACATGCCAACAACTTAACTCGCTGAACTCAATTCAATGGGAAATCTTGCAGAATTGATAAATAATATGAGCATACTTTCCAAATTTATTCATTGGTTATATGGTTGGAATTTGAAATTTGTGATTCAACACACACATACACCCATACAAACAGGGTGGTGCAGGGAGAGCGGTCGTGGTTAGAAGCAAAAAGGAAAGAAGTAAGAGTCATAGGCGCACAAGAAGCAAGCCATAGGCTACCAAACAAAGAAACGAAGACTCAAAAAGGAGAAGGCGTTTTCCACCCCCATAACACCACCACACCACCCCTTTTATGGTTATGCATTTACCCAAGCGAGCATTTCGCATTTCGCATTTCGCATTGAAACTTTTCCTTTTTTTCCCCGAATTTGGTTTTTGTTTAAATCGAATTTGAATTGTTGGCCTGAAAGTTGATTTTGTGTTTCTCTGATAAAGTCAATATTGACATTCAGTGGTTGAGAAAATTAAGCGAATAAATGCAATGAAATGCTTTTGTGCTAGAACAAATGAATATTCAAAGTTTTGCAGATGCGTAGTACTACGGCTGAGTTGATTTCAAATTTCTAAGAAGTTTTCAGGTTTTTTTTTGTTTCTTTTTTTTTTGCTTGTTTACTCATGCAGTCAGAGGGTTAATGCTTGATTTTCTTAAAAATGTGTTGAAAATAATATGCAGAATATTTAACTGCTGTTGATTTAAAGAGAAAAAGACTGAAATGAGCTCAACAAAATTAGCAGTAAGGTTGGCTACTGGCGCCAATTTTTTTGGGTGTGGTGACAAGGAGTGAGCGCAGTGTGATAACGCAATGGCGCTAAGGGGTTTTTTTAGTGCTTTTATAACACACCAGTTTATGACACTTTGGTTAAGCCCCCTCTCTATAAAGAATTTGATTTTGAATTCTAAAGAAAAAAAAGGTCAGCAAAGGGTTAATGCATAATTACTTGTGTTATAACGCTAACCATACCGGCAAACAATTTTTTTTCAGAATTAAAAAAAAATTTGCATTTAATGGGTTAATACATGACCCAACTATGGGTTAACAATGTAAACATTTAATTTTTACGCGTGCAGTAATAGATCTAACATAAAAAAAAATTCAGAATTTATAAAATAATGAAATGCTACTCTGAGGTGAATCATTTTATTTCGTTATTAATAAAATAGTTAAGTTCGTCAATGGGTTAATGCATGCACTTAAAACTTAAAATATTTACTATTGAATTGTAGAGCAATTTATTTTTTCATATAAAAAAAAATTAAGAAATTTAAAAATAAAAATTTAGGTCAACAATGGGTTAAGTCATGGCATTTAAAGGGTTAAAACGCTTAAAATCAGATACTTAAGCCTATGTCAAACTATTTTGATGTACAAAATTTGATTTCAGAGTTAAAAGAAAATTGAGGTCGTCAATGGGTTAACGTATGGCTCATGGGCTATAATTTTAAATATTTACCAATTAAGTGTAGCACAACTCATTCAAACCTAACCAAAAAATCGTTCATAATATCGGTATAAAAATAAAAATGTAGATAACGAGTGGGTTAATGCATGACCGTAAATGCGTTTCTGAATTTTTCCTTCTGACTTTTGGTTTCTGAAAAAATTTTCCGAAAAATTTAATTTTTGAATTTTTTTGTCTGAATTCATGGGAGCATAGACGTTAAGACATGCGACTCTTCAAGAGGAAATTGTCAAAATACGAAAAAAAAAAATTGCTTCCAGAAGGCTTCCGTCCCATATGATCTCAAACCTTCTAAGCACTGAGATTACAAAGTAAGTTTGCTTACTCAACCCGGCTCATCTTAACCCCACTATCTCGTAACAATAACAAAACTAAAAAACAGCAACAGATCAACAAGATTCTACTTTGTCTTAGGTATGAGAAACTTTGTATGAATTTCAATATTTAATTAGGAAAGGTTATTCTGTTTTGAAATATAAAAATAATTGATTGTTTAGCAAATATTTTCGCTCTAGGAGTTCAATACCAATACATTTCGACATACCCTCAACCGTATTTATAGTTGATATGAATTTTGCTGTTGTTGCATTGTTGCGCAGATAACGAAAAGGCTTGAAAAAATCAAAACAAAATAAATATAGTTATAGATTTGCCAGTCGGTTACTAATTGCATATAAATATATGTTGCACTACTTCAATATTTTTATAATTAGTGCTGCTACGAATAGACTCATACGTCAAAAAGCTCTTAAACATGTAAAACGGATTTCTAAAATATACCTTGAAATATGATAAAATTGTCAAAAAAGCATTCAGCAAGTCTAAGTTCGGTGCAATCTAATGTTTTATCCGATCGCCGGGATCCTGTTACTTCGTTCAGAATCATTCAAAACCAATTTTTATTTCGAACGTACAGAGAAGCCATACTCCGTAGTTCTATTCGAAAAAAAAATTGTTCGCTTTCGAGTGATGCGTACTCTACAAGAAATTTTCGAGCAGAACACATTCGTTGTTCGAGTTCCATTCTCTTCACTCAGATTTGTTTTATTCCGCTTTCGGGTGTAGAAAATTTGGTACTCTCTATTTCAAAAGCGCATGGAAAAATGGTCGAAAGTTAGAAAATTATATTCGCCAACAATTTAGCAAACGGAAATACACAAAAATTTATTTTCTTATGATTATAAAAAAAAGAAAAACAAACAATTTTTTTTTCATTACGAAATCATTTTTATCGCACACAAATTCGCCTCAGTTTATGCCCACATTCACAACATCCCTATCAACAAAGCACCTGCTTAAGTTCCATATGTATGTATGTATGTATGTCCTAGATGCACTAATAGCTTCAGTTAGTATTGATTACAAATATAATCAGTTTTCAACAATAGATTCCTCAGTGGAAAAACACCTCTATAACGTTTTTATACATTCGACATCTGACCCTAACTTGCGATTAAGCTAACATCTTTATTTAAAGAAAAGTCGTACGGTGAATAGTAACTGTGTAACTTTTACTGTTATAATTTTGTTAGAGCATTTGGTGCGATATTCGTATCACTAAATTATGAACCATGTGTCAAGATTCAAGTCTCTAGAGGAACTAATTTAAAAATCGTTTGCTAAATTTCTAATTTCAAACTTATTTTCTAAATAGCTCAAACACTTGCGCCACCTACTGGAAGTTTGCATTCCGTTTGATTGCTGATATCTATACCAAGCTACAATGTTCTCTTACCGTGGAGTCACTTAAAATTGAATCGCGACGTTTCATATTTTAAATGATACTGCCAAGGGGTTTTGAGCAGTCTTCCAAACTTCAAGTGGGAAGTTAACTAGAATTATTTTTTAAGATTCCAAAATTTCGTAGGAAAATGAGCGAACACAAACGAAAGGGACTATAAAGGTTGTTGAATTGAATTCAAGAATAAAATATAATTATTGTGCCAATTTAAATTCCATCGGGCAGAATATCTTTTTAGAGTTAATGATGAAACCTTATAAGTTTAAAATATATTCGATGTAACTATGCTTGTCGAGTAAGAGTCAACAAAAATCCACATTGATCCCGTTTGCGGGAGCTATGAAATCCTATCCCCGGAGTTATCCGTCTAGTAGTTGACGAAACTGTAAATGTTAGTGTAAATGTCGTAATGGCCCCCCTTTGATATGCTGATAACGCCTCAATACCTGCTGTACTTTAGAAAATATGTGTAAGTAAACATATGATCATAGTTCACCGATTAATTCCTTATCACTAAATCTTGTATATTTTTTTATTAATGTCATATTTTTTCTTGATTTTATTGCAAATGCATGCAAAAGATTTTGTATAAAAGATCAGCTAGAATCACGAAACCAACAGTAAAGATTTGTAAGCCCAACAAGTCTATTGTGTTAAGATGAAGTGTTTCGTGAGTTTAGTGCTATTAGTCGCTTTGGTAGGCGTGAATGCCTACGATTTCGATGACAGCGCATTTAGTAAGTTTTGAAACTTTTGTATAAATCAGTGATATTCAAATTGTAATAAGTGATATTCAAACTGTAATTGCAAATCACTCTAATGTTCTCTTTTAAACTCTGCAGATGAACATATCTTCAATGAGTTGCAAACTCTTACCGAAGAAAATGCGGCTGATGCGTTAACACATAGAACACGCCGTAATGCGGCGTCCTCAGAAGAAAGTCATGAAAATGGTTGCCCAAATAGTTATAGGAGTGAGATGCACTGCTGTAAAGGCAATGTGAAAAGTTCGGATTCGTTCAAGAATATAAAGAAGGAATGTATTAAGGAATTAGGAGGCGATGCTGGTAAGTGTAGTACTCGTATATAAATACTCGAACATCTCTCAAAGGATCAAGTCTCAATACAGACTTAGCCTTTTTTGTTTTTGCATTTAATTACAATTTCTTATAACTTTTTTCATCTCTTGCCTCTATCCATAGCTGCTGAATTTTTCGATCCCTTCGACTGCGATGTAATGAGCCAAATCAAGGAGAAAGTTGTCTGTGTTAGCGAATGCGTTGCGAAGAAGTACAAAGGTCTTAACGATGCTGGTGAAGTACAAAGGGATGTTATACTAGAAGGTTTAAAAGAAAAAATTGGTGATGTACAATGGAAGTTAGACGTTGTCGAAGGCCATGTTGACAAGTGTATTGCCGAGGTGAAGGAAATACACGAAAAACGCGAGAAAGATGGCAAACCATTGAAAACATCACAAGGTTGCAGTTACGATCCATTGATCTTCCAAAGATGCCTGTGGCGTGAATATTGGAACAGTTGTCCTGCCGATCAACGTGTGGGAACGCCAAAATGCGAGAAATTGTTTGAACGTGTGGCTGGCGGTGATTTGGGATTCTTTGGCAAACATTTCCTACACAAATACTACCTCAATGCTTAAGGAGTGAGCGATGAATTACGAAAATGTTCTTATGAATTTGGAAATTTGATTTTCACTTTTATTTGAAAGAGCTAAAATGGTTTTTGGAAAACTTTATTGTACAAATAAATTTCTGCAAATTAAAATTGAAATTGAAAAAAAAAAAAAAAAATGTATTATGTTGTGTTATATTTGAGCTAAGACTCAGGAAAGGTCCTATTCTGTAGCGCCCCCTTAATAAAGCCACTTCCGTTTTCCATTTAGGTTTACTCTCTGCCTCCAAGAGCTTCATTACGAAATGTACTAGGCTCAACCAGACTTTAGTAGTGACAAAGTCTAAGTACGACTTACGCTATGACTTGTAGGCAGTAATGGCGGCTCCATAGTAATATCCCCCCAAATAGTGTTACAAATGCAAATTAGTGCAAATCAGCTGATTACGACTCGATAACTGCTGCTATTTATAGACAGATCACAGTTTGAATTGTTATCAGTAAATTGTGCATATTTGTTCTTAATCCTATTACAAGTGTATGCAAAAACTTTGATATAAAATATCAGCCAGATTCACTAAACCAACAGTCAAGATTTGTAAACCCAACAAGTCTAGTGTGTCAAGATGAAGTGGTTCGTGAATTTATTGCTATTAGTCGCTTTGTTGGGCGTGAATGCTTATAATTTCGATGACAGCGCATTCAGTAAGTTTGAAAACTTGTGTATTAATCAGTGATATTCAAACTGAAATAAGTGATATTCAAACTGTAACAAGAGACATTCAAACTGTTACTAAAAGTAACTCAATTGTTTTTTTTATACTCTCCAGACAAACACATCTTCAATGAGCTACAAATTCTTACCGTAGAAAATGAGGCTAATGCGTTAACACCGAGAGCGCGCCGTGAGGCAACGATCACCGAAGGGAGCAAACAAAATAAATGCCCGCAGAATTATAAGAAGGAGATGCACTGCTGTAAAGGTGGTAATGTGCAAACGTCTGAATTAAATTTATTCAAAAATGCAAAGAAGGAATGTTTAATGCAATTGAACGATGATGCTGGTAAGTTGCTAGTGTTCTAAGGTTGGTCGAAACATGGCCGTTGTTAGGTTAAGCAAAATTATTCAGGTTGAGAAAAAACTTAAATTTTGATAATCTCTTTTCCATCTATTCGCTCCATTGACAGCCAATGAATTTTTTGATCCCTTCGATTGCGCATTGATGAGCCAAATCAGGGAGAAAGTGATCTGTGTTAGCGAATGTGTGGCGAAGAAATACAAAGCTCTAAACGATGCTGGTGAATTGCAAAGAGATTATATAGTGGAAAGTTTCAAAATACAAATTGCTGATGCTCAATGGAAGCTAGATGCTATTGAAAGTTATGTTGACAAGTGTATGGGCGAGGTGAAGGAGAGACAAGTACAACGTGAGAAAGAGGGTAAACCAACTAAAACCTCGCAAGGTTGCAGTTTCGATCCATTGACCTTCCAAGGTTGCATGTGGCGTGAATTTTATAACGGTTGTCCAGCTGAGAAACGTGTGGAGACGCCAAAGTGTCAAAGATTACGCGAGCGTGTGGCTGCGGGCGATGTTGGTTTCTTTGGCAAACATTTCTTACAAAAATACTACCTCAGTGCCTAAGAAGGGAGCAAGGATGTAGAGATATGGGTTTATGAATTTTAAAATTTTATTTTAATTTTTATTTGAAGGCACGAAAATCTTATTGAAAAATAAAGGCTTCAAATAAATTTATTTTAAATAAATATTTTCTATTTATGGAAAAATGAATGCAATTATTATTTTTTATTGAGTTACACACTCAAGAACAACTTTTTCAAAATGCAAAAAAGGCTAAGTTGAGTTGCCCCAAAAAATTATATATGGCGATAAAGATCATTCTCATCGCACACCCCACATCTATATTCATTGAATTCACTCACGCATTCATTCATTCATTTAGCTTTCAGTCGCCATTTACTTCAAAATAAATTCACATTCAAAATCGCGCACTGATTTTATGCATAAATTCCAAAATCCTTTCAGTCGAACTCATTCATTTCAATTGGTTTGTGCACTCTCATTTGCCTATCAAAGCCAGCAACAACAACAATAATGCATTTGAAAGCATCGCTACGCAGTCATCATCAATTTGAATATGCATGCAAATTCCAGTGAATTCTTTGTAGTTCAACCATCAACAGGCTCGCTCACTCACCTTCGAACTAACCTAAAACCTTCGTATGCACTCCTCCATGCCACACGCAACCCCTCGCTTGCGCAGAAAGCTTTGTTTGTTTGCTGTCAAAGTGTGGTCCATTCAAATGTCTGTCCGTCCACCATTGCAACAAATTGACTTAACAGCACCCTTATGATTAAGTGCACACTTTTGCCAATTTTTTTTTAGAAATTTTGTTCGCGCCACAAGCGTTTTTTGTTTTACACGCTTTGATTGTTGTTGTTGTTGTTGCGTTTTTTGGGGTTTATGCTGCGTGTTGCTATTGTACATTTGATGCTGCTGCTCGATTAGTGTGAACTGCTTTTTGTAAAAGCTTGGCGTATTTTTTTTTGGCAATGATCACGGCATACAGGGTACCTAGGGTCTATGTATATTGCTGACCAGGGGCGGATCCACGAAGTGATTTTCGGCTTCAAAGGTTTTTAGGAACTGTGCATGAAAGATGTCTTCGAAATTTCATAAAAAAATGTGGACGCCCCCTCCTCAAAATTCTGCACCCGCCACTGTTGCTCACGTATATTGGCGGAGTGTGGGCTCTCTCACAGTGAGGAAAAATTTATTTTTTATATCAAAACCTCGAAAAATTCATGGTTGGGAGACCTCCTGCCTTAGTATTCTTTACGAAGTTCACCGAAGTTGGAACGAGCTTCGCGATATCCTTTAAAATTGAGGCTTGACCTACTAACCGAGCTTTAAAGCTTTCTGTCTGGGAAACTTGAAACTCCTTTGACGTATATCATTTGCATTTCAGTGGGATATTATGTCCTGGATAAGCATAAACCGCGTGCGCTCTATTTTCCTTATATTAATTTTAGTAGTTCCTAAATACTCCGACACACCCTGTACTAACACAAAAACAAGCTAAAACCGCGCGCAGCGTTTCCATCAGCGCACCGAAAGCAGCGAAACATCAAATGCTAATGGTTTCACACTTTTATATGCAAATACTTTGCTCTTTTGCCTGCCTTGCAATTGCACTTGCACTGAATTATCTTTTATCACCAGAATTTCAATATACATTTTGTGAGGTTATGTTTTTGTTTTCATGCTGCTTTTTGTTGCTGTATAGTTTGTTGCATATTGCATATTTATGTAAAGCAATTAATATTTATGCGTTTCAGCAGAAATGAGCTAAAATAAATATTTATATATTTCAGTAGAGTGCCAGTCATCTTTTAATTTAATCACAACGAAAAAAAAATTTATTTTTATTAAATTCATAAAAAACAGACAATAAAAAAAAATGGAAATGCAAATTTCAAAAAGCTCTTTGATAGCAAAAGTTAATTGGTAAAATAAGCGCACAACTTTTGTTATTGTTAGCTGCGTACAAAGATTGGGAATCATATGTAATGGAAACTATGAAGTTGAAAGCGAATATGCCTCAACAACAAACAACCTATGTTTTAGACTTTGTGACAAATTAAGTTCGTTGCTTAAGTCTTTTGTTTCTTATAATACACTATAGTATATATTGAAAGATGTAAAACTAAAAACAATAACTATGGTTATTTTTGAGGGAACTTGTCTCAAAATCAGGTGGTCAAAGATAACTTTATGCCTCAAAAACTAATTTCAAAAACCTGGGTATTGAAAGGGGTTGTTAGAAACATTCTGTAATAGGAATTTCAAAACCAAACAATATTTGAATTACTTGAGCTTAGTGACTTAAAAATGCCATTTTAGAAATTATAAGATACTGAATTGGAATATAGGAAGAAAATTCATTCGAAAATAACAATATTTCCCGATTTTCGAAAGTAAACAAAAATTTCAAAACTTTAACCAGAATTATTCGCAAATCGTGTATAACGTTTGAAACCATATCAAAAATGGTGTATATGTAATTCAACATTTTCAAAACCGAGTATTCAAATAAGGTTTTTCAAAAATATCGAATGAAAATTTCATTGAAAAAATTTATTGAAAAATATAAAGAAAAAACAAACCTTAATTTGACTTTTAAATAAAATTTTTCAAAAATTTTGATATGCTGAATTTTAACATTTTTATAAAAAAATTGACGAAAGTGACGAAAAATTTAAAGTTAACAAAAACACAAACAAAATTTTTAAACCCGTTTTATTCTGAAGTAACATTTGCCAATATTGTACAAAAAAAAATTTGGCTAATCAATATATCAAAACTGGGTTTTGAGAAGTTTAGAATATTGATTTGCTAATATTAGAAAAATTAGTTTTCAAAAAATATTATTTTTCAATAATATAAAGTATTTACACAAAAATGTAAAAAAATTTGACGGCATTGATAAAAAATTAAAGTTTTATGAAATTCAAAAATTTCTTGAGAGATTTGTGAAAAATTTTGGAAAAAAACTAAAAAAATT